>CM064579.1:0-285043 GCA_032716605.1 Paralithodes platypus | reverse complement strand
TCCCAGACTCTGATGAAAAACTTGACTGGCTACCCTATAAACGCGGCTCGGGTGGTGGTGGTGCAGGGTATTAATGCAACTCGGTCATACCCGCTGGTGCGGTTGGAGTTGGAGGTGGATGGTGTGGCACGTGAATTGGATGTCGGGATTGTGGAGAAACTGCCAGTGGAGGGCGTCGACCTTCTTCTCGGCAACGACTTTGCAATGCCCGCTTCGGGGTTTCTCCCCTTAGCCGTTGCCGGGAGGCCGGCCGACGTGAGTAGGGAAGAGCAAGAGTGGGTCGAGCGGTGCCAGACACAACCCATGGCGTGTGTTGTTACCCGAGCTCGGGGAGCTAAAGTGTCACAGCCTAGTCCTCCGTCTTCAGACCAGCGGAGGAACGATCAACAGGAGGAGGCTAAAGCTGGAGTTGGTTTTAATAGTTTTGACTCGGCGGCTCTCCTGGGTGATTCAGTATTAGCACCATTACTTAATTCTGGAGTAGCCCCTGGGCCTGTCATCGAGAGTGACGAGGCTGGGCATGACGAGTCTCCACGATAGCAACGTTATGTACATCGAGAGAGACAGAGGGAGCAGCCCAGTATCGGGGAAGGTCATGCATTGCTCCGGGAGCAGTTAGATCGCTTGGCACCCTCAGATATACGTCGGTTGCAACTAGAGGACCCTGAGCTCCAAACGTGTGCTAATGGAGCTGTAGAGCTCGACGAGGACGGCGATGCACAGCCAGGAGATTTTTTTTATTTAGAAGGCATCCTCTATAGGCGTTTTCAAGACCCTAAACGTAGTTGGCAAGAGGGGTCCGGAGTAGTGGACCAGTTGGTGGTGCCACGGGAGTGCAGGGATAGCCTACTGAGGTTGGCGCATGACATACCACTGGCAGGACATCTAGGGGTGAGAAAAACGGTGGCGGCTTTAGAAAAATTGTTTTGGTGGCCGGGGTTGAAGGGGCAGGTGGTAACCTGGATAGCAAGGTGTCATACGTGCCAGAGGGTTGGCAAACCTAACCAAACAATTCCGAGAGCCCCGTTGCACCCCATTCCTGTCAGTGGACCGCCCTTCAGTAAGGTCATCATTGATATGGTCGGACCCCTACCCCCTACTAGTGCCGGTAATAAATTTCTATTAACTATCATGGATGTGGCCACTCGTTATCCTGATGCATATCCAATGAGAAATGGCCCAGCGAAAACTGTTGTCCGGAACCTGCTCTTGTATTGCTCGCGGTATGGTTACCCGCAAGAGGTGCAATCGGACCAAGGTTCTAGTGTTACATCTAATCTGTTCAAACAAACTATGATTCAGCATGGCATCAGCACTGTCGTCTCTTCTGCGTATCACCCGGAGAGTCAAGGGGTGTTGGAGAGGTGGCACGCCACGCTGACAAGCATGCTTCGATGTTATTGCGCAGAGAACGGAAAGGATTGGGACCTTGGTACTGCAGTATGTTTTGTTCGCGGCAAGAGAAGTACCTGGAGAGAGTCTCGGTTTCAGTCCGAATGAGCTTGTTTTCGGGCATCAGGTGAGGGGTCCTCTCCACATGGTGAAGGAGATGTGGGAGGGCACTGGGCATGTTGTTCTGCGAGATGGGTTGCAGCCTCTTGTTCCTGAGCGACAAGAGGAGTTGTTTACTAGGCTGTGGCAGTCCGTCCGCATGGTTGTTGCTTCTCCAGGCCTGATGTACGGGGTAGAATCCGACACGGAGGCTGGAGACGGTGCAGGGCTCGAGTTGGTTCCCTGCCGTGTGAATCCTGCTCGACAGCCTGTTGTAAGGGCGGAGCTGGACAGCGTGTGGAGAGGGGGTCTGAGGGATAAGGGATATCGTGAGTGGTCGTTGCCAGTGGCTTTGCAACCTGAGTTTGGTGGCAGAGTCCGTGTGTGTGTTGATTGCAAGAGTGTGGAAGCATTATCCCTGACAGACGCCTATCCATTACCCAGAGTTGACGACACCATAGACCGCTTCGGGGCTGCCTCGCTCATCACGAAGGTAGAACTAGTGAAGAGTTATTGGCAGGCCCCGTTGCCGGGAAGAGCGAAGAGAAGTGCCAGTTTTGCGATGAGCTGGGCAGTTTGTCAGTGCCAGGTGTTGTTGTGCTGCCGGAACACAAGTTGGATGTGTGGCATGCTAAGGGCAGTGATAATGTTTTGGCTTTGTTTGCAGGAGAACCCTCGCTGTTCAGTCAGTGTTTGTCGCGGGTGGAGGATCCGGGGTAGGCTACCACAGTATGTTGGTATAGCCTCCTGTCTTGGCTCGCGGTGTATTTTTGCGCTGGTGCTTGTTGGCTCGCGTGTGTAGCATCAGCGTAGGGTCGCAGGGCAGGAGTTGTTGGCTTTGATTAGAAGAAAGTTAGGCTACATCTATAGTAGCCACCAAAAAAACAACATTAAAATAAAATATGAAAAATTAAATAAAAACTCTTTCTTTTTTATAATTAATTTTAAGATAATATTGTAGCTGAGTACTGAGGGCAGATGATTTTCCCTCAGTAGGCTGTGCTTCTTAAAGCTCGCTCTGGGAGCACAATGTTATGAATTAATGTATTATGTTTGGGAAGGGTGATAAGATTTTTTTTTTTTATATATATAAATGTTGTATTTTTTTTTTTTTTGAGGAGACTGAGCTTGCATTCCATGAGTGGCAGAGTGGTTAGGAGTGGCAGATTCTAGCGACATTCTGCCTGTTCAGATATGGGCTCATGGTTGAGTGTCCCATATCTTGGGGGGGGTGTGACGCCTCCCGGCGCTAGCAGAATGGTTGCGTGGGGCATTGCAGCTCGCTAGCGCTCGCCAGGATGGGGGGATGGGCTACAGTTGTCCTAAAATGATCTGCTTTATGTTATTAGTGTCGTGTTGCCACAGACAGTCTAGAAATGGTCTTTGTTTTGGTCTGTAACCACGCCTTGTATTTTATATTCGCTATAATATAAATGTTGCTTGTGTGAGAGGCGAGCGAGGGTGACGGGGTACACCTGGCAGTGGGGTGAGCTATCACGCGGCCCGCTTGGGCTCTGACGGCGTTGGCGGCCGGGTGGTCAACTAGTCCCTTCCCGTCGCGGCCTCATGTTTTTTACCAGCTCAGAGCTGGCCTGACACGCGTATCGTCTACATCCTTTGCAATTCTGTCCCCCATACTCGCCACTTTGCATACTATTTCTCTCTCTCGACTTCTCCTTTCTCATTCTCTAATCTTTATTAAACTCAACATCCCTTCTGGTTTCAGCATAGACATTCACCGTCGGCCAGTCGTATTGTACACGAAGCTCTCAGATATTTCTATGTATTAGGCTTTAATGAGGTTTGGAGAGACAGACTTTTCTGTGTGTGTCCTCTCTCGGGAAGGTTGTAGACCGGTATATGTCTCCCTGGCAGGGTGTTGAGTGATTCTGCTTAGTTATTTAAAGCTAGACTAGGGGTAAGGTTACTGTGTCGTTGTCTCCGATGTGTGCAGTGTTAGCTAAGCCCTGCACGACATCGACAGGTACTGTGGGAGCCTGGGTTGTCTTCGGGGGGGTTTACTTTGCGAGCACAGCACTGTGGTGTGAGTGGGCCATAGCCTATCCCTCACAACATAGTGCTGCCTCTTTGTGTTGACTTCTGAGGGATCGCCAGGATAGAACTAGGTACTAGAGACCTAGATTTATCAAGAGAGCATCCCCGTCATATAACGTAATCTTCATTATACCACCTTCGGACAACGTTAGGCTACGAGCCGCATGCTCGCCCATTGTTGCCCTGCCTTGATACCCCAGCTAGACTTTATTAACCGAGCAGACACTGGTTAGAGATAAGCCCCCATTATATGTATGCCACATTATTATTCACTGCACTTTTGAGCCGAGGTTGTTGTTGAGTTGCACAACCCTAGTAGGCTGTTGCGTTGTGTCATGAAGCATTTCTTTAGTTGTCGAGCATTACTACCTTTGCGCAGTCTTTATTATTCGCCTGCCTATTATTACTATATGTCCTAGCATTTATTGTGACCCGTATTCTGCATTATAATTGTTCAAGATTCTTTACGAACATCTTCCCAGCATCAGACTTATTTCAGAAGTTTCCAGTTGATGTTGCCAGGACTAGCATTGCACTTTCTTTAATACAGGAGTGCCAGTTATTTGAGTATCTACCGTAACGTTAATTAATCACGTTAACTATCTTTTCTTTGTGTAACCTAATCGAGTAATCTTTTACTGTTTGAGAATAGGCTGGTTCATCGAGCGTCAGCCTAGTGTGTGTGCACCAGTTACCGAGTCATAGTATACCTCGTTGTCCAGGCACGACTCAGGGCGGTAATGGTGTTTTGTTTTCCAGTGTTTAAGGCAGGGGTTGGATCTAGTGTTACCGTTGTTGCATTTTGCCATTATCTAGTCCAATGTTGAAGAGCCCTGTGTCTTTGAGAACCTGGATCGTAACACCAGTGACACTATGGTTAGTCTAAGGTTTGGGACAATTAAATTACTCCATTGCAATCTCCTCTGGAACCACAGGACTAATACAGTAAATAGAGGCCAGTGAAGGTGGGGCCCAAAGTGGGTTGCACAATCTAGTCCTCTTTCTGAAGGGGGGAACCCGACCTGGTCGTCTCTAAGTACTGCACTATCCTTATAATCCCTTGAAAGGAACAAGACAGGAATCCTTATTTACTTGGTCTAGGCACAGCATCGAAGGCCAGGAAGGTGGGGCCCAAAGTGGGTTGCACAAGCTAGTCCTCTTCCTGAAGGGGGAACCCGACCTGGTCGTCTCCGATCACTGCACACAGCTTCAAGTGTGAACACCAGCTATTCTGGCTGCTTTTCCTCTGGAACCACAAGACTAATACAGTAAATAGAGGCCAGTGAAGGTGGGGCCCAAAGTGGGTTGCACAATCTAGTCCTCTTCCTGAAGGGGGGAACCCGACCTGGTCGTCTCTAAGTACTGCACTATCCTTATAATCCCTTGAAAGGAACAAGACAGGAATCCTTATTTACTTGGTCTAGGCACAGCATCGAAGGCCAGGAAGGTGGGGCCCAAAGTGGGTTGCACAAGCTAGTCCTCTTCCTGAAGGGAGGAACCCGACCTGGTCGTCTCCGATCACTGCACACAGCTTCAAGTGTGAACACCAGCTATTCTGGCTGCTTTTACCCAGATAAAAAGATACCAAAGGCAAGCTTAGTTACTGATGTCCAGACTGGCTGAGTACTTGTGAATATTCTTGCCCAGACTTAAGGCGCCCGGCTTGAGAGGATCAAAGGTGCTGGGGTGGTGTCCGCGCGTGGTGGTTAGGTCCTTGTAGTCCTGGGAGTGGTGCGCCTGGACTTTTGGCTGGCCCTTGTAGATGTAGCTGGAGGAAGATTCCTCAGGGCAGATCTGTACACATTAGGGTACGAGTACCAATGGAGACGCATTGCCCAAAGGAGACGCACTTGAAACAAAAAAACTTGCACAGGCATAGGATGAGTAGATAGATCCATGAATGGTGGGCCAAAATATTCTTTAACTATCACCTAATATGCTCACATAGTACCAGCTTATTATTTTCATATGTTATTGTGTGAGATGAGATGAACTTAAAAAATGTCATGTTTTCGCAAATTCCTTACGAAAACCTAAGGATTTTTTTTTTAAAAGCTAAATTTCTTACAGTTCTCTAATTTGAATCTCGTTTCTATTACTGCAGGTTGATAGTGCATGAGTTGAAGTATAACACTGCATGATCAAAAGGCTTTTACTTGCACGGCTGAAGGGGGGTGAGGGTGCGTCCCCATATGACCAGCAAAAAACCCAAAGTCCAATGGAGACGCATTTTTTCAAATTGATGCTAGAAGGTCGTACACCACACTGGTAACATAGCATACTCTCCTCTATGTCTGGTATAAATAAGGTTGAGTTTCCTTCACCATTGACGAAGCTGCCTTAAGTAGAACTCAGTGCCTTATAGAGAAGCATTTATAGAGACGCACGCATCTGCTTAGGGCAGCCGCGTTGCGTCTCCTTAGGTCCTTGTAAATGTGTGTTTATTTTGTTAACATTATTAAACGTAATAACCTTTTATTTTATCCTGGGTGAAGGAAACTCGACCCTAATTACACCATACATATTGGGGAGAATGGCTTTCTACCAGTGAGGTATGGCAACAGTTTGAAAAATGCGTCTCTATAGGACCTCCAGAATTTTTTGCTGGCCCTAAGGAGACGTACCCCTTTTACCCCCTCAGCAATTCAAAATCACATTAAGCATGTTCTTGCCACACAGTTAAATGTTTGTGTGGGCCCTGTCAGCCTAGTGATGAAAAAATATACTATATTTCCAGGCCCTCCACCCATTTCCTATCCCTATTTTCCCCAAATATGCCCGGGTGGCGACTGGTGCTTGATTTAAACCTCGTATTAGCATGCATGTTACATATATACCTGCATCCTCTAAACTGTTTTGTTATTGGCCTACAATGAGCAATTAGTATGTTTAGTAATATTTTATGTCTCTCTAATAATATATATTATAAGGCCTATGTCAGTCCGTTTTATTGCTTTAGCATTGTCAACTTACGACCAAAAGTACCATGCTTTGTTTCTGGTACCCATGAGGTAAGTACTTATATCATTTTATGTGTGTTTTTGTGTTTTAAACATACCTGCGTCTCCTTAGGACCAGGGGCGTCCCCTTAGGATTTTGCTGCCCTAAGGGGACGCATCTCTTATTTATCTTCTCTCTCCTACACAATAATTTATGATATAAAGTAAAAATGTTAGTGCCTGGTGAAAATATAAGCTTTTTGCTATTTATCCCCCTTACCCTCAATTTCCTATCTCTTATAGGCAAGCGGAAGCAACTCGTAAAAAAAAAAAAGTATGTAAAAATGCGTCTGCATTGGTACTCGTACCCAATGGGGTGATGGCTTCCTGGTGGGAGAGGAAGCGGATGAGTTTCTTACAATGGATGATGACTTATTCTGGGGGTTAAGACTTATTGTTGGCTGGAAGGATAGGCAAGTTTTGGTTTATGAGTGACTTTAACCCGGGACAATGGTTTAGATTGAATGGATGCAAGAGCTTTAGGTTCCTTGATAGGGGATATGAAAGGCAATCTGGGGAAGAGAGGTTTTGGTTCTGAAAGAGCTTTAGGTTCTTTGATAGGGGTATGAAAGGTAATTTAGGTAACAACCTGGTACCACCTGTGGTTGTGTAGCTAGGTTGAGGAGTTACTGGGCTGGCTGATGGGGGTTTGTAATGGTTACCCCTGCGATGGTAATTTTCTTTGGCTCTGGTGGTTAAAGAAAATGACTTGCCGTGGGTGACTGGTGTGGTCCACTCGGAACGGACGTGTCCCACTCGTTCCACCGTTATCTTGGAGATACGGGCAGGGGCAGGGTTGTCGTGGGTCTGGATGGCAGGGTGAAGGCTGTCCGAAGGCTTAGTTGGCTCTGTCGCATGGCTGTGACAAGCTGGAGATGCGGTAACACCGTTCCTAGACCGCATCTCACTACCGTCGGGCAGAGAAAAGTCCCGACCCCGGGACTTAAGGTGGTAGTGTCTAGAGGTAGCATCCTGGAAGACGGGGGTCAGGTGTTGGAGGAGGTGGTGGTAGATAATCCCCCTGTTGTTCGGTGTGGCCCTCTGGTCTCCGGTGAGGGTGAGGAGAGAAGAGGAGTCGTAGTATCTCAGCTGGTCGAGAAGTTGGTGAGGTGATCTGATCAGGATGGTGGAGTCCTTCCGCACTAGGGCTATCTGGTCAATTCTCATATTGGTGAGAGAGGTCAGCGAGAGTGTCGTCGTGGTGGGAGGTGGGTGGTGAGTGAGGACAGAGATCCTGGCTGGGCCCTTGTCATTCGGTGGTGCGGACGCCGAAGTACCAGGCTGGGGGGAGGAGCTTGGAACCGGCTTGGTGACGTGGCTCCGGGCAGCTGAGTTTTGCCCTTTTCTTGTTCTTGGCTGGGAAAGGGCTGGTTCCCATTTGGTGGGTGGCTTGACTGGTCTCCCACAGCGGGTATGAGAAGGCAGTCTGGGGGGAAGGGGGGAGAGGGGGTTAATGGTGTCATTGGGCGAAATTTATGTATGGTTTTTCGCCTAGGAAGTTGAGATGGAGGGGAAATAGATTTAGGAGAGGAAAGTAGGTTTTTAGAGTCAGGAGGGACAGGTGAGGGATTACAGAAAGGGGTTTTAGGGCGAAGACAGGGGGTGATAGGTAAAGCGGGGGGTATGTTGGTGAGTTTTGGTGGAGATGGGGGAAGGCTAGAGGAGGTATGGCTGGTTAATGGTGACTGGTCAGAAAGGGGTTGCTGAGGTGAAGTGAGGGCAGAGAGAGAGGGAGAGGTTTGAGTTTGGAGAGAGGGAAAGGACGGAGGTTTGAGCTTAGGGATGCGGGAAGGGGTGAAGTGGGGTAGAAGAGGGGGGTGGCTGACAGGAGGTAAAGGAGAAGAGGGGGAGGTTTGAGTTTGGGTAGAGAGGATAGGAGGAGGTGGAGGAGGTTGGTGTTTAGGGAGGTGAGAAGGGGTGAACTGGGTGAGGCGAGTGGGGAGGGTGACAGGAGGCTGAGGAACAGGAGAGTTAAAGGCAGGCAAAGGAGAAATGAGGGTGTGTGTGAAAGGAGGCTGAGGAGGAGGTACGGAATGGGTGAGGGGGTCAGGTCTGGGAAGAAGGGAGGTTTGAGGGTGAAGATTTGAAACAGGGGTAGTACATTTAACATCCTGGTCTGGTTCAGCGACTAAAGTTACATTTTTGTTAAGAGGTTGGAACCTTCTGACAAATCTATTCCTATAAGTGCGAGATTCCCTGTGATAGTTAATTGTGACCTGGAAACAGTTAGGAATTTTGAGGACCTCAAATGGACCCTTGTACCGTGGCTTCAGTTTGGAGGGTACAGGCAAGATGGCTACCATTACCAGGTCGCCTACTCGGTGAGGGTTGTTTTTGGGGACTTCATCAGGCTGGAGATCTTGCGTGAATTGGAGCTGACGTAGGCGGTTTCTAAAATGGACGAGGTTGGTGTTTAGACCTGGCTAGGGTTCAGTAGGGGCAGCTAGGTGACGTAGAGGTATTAGGAGAGGTGGGCTTCCAAAAACCATCTCGTGAGGGGTGATCCCGTTGTCTCTGGGGCAGGTGTTTATTCCCCATTGTATGATGCGAACTTGGCTGGTCCAGTCCGAGGAGTTCATCTGTTGCAGGCGGGTCCAGATTTGATTGGCAATGGTTCGATGGGAACGCTCGCATATGGAGTTCCCTTTTGGCCAGTAAGGTGAAGAATGGCTAATGTGGAACCCGAATATTTCTGAGATCTGTGTCCAAATTTGTCCGGTAAATTCAGGGGCATTGTCGGAGTGGATTGCCTGAGGCAATCCAAAATATGGAAACACATGTTGTAATAATGCCTCTGTTACGGCCATAGCTGTGTGTTCTCGGGCAGGGCAAGCGATGACGTATTTGGAGTACGTATCCACAAAGGTGATGATGTAGCGGTATCCCCTGTCATTTTGCAGAGGCCCCATGACGTCAACTGCCAGAAGTTGCCAAGGCTTAGAAGCGATGAGTTTGCCGGAGGGTCCTGGAGTGCGTGTTTGATCTTTTCCCAGGGTGCAGGCACGGCAGGCTTCGGTGATCTGTTTGGCAGTGGTGTATGGGCGAGGAGTCCAGTAGGTGTCCTTGAAGGTGTTCACCAATTTCTTCTGTCCTAGGTGGATCCCGTTGTTGGTGTGCAGGGAAGACATCATTTGCTCTGCATCTTCGGGGCCTAGTACAATCTGACCTTCGGGTGTGAAGAGTATGTCTCCTCTTCTTTGCAAGAGGCCAAATAGTCGGGTGGAGATCCAATTAGGTTTTTCGTTCCGGAGGTACGCCTGTATGAGAGGGGGAGTGGTGGTAGGTGGGGGTCGTGGGTCTTGAATGGCTTTGATTTGTTCTTGTGTAAGAGGTAGCCGGGATAGGGCGTCTGCATTGGTGTGGAGTTTTCCCGGCCGATAGGAGATTTCAAAGTCGAATTCCTCCAGTGACTCTCGCCAACGGACTGTCAGGGCGTTTTTAGTGTCTGATCTTCTGAGCCATTGTAGGGCTTGGTGGTCCGTGATGATGGTGATTTTGACGCCCGCTAGGTAGGCCCGGAAGTGTTGGAGGGCCCAAACGATGCCTAAGCATTCTCTCTTGGTTACGGGGTAGTTCGTCTCTGCAGGGGTTAAGGTCCGGCTGGCACAAGCAATGATGTGCTCGCGTCCTTCTCGATTTTGGGAGAGGACTGCACCGACGCCGAGGAGGGACACGTCGGTGTAGAGTCGGAATGGAAGTTGGTAGTCCGGAAAAGAGACGACGAGGGCAGACACGAGCAGGTCCTTGAGGGAGTTGAAGGCTTGGATGCGGTCGGGGGTCCACACAAAAGGTTCTTCTTTCCGGGTTAAGTTGTGCAGGGGTCTGGCAATTGTAGCAAAATTCTTCACGAATCTCCGATAGTAAGATGCTAACCCCAGAAAAGCCCTCACTCCTTTCACTGACTTCGGGGGTTGGATCTCTTGGATGGCTTGTAGTTTCTTTGGGTCTGGGGCGAGTCCTTCTTCGGATACCAGATGTCCTAGGAATTGTACCTGATGTCGAGCCATGGTACATTTAGTGGGTTTCAGTTTCAATCCGGCTTGCCGGATCCTCTGGAAAACTTGGCGGAGGCGCTGGAGGTGTTCTGCCCAGGTGCGGCCAAACACGATGATGTCGTCTAAGTAGGCCAAACATGTTTCCCAAGTTAATCCCTGAAGTACGGATTCCATCAGCCGGGAGAAGGTGGCGGGACCGTTACACAATCCGAACGGTAGTACAGAGAACTCGTATAACTTTCCTTGACTGGTGGAAAAAGCCGTCTTTTCTTGGTCTGCAGGGGCCATGGGGACTTGCCAATACCCTGATTGCAGGTCCAGAGTGGAGAACCATCTGGCCCCTAGTAGGGAATCTAGGGAGTCGTCGATGCGGGGCAGAGGGGTGGCATCCTTGATGGTGACATCGTTGAGTTGTCGATAGTCGATGCAGAAACGAGAGGACCCATCCTTCTTCTTGACCAGTACCACTGGGGAGGACCAAGAGCTAGTTGAGGGGTTGACGATGCCTGCTTCTAGCATTTCTGCAACTTGTTTCTGTTCTTCTTGGCGCTGAAGGGGGTTCTTTCTTCATATAGCTTGTCTCACTGGGGGTCCGACAGTATGTATGTGATGTTCTAGTACATGGGTGTGGCCTACATCTTGGGAGTTGGTGGCGAAGATGTCCTGGTATTCTGGCATTAACTGACACAGATCGCCCTTTTGCTGAGGGGTGAGGTGAGCAGGAATTTCCGGGAGTGATGGAGTTGATGAAGGAATGGTGGTGGTGGTAGGTGAGGGCTGGTCATCGTAGGTCTCCAGTTCTCCAATGGTGAGACCCCTGGGTAAGGTGATAGGGTGGTCGGAGATGTTGGCTATACGTGCTGCGTTTTGTTTTAAGATGGCAGGTGCAGTGAGGCAATCCCTGTTAAAAGGGCTCTGAAGAGAAGGAGTGTGAATGAGTTCTCCTGTCAGGGTTGGATGGATGGATACCCAATGTTCATGATGTGGCAGCAAAGTGATGGGTTGAGTGGTGATGGCCGATGCAACACAGATGGCTTTCAAAGGTTGAGGGGGGTTGTGGAGCGGTGTTGTAGTCTTCGGAGTGGTGAGTCCTGGGTGATCGGTGAAAAATAGCAATCTTCGTTCCACACACTGGATGGTAGTGCGAAGGACAGTGAGAAGATCGAATCCCAGGTATCCGTCGTAAGTGGTCTCTTGGGAGGGAAATACCATGAAAGTGTGGTGATGGCCGTGGTTGGGTTGAGGGATGGCCAGATATAGTGGTGCAGTGATGCCAGTACTTGGAATGAGGTTGTCGTTGGCCTCAATAAGGGTGGTGGAAGAGCGTTGAAGAGGTCCAAAAGTGTTGTGATGTCTCTGGTGATATGAGGAAAAAATACATGATCTTGAGGCTCCGGTGTCGACGAGTAGTCGAGATTTGACTCCTTGGATGGTGAGGTGGGTGTAAATGGGAGGTTTCATCATAGTAGAGCCACCCTTATCTCGAGCCCCCGCCAGTCTCCAAGTTGGTGGGCGGGGGTGGTCTAAAAAACCCGGTCGGATGACTTCCGGCTCGACTGTGCTGTGGTCGTCCGGGTCACCAACCTCTGCAGCTTCCTCGCCGTGGTCATCAGCTCCTGCAGTGCCGTCCTCCAGGATTGTGGCAACTCATCTGGATGGTTTCAACCAGGGAATCTGTCCCCAGAATAAAGGAATCCTTGAGCGCTTGGCCAACAATTCGGAGAAGGAACGTTTCAGCCCGTTGATAGGGCACTGGGATCCGCAGGGCTTCCAATCTCCAGGCTTGATCCTGGCCCACTCTTCTGGTTTATCCGGGCTGCGGCTGGGGTGGAAAATTGGTCCGGAAGGAGCTCCTTGGGGTTTAGTCGGAGGTCTGTTGATGCTGGCGATTTTTCCTTGCTCCCGGGACTTCTGCAGGGCCAGAATGTGGCGTATGATAGGGAGATCCGCGTCATATCCGGCCGGTTCTGTAATGGCGAAGTGATCCCGGACTGCAATAGGGAGGATCCTCATGAGGGTACGTCGGACGTTTTCTTTCTTCTCCGCAGCTGTAGCCGTCGTAAAAGCGGTGGAAGCCAGCCTGTTGAGCTTGCTGATGGTGGCGTCGAGGTCCCCGTCGTATGTGATAGCGTGGAACTGCTGGTCAGCTATTACGGTACCTAAGACGGGGTTAATGGCAGCTTTAGTATAGGTCTCAAACTGTTCCCAGGTGATGCCCGGGTTCTCTTTCACATAACTGGAAACTAGGGCCATGTGTCTCCCTAGCTTCATTACTACTGTATGAATTTTAGGGGCCACTTCATCTTTAAATATGATGTCAAGAACTGGCTTGACGACCTCTAAATAGGTGGCTATGTCATTTTCCTCCGGTTTAAAAGGAATAATATCCAGTGCTCTCCCCGTCATCCTGACTATTTATCCATGTCGTGCTACTCTCAGAAATATTAAAGCAGGAAAAAAACCTGAAAGGCTACCCTCGAGAAAGAGACACCGCTGCCACCAGTGTTATGCCCGGTCCAAATTGGAACGCGAGATATTCTGAGTGCAATGATTAACTCTCTAACTGAAGAAGTATACCTTTAACTATAATAAAGAGACAACACGGCAGGAGAATAAGTACACAGGCGACAAGTTAACATGGGTTTTATTCACTTTACACCTGGTTCATGGAGGAGCAATATATTTAATTCTGGAACACTGAGATCATCAAAATGGCAACAATGGTAAATAGAGCATACAAATAATAATATGATTAGCAATTATAAGGCAAGAGTCGAACAATGGGTCCGGACTCAATTTAACAATAACTCCTCGGATACAATTATAGAGTATCCAAAATAGTGGAGGCTTACCTCCCACTCAACTAGATCTCAAGCAAGATCTCATCAAGGTAACAAGAGTGCAGTAATGGCAGATGTCGTCTGGATCATACTATGATGTCCCCGGCAATAGTGACGTTAACTGACTCTAAAGCAACAATGACCAAGTGGTCATCAACAATCAGGTGGGCTCTGAAAGGCTCACAAATGAACTGAATTCTACAGGTGTGCTAGATCTCACCTGGCAAGATTATTTATTCTAAAACTAGTTGTGTGGGCAACTAGCAAGATGCAGAAGGCTGATACAACAATCGTCAGGAGCTGAGATAGAGTGAGATCTATTCGAGTTATGAACCTGACAGAATGTTAAGTGAATGAGGCTAGAAGTTATACAAGGGAACAAGGTTACGTGTAAATATGTGTGTATGTCATATGCTGTGGGTCTTATATAGGCGCGCCCCCTCTGACGGGCTATGGGAGACCAATAACCCGGGAATGTGCGGATATAAGGATCCCTGATAGTTATGTCTAATGTGTCCCGGCAAGTGGGCAGATTAACGTCAATTTACGTAGAGAGAGGAAAGCTCTCTCGCAAGACGTTATTTAGTGAGAACCCCTGAAGATAACTTCAACCACTACCCTGAGACAACTCTATACCCATAAACCGTAATAAGGCACTTAAAGGAGAGCTGGAGTGAAGAGGTGCCGTAGATCGAGAGAGAATCCAGTGGTCCAGGAGGGCGGCTGGGGCGTGGTACTTCCGTATGTTGGTCCGGGATTAGGCTGCACTCCTACGTCCTTACAGCTCCTTGCTCCTCTGTGCCTACCACGGGAGACACCCGGGTTCCTCTTGCACTCCGCGTGAGCAGGGACTTACTAAGAGTATGCCAGAGTTCTGCTACAGGGTTTGGTGGGGGGGTTATGGCGACTAGCATAATGGTCTGTATAGAGTTGCAAGCAGTCTATCCAGTGACACTATGGTTAGTCTAATGTTTGGGACAATTAAATTACTCCCTTGCAATCTCCTCTGGAACCACTAGACTAATACAGTAAATAGAGGCCAGTGAAGGTGGGGGCCCAAAGCGGGTTGCACAATCTAGTCCTCTTCCTGAAGGGGGGAACCCGACCTGGTCGTCTCTAAGTACTGCACTATCCTTATAATCCCTTGATAGGAACAAGACAGGAATCCTTATTTACTTGGTCTAGGCACAGCATCGAAGGCCAGGAAGGTGGGGCCCAAAGTGGGTTGCACAAGCTAGTCCTCTTCCTGAAGGGGGGAACCCGACCTGGTCGTCTCCGATCACTGCACACAGCTTCAAGTGTGAACACCAGCTATTCTGGCTGCTTTTCCTCTGGAACCACAAGACTAATACAGTAAATAGAGGCCAGTGAAGGTGGGGCCCAAAGTGGATTGCACAATCTAGTCCTCTTCCTGAAGGGGGAAACCCGACCTGGTCGTCTGTAAGTACTTCACTATCCTTATAATCCCTTGAAAGGAACAAGACAAGAATCCTTATTTACTTGGTCTAGGCACAGCATCGAAGGTCAGGAAGGTGGGGCCCAACGTGGGTTTGCACAAGCTAGTCCTCTTCCTGAAGGGGGGAACCCGACCTGGTCGTCTCCGATCACTGCACACAGCTTCAAGTGTGAACACCAGCTATTCTGGCTGCTTTTACCCAGATAAAAAGATACCAAAGGCAAGCTTAGTTACTGATGTCCAGACTGGCTGAGTACTTGTGAATATTCTTGCCCAGACTTAAGGCGCCCGGCTTGAGAGGATCAAAGGTGCTGGGGTGGTGTCCGCGCGTGGTGGTTAGGTCCTTGTAGTCCTGGGAGTGGTGCGCCTGGACTTTTGGCTGGCCCTTGTAGATGTAGCTGGAGGAAGATTCCTCAGGGCAGATCTGTACACATTATGGGGTGATGGCTTCCTGGTGGGAGAGGAAGCGGATGAGTTTCTTACAATGGATGATGACTTATTCTGGGGGTTAAGACTTATTGTTGGCTGGAAGGATAGGCAAGTTTTGGTTTATGAGTGACTTTAACCCGGGACAATGGTTTAGATTGAATGGATGCAAGAGCTTTAGGTTCCTTGATAGGGGATATGAAAGGCAATCTGGGGAAGAGAGGTTTTGGTTCTGAAAGAGCTTTAGGTTCTTTGATAGGGGATATGAAAGGTAATTTAGGTAACAACCTGGTACCACCTGTGGTTGTGTAGCTAGGTTGAGGAGTTACTGGACTGGCTGATGGGGGTTTGTAATGGTTACCCCTGCTATGGTAATTTTCTTTGGCTCTGGTGGTTAAAGAAAATGACTTGCCGTGGGTGACTGGTGTGGTCCACTCGGAACGGACGTGTCCTACTCGTTCCACCGTTATCTTGGCGATACGGGCAGGAGCAGGGTTGTCGTGGGTCTGGATGGCAGGGTGAAGGCTGTCCGAAGGCTTAGTTGGCTCTGTCGCATGGCTGTGACAAGCTGGAGATGCGGTAACACCGTTCCTAGACCGCATCTCAGTAACCTAATGAGGCCAACTAGATGGGAGCCCTTGGTGATGATGACGTCAATGGCTCAAACCTGCGATCCCGCGTCAACCCCGCTTGTCTGTAGATAGCTGCGTAGAATGGCTCCGTGCCGGATCCCTCAACTAAGTGAGAAAATCCAAAGGCACTAGCCCCGAAGCATACATATTGCTCATCCTGAAGGGACCGAGCAATAGGCTCCAGTTTACCCTAAAAGAAACCTCATGACTAATATGCGAACTAATAGTGGGCTAGGATAAAGAAAAACAACGCAGTAGGGTGACTTGCCTTAATCACAAAAAGAGCACTCCTTAATTAACTTAATGCTTAGACCCAGAAAAATAGTCTCCAGGGCCCGTATTTAACACTTAGCCTACACCTGATCGATAATCTAACCTAACTTCAGCACTGTCATGGATAAATGAGCAAGGACTCACTATATGATGAAGTAAAGTGACGAATGGGGTGCTGGCAGGAGCGTCGGGGATACCCGTGTTAACGATGCGGGCCCAGGATATTTAAGAAAGGACACGCCCGCGGGAGCGGGGTGCCAAGCGTGGCCAACAGCAGACGCATGAAAAGCGCAAGCCAGGTCCAGGCTAGTTTAATTTTTATTTTTATACTTTATTTATATTACTAGTTTTTCCTAGTAGTGGACCCACCTCAAAAGGACGAGTCCGTGAGTGGTTATTAAGAGCGTTTCACTCACGATGTAAGGCAATCGAATTTTGAGTTCTCCTTGGGCGGGAAGTTTGAACAGCAAGCTTAGAGTTCAAAGATTGGCCATTACCTACGTAAGGCGCATCGTCAACGATGAAGGGGCCACTAATAAATACATGGCATGGTTTATATATTATGAAAATAATCACTAATCAGTTATAAGATCCTTTAACCTCTCCGCGGCGCACAGGTTTTTTTTACACCTGTGTACTGTGCGCATGTATGATGATTTTGGGACCCATTGCCAATTTCGATAAAAAGTACATCAGCGTGTAGGTAATGTTTGTGTGCATCGGCCCATATATATTTGACCCCCCCAAAAATGTCTGGGGGGGGGGGAACGGTCCGTAGTTGAAAAATGTGGAGCGAATGGCACCGCGCGGCTAGATTGTCATCGAGCGGCGAGATTTCCCGGCCGAATTTTCACGCGCCCAGGGGATAGAACCTGAGGGAGGAGGGGGTGGGTTACTGCGTAATATCACGTATATCTCCTTTTTTTATCCCTTTTAGGCTATGTAGAGTACGTATACGTGTGTAGGCCACCCATATAACAATGAATATGCCTCATAGTGACCAAAAATTGCAATATATAAGGGAATTATCAATGAATTTTTAGGCGGGAATGAAGACGGGTTGGAGGTTTGGCGGCAATTTATGAGATGAGAGTGTGGTTTGCGCTATAATATCACGTATATCTCGTACTTAGAGCACTGTCATGCTATAATAACAGGGATCTGCCTTGCTTAGGCCAATCGGCTTTCTGCAGACTCCCATTTTCTTATGTTCTTATAATACAGACTTGTACATATGTAGACGTCCCATATGACAATGTATATACCGCATATAGACCAATTCATGCGATATTTACGCACATTATCAATGAGTTTCTATGCGTGAAACAAGGTGTGATTGAGTTGTGCTGGGAATGGAAGGGGGAGAGGGTGTGGTGCGCCATATCACGTATATCTCGTACTTAGAGCACTGTCATGCTATAATACAGACTTGTACGTATGTAGACGTCCCATATAACAATATATATACCGCATATAGACCAATTCATGCGATATTTACGCACATTATCAATGGGTTTCTAGCAGACGGAAGCCAAAAAGGGTGGGTGGGGGTTGGGTGGGTGGGAGGGAGGCAGGGAGTGAGTCGTGGAGAGAGTGAAGGCAGGGAGATCTATCAAGAAACATACGCAGCTGTGTGATAATTGTGGAGGCGCCCGAGGCATATGGATGTCTTGGGATTTTGAACCTTATGTCTAGCAGGTGTCTGGGGTTCGTTGCCACCCAGAGGTCTACAATAACATGAGTCAGGAATGGAGAGAGAGAGAAACTGAGACATGCGTATGTCGTACATATAAATGGCTTTCAGAATTGCATTTTTATGCAAGCAGACATTGCATTTTAGACACATGTGAAGTACCACAGAAATATGTAGGCCATTGACTGTAAATAAAGTACTATATTATAGACCAGGAACGAGGGTGGTCAGTAAACATCGGCAGTTAACCTTTTTTGATAGAGAGCTAAATATAGACTGGTGTCGCCTGACACTTGCGAAAGGGTCAATTGCCACCAGAAAACTTATATTTATTTATTTTCAATTAATATGCAATCTAAATGTATATTCGAGACCTACTGCAAGTATTTGTATGACAGTCATGACTATATATAATCCAATATACGCGCGTAAGGGCGTAGGCGAGATATAAGAAAGATGGTTGAGCAATTTTCGACACCCACACAGTTATTATTCATGATGATTTACAATATTATACAATACAAATGTATTTGTGAAGAGTATTTTATGCATTATTGTATTTATACAAATTTTGTTCCCAGACAAAGCTGGTGTGGCTGGAGGGAGCGGCAAGGGTCACCCACTGACCGCTTGACCGTGTGATAATGACTGGAGTCACACTGAGAGGGGCAATTTTGCTGAGTGTTTGGGCAATTTTTGACAGAATAAAGTTATATAATTACTAATTTTTGACAGAGACAAACTTTTATAAACCTTTGCATGATATAATTGATAATCCCATCAATTTACAAACGTAAATTGGTGGGATAATTTTTTGTTTTTTGTATATTGTCATTTCGATTGTAGACACGAAGTTTTGAGTGACATTTGGTATGAGCTCCTGTGGCATGGTTGGTAAGGTCGCGGACTGGAAAACTCATGTGGTAGGGTAGTGGGATCGAATCCAAGAGAATATATGGGGAAGGTTTTATAATGTTTAGATAAATTTTGATAAAAACATTTTTTACAAGATCATGCCATTGTATTCAAGCAATATGAAATATTTTTTATCATTATCTTAGTAGGTTTGACAGAATTTATTGAAACATATTTATTTTGGTACAATTCATTTGAGGTAAGAAAATATATACACATTACTTTGGCTATAACAAACATATATATTGATATACTAAAAAAGAAGGCATATAACATGGAAATCTTTGAAACTTATAAACTAAATGATGAAAGATACAATTATATAATGTAAAAGCTATATCACAGGGACATCTTTGGAACTTATACATTATACAATATATATGTAACAATATGAGGTAGCGTGATCAATTTGGTCAGGTCAGGTAAGGTAGGGCACGAGTCCAGGGCGGGGCAGGGGGCGAGTCCAGGGCAGGGCAGGGCAGGAGGCGGCACTCAGTAGTTTTTATACATGTGGTAGTCCCTGAAGCAGTCACCCAAGCAGAGTGCAACTTTGCACTCAGCGCACATTGAGGTGACTCTTTTGGTTACGTGGGGTTTCCTGACACTGGTGCTGCAGACGTGGCACTGCACCTGACTGTGACGAGTGCCAACCAGCTCGGTGTTGGTTAGGTAGTGTCTTTCCACACCCAGCTGGATGCGGTCAGGGACGTGATCCCCACGCCATGCTGTACGTCTGTGAGTGGCGGTGCCATACTTCTCCAGGAGTTGAAACAATGTTGCATCTCTCTCGCTATTCTATCGCTACTATAATAATCAGTGTTCCTCAGAGCTATCCCAGTGCATACCACCTCCTTTACGTAGGGCACGTGGTACCCGTCTTGCAACTCAATCCCACCCCTACTCTGTGCAACTCTCCAACCCAAGAGTGAAACGTTACTCTCAAACTTTCTTCTACTCAACAGCTGAGCTCTGGAACTCTCTCCCAGAATCAGTCTTTCCCTCTTCCTATGACTTAAATTGCTTCAAACTCCGTGTGTCCAGGCATTTTGGCTCGAACGTCCCTTGATTTTGGCCCTGTCACTCTTTCAACTATGGGGGAGGCACTCGCTATAGGCAGTTATGCCTTTTGCCTCCCTCAATCACATAGATTTTTTTTTGTTTTTTGTTTTTTTACACAAACTCCCGGAATATTAGCTTCTGGTTTGGGGCCATCTCTCTCTTCACCAACCACAAGTTGTAGGCGTTGAGCATCGTGATGTCAACTAGGTGGAGGAAGAGCTTGTGATACCACTTCACAGTCTTCCTCAGACACTCAACGCCTGACAGTTGACAGTCAGACTTGTCCACCAGGCGCATGTTCTTTGTGTAGTCCATTACCATGTCGGGCTTATAGATGGTCTTCTTGGTTCGGTAGTGGATTTTACCAGAGTCCATCTGGGCACCTGTGTGGACTGTGGAAAGCAGGTGAACGTCTCTTTTGTCCTTCCACTTCAGGGCTACCACTTTCCCGGACTTTTCAAGTTGCTTGTACTTCTGCCCCCTTCGTCGCCTTCTTCGGACATGCCTCTCGCGGTGTTCCTGGGCCAGTTCGTCTTCAGAAGGTTTGTCACTGGAGGAGGCATCTGACAGAGGAATGACATCACCTGTGAACTTGGGCATAAACTTTCTTGTCTTTCTGACAGTCCCACATGACCCCGTTTGGTTGTCATGAAGAAACTGGCAGAGAGCAGGAGAAGTATACCAGTTGTCAGTGTAGATGATGTGGCCTTTGCCCAGGTAAGGTGCCAACATTTTCCTGACGATGGCACCTGACATGCCCATGGGGTCACCGGCAGCGGCTTTCGGTACGTCAATGTCAGTTCCTGTATACACGATCATGTTAAGCACTATTCCAGTTTCACAGTCGCACAACACGAAGAGCTTGATTCCGAACCTATGCCTTTTCAAGGGGATATACTGCTTGAAAACAAGACGTCCTTTGAAGAGCACGAGCGACTCATCAATCACCAAATTGAGGAAGGGGTAAAAGTATTTCCTATACCTCTCCAACAACATGGTGAACACATCCCGAACTTTCCATATCCTGTCAATCCTGTTAGGATTTTCGTTGTCTGCAAAGTGCATAAATCTTAGCAGCAACAAAAATCTGTCACGAGTCATGAACTTATTGAAAGTTGGGGTGGCGATGAGAGGGTCGTGCTTCCAGTAGTGTTGCAACACATGCTTCTTGCAAAGAGGCATGAGGAACAACAAGGTGGGTGCCCAACTCCGAAAGGAGTTGAAATAGGGGAGCTATCCCTCCGCCATAGGTGGCTTTCTAGGGCCTTTCCTAGCTGATGCTGAGAGGATTGGGTTCTAGTCATGTGGTGATGGGCTGGTCTATCAGAGTGAGAGCTGAGCGATCTCTGTCATACCCATAGCTTACTCTGACTGTTCCTTTTACTTATATATCTTCTAGATCTCAAGTGACGGCGTCTTTTTCGTGGATCGACCTCCCTACTGCCAACCTAAAAGTTGGCAGATTGGGAGCCAAAGCGTCACATTTTTCCCTTACCCCTCAACTTTCCCTTCATAATTGCTAGGGCACAGGGCCTTGGGTGGGGCTTTGGTTTCCCGGGCGTTTCCGTGCCCTCCTCAGCTCCCTGCCCTTAGAGTGGCTTCGGTCACCCGGGCTTTGTTAGTGGTAAGCAGGGAGGGTTTTGTGGGGGCACTCTATGGCCTTGGCCTTGCTCGGGACCTTGGGGCTGTTCGGCCAGGCTGCCTGGGGAACAACAACAACAACAACAACAAGGCAAAAAACGTCATGAATTCTTCAACAGTCGTATCCACCCAGCCTCGTATTCTCGCTTTTGGAGAAATGATGTCCAATTTGCCAAACACCCACCTGTAGTAGGCGTTTGTTTGGGCAACGATGTAAGTCATTACCTCCAAATCGAAAAAAGCGAGGAACAACTCGCTTTCGTTTGCGTTTTCGTCACAGTGCCAGTCATCAGTTGTACCTGACGTACCAGGATTGAACTGGGGCACGTCAGGCACAAAATTGACCCCGTCAGACCACTCAAACGAAGGCATGCCAGGGATCGGAATGTCGTCTCCGTCTGCAATATCGCTGCCATGTTCACGATACAACACAGCATCATCATCACCCTCCTCTTCACTAGACAGACGCCCTTCTTCATTTTCATCACCGACGTCTGACTCACTTCCACTATCCACTCCCAAATCCCCCCACCATTGGTCCCGTCCTAGGGCGTCATCGTCGAAACCCGCAGGGCTGCCAATGCCCTGCGAATCACCACCAAACAGCAGGGCGGCGTACTTGGATGGTGTCAGATTTTTTCTGCTCGCTCTAGCACGTAGGGGCGTCTTATGGGCAGGGGCGTCGGCAGGGGCGGCAGTGGTGCGTGGTGCAGTGGGCCTGGAGGCAGGCAAGATGATGGTGGTGCCTGTTGCCCCTTTCCCTCTCCCTTTCCCTCTTCCTTGGGCAGGGGTGGCAGGGGCAGCAGGGCCGGCAGGGACAGCAGGGCCGGCAGGGCCAGCAGTTGCTTTCCCTCTACCTTTCCCCTTCCCCTTCCCCTTCCCTTTTCCTTGGGCAGGGGCGGCTGGGGCAGCAGGGGCGGCAATGACCTCTGTGCCATTGCCCTGCTTGCACGTGTTTTACGTGCTTTTGGTGCTGGTGCTTCGTCCTCCGAGCTGTAGGGCGTGTCGTACTGGTAGCTAGGGTTTCTGGTAGCCACACTCTGCCTTCCACGGCGGCTGACACCACCAGAAGGAGGGCTGGTTGTGTCATCAGGGCGCGAGCGTGAGGGACGTGTGGGCTCCATGACTAGTGCTTGGGTTCTGGCGCGGTGGCGCTTGCATGAGTGCGGGGCGAGCGTGTGGCGGGGTGGTATCGAGAGTTGCCATGTAGTACTACACCCACACCAATTTGTAGCCACCTGCCTATAAACCCGCGGTTTTGGTACGTGTTCAAAAGCCTTACTCTTAAGAGTCTTCCCACAGTCCGCCGGGGGAACTCTTAAGTCTTCCTGCAGTTCCCGGGTTAACCATATCTATATATGTAACTGAGATGCGGTCTCAGGATGATAAGACCGCATCTCTAGCTGCCACTAAACCTGCAGCCAACCCTACTCCTGCCAGCCACCCTGTTCCTGTCCGCATCGCCCGCATATCAACGAGACAGGTGGGACAAATAAGACCTGAGTGGACTACACCAGTATACCCTGCCCAGCCAGCTTCTATGGCCCCTACCACCAGAGAGAAAAGTCAGAGGGGTAACTACGCTAAACACCCAGCTAACCATCCTAGACTTCCCCAGCCTGATCAATCAGCTACAGGTGGTACTCCTTTATTTTCCAACTTACCTTTCATCTCCCCCATCAAGGACTGCCAAACTGCTCCAGACTTTCACTCTCTATTCCCTAGTCTGCCATTTATATCACCCATCAAAACCCCTCAGGATCTTGCAGCCATCCAAGTCATGTCCTTTTCCCGGGCTAGGATGGCGCATAAACCAGCAGTTCAACCCATGCAGCAGTTCTTAAACCTTTTCTTATACGAATCATCCTGCACATGCCATTTCTCATCCACTTCCTCCCCCACCAGGAAGTGATCCCCCCATGTTATAACAGAATCTGCCCGGGGGCATCTAGCTACAAGGTACAAGACAGAGTCCAGGCGCGCCACCCCCAGAGCTACAAGGACATAACCACCACGCGCCAACACCACCCCAGCGCCTTTGATCCTCTCAAGCCGGGCGCCTTAAGTAGGGGCAAGAAGATTGCCTTATACTCACCCAGCCTGGACATCAGTAACTAAGCTTGCCATTTGGTATTATTTAGTTCAGGGTAAGAACAGCCAGAGATAGCTGGTGTTCAACTTGTCAGTTGTGTGCTGTGATCGAAGATCTACCAGGTCGGGTTCCCCCCATCAGGAAGAGGACTAGCTTGGGCAACCCACTTTGGGCTCCCCCTTTCTGGCCTTCGATGCGGTGCACAAACCAAGTACCAAAGGATTTCTACCTTGTTTTGTTCAAGGGATTATGAGGATAGAGTAGTAACTTGAGATCTACCAGATCGGGTTCCCCCCATCAGGAAGAGGACTAATTTTGGGCAACCCACTTTGGGCTCCCCTTTCTGGATTCTCTTTTTGCTACATGGTTCTGATAGTTCCACGAACTAGCAAGGAAGGAAGACACTTACCTTGACCCCCCTTAGACTACCTATAATGTCACTATCTAGACTGCTTGCCACTCTAGGTAGATCATTATGCTAGTCACCCTAACCCCCCAAACCTTGTAGCAGAACTCCAGCATATCCTTTGGGGATCACTGCACTGTGGGAGTGCAAGAGGAATCTGGTTGTCCCGTGGTAGGCGCCAAGGTCTAAGGAATCATCTTGTGACTCACCCTGGACCAGTAGCTGGAGTCATCACGCCCAGCCGCCCCCCCCTGGACCAACTTCCGGAGTCATCACGCCCAGCCACCCTCCGGACTACTGGATCCTCCCTCGATCTACGGGCCCTCCTCTTCACTACAGCTCTCCTTTAAGTGCTTTTGTACAGTTTATGGGTATAGAGTTGACTCAGGGTTGTGGTAGAAGTTATCTTCAGGGGTTCTCATTAACATTACGTCTTGCGAGAGGTCTTTCTTCTCCCTACTTAAATTTACGTTAATTAGCCCACTTGCCGGGACCCATTATACAAACCTATCAGGGGATCCTTATATATGCACCTTCCCGGGTTATTGGTCTCCCATAGCCCGACAGAGGGGGCGTGCTTATATAAGACCCATAGCTTCAAACACAAACACATATTTGCATGCAATCTAGTCCCTTTGTATAACTTCTAGCCTAATTCATTTAACATTCTGTCAGGTTCATAACTCGAATAGATTTCACTCTATCTCAGCTCCCGACGATTGTTGCCTCAGCCTTCAGCACCTTGCTAGTACACAATTAGAGTTAAGGATTAATCTTTGCCAGGTGAGATCTAGCACACCTATAGTATTAATATCATTTGTGAGCCTTTCCGAGCCCACTTCATTGTTGATGACCACTTGGCCATTATTGCTTTAGAGTCAGTTAACGTCACTATATGCCGGGGACATAATTGCATGATCCAGACGGCATTTGCCATTACTGCACTCTTGTCTTTTGTTGAGATCCTCTCTGAGATCTATTTGGGTAGGAGGTGTACCTCCACCATTTTAGATACCTTATAATTGTATCCTAGGAGTATTATTATTACCTTGAGTCCGGTCCCATTGTCCGACTCCTATTGCTTACTTGATAACCTGAGTATTGTATGTCTTAATTATTCTTATTGTTGTTGATGATCTCCAGGTTACAGGTATAAAATATATGTCTTGCTCCTCCATGAACCAGGTGTTAAACTGAATAAAACCCATGTTAACTTGTTACCTGTGTGCTTACTATCCTGCCGTGTTGTCTCTTTATTTAAAGTTTAAGGTATACCTATCCAGTTAGAGAGCTGCTCATTGTACAAAGAATATCTCGCGTTCCAATTTGGACCGGGCATAACACTGGTGGCAGCGGTGTCTCTTTCTCGAAGGTAGCCTTTCAGGTTTTTCCTGCTTTAAATATTTTGAGAGTATCACGACAGGGATAAGTAGTCAGGATGGCAGGGAAAGCACTTGATATTATTCCTTTCAGACCAGAGGAAACTGACATTGCCACTTATTTAGAGGTTGTCAAGCCAGTGCTTGACATCATATTTAAAGATGAAGTTGCCCCTAAAATACATACTGTAGTCATGAAGCTAGGGCGGTCTATGGCTCTAGTTTCCAGTTATGTAAAAGAGAACCCCGGAATGACCTGGGAACAGTTTGAAACATACACTAAAACTGCCATTAACCCCGTCTTAGGTACTGTAATAGCCGACCAGCAATTTCACGCCATCACCTACGACGGGGACCTCGACGCCACCATCAGCAAGGTTACCAGGCTGGCTTCCACCGCATTCACAACGGCTACAGCTGCAGAGAGGAAGGAGAATGTCCGCCGGACCCTGATGAGGATCCTTCCGCGTGCAGTCCGGGACCACTTTGCCATCACAGAACCGGCCAGATATGATACAGACCTCCCTATCATACGCCGTATTTTGGCCCTGCAAAAATCCCAGGAGCAAGGAAAGATCGCGGGTATCCAACGAGCTCCCACTAAGCCACAAGGAGCTCATTCTGGACCAACCTACCACCCTAGCCGCAACCAGGACAAGCCGGAAGAATGGGCCAGAGTCAAGCCTGGAGACTGGAAGCCCTGCGGGTCCCAGTGCCCTATTAATGGGTTGAAGAGGTCTTTCGCCGAGTTGCTGGCCAAACGCTCGAGGGTTCCACTGTTCTGGGGACAGATTCCCTGGCTGAAGCCCTCCAGAAGAGTTGCCACCATCCTAGAAGACGGCACCGCAGGAGCTGAGGACTACGACGAGGTTGGTGACCCGGACGACCACAGTACAGTCGAGCCGGAAGTCATCAAACCGGGTTTTTAGACCGCCCCCGCCCACCAATTTGCAAACTGGCAGGGGCTCGAGATAGGGGCAGCTATGATATGATAAAGCCTCCCATTTACACCCACCTGACCATCCAGGGAGTCAACTCTCGACTCCTTGTCGACACCGGAGCTTCAAGATCCTGTATTTTTTCTTCTTACCACCAGAGACATCACAACACTTTTGGACCGATTCAACACTCGTCCACCACCCTCATTGATGCCAACGACAACCTTATTTCTAGTACTGGCATCACGGCCCCACTGTATGTGGCCACCCCTCAACCTAACCATGGCCATCACCACGCTTTCATGGTATTTCCCTCCCAAGAAACCACCTACGACGGATACCTGGGATTCGACATTCTCACGGCCCTCCGCACTACTATCCAGTGTGTTGAAACAAGATTGTTATTTTCCACCAAACCCCCAGGACTCACCACTCCGAAGATTGCCACACCGCTCCATGACCCTCCTCAAACCTTGAAAGCCATCCGTGTTGCATCGGCCATCACCATTCAACCCATCACCTTGCTGCCACATCATGAACATTGGGTACCCATCCATCCAGCCCTCAACGGAGAACTCATTCACACTCCCTCTCTTCAGAGCCCTTTTGACAGGGATTGTCTCACTGCTCCTGCCATTTTAAAACAAAATGCAGTAAGAATAGCCAACATCTCCGACCACCCTATCACCCTACCCAAGGGTCTCACCAATGGAGAACTAGAGACTTATGATGACCAGCCTTCAACTGACACCACCACCTCCATTCCTGCATCAACTCCATCACTCCCAGACGTTCCTACTCACCTCACCCCTCAATAAAAGGACGATCTGTGCCAGTTAATGGCCGAATACCAGGACATCTTTGCCACCAACTCCCAAGATGTAGGCCACACCCATGTCCTAGAACACCACATTCACACTGTTGGACCCCCAGTCAGACAGGCTATACAAAGAAAGAACCCCCTTCAGCGCCAAGAAGAACAGAAGCAAGTTGCAGAGATGTTAGAAGCTGGCATCGTCAACCCTCAACTAGCCCTTGGTCCTCTCCAGTGGTACTGCTCAAGAAGAAGGATGGGTCATCTCGATTCTGCATCGACTACCGACAACTCAACGATGTCACCATCAAAGATGCCACCCCACTACCACGCATCGACGACTCCCTAGACTCCCTCTTAGGGGCCAGATGGTTCTCCACACTGGACCTGCAATCCGGATACTGGCAGGTCCCCGTCGCCCCCACCGACCAAGAAAAAACAGCTTTCTCCACCAGCCAAGGGAAGCTTTACGAGTTCTCAGTGCTGCCATTCGGATTATGTAACGGTCCCGCCACCTTCTCCCGACTGATGGAATCCGTACTTCAGGGATTAACTTGAGAAACATGTCTGGCGTACTTGGACGACATCATAGTATTTGGTCGTACCTGGGCAGAACACCTCCAATGCCTCCGCCAAGTTTTCCAGAGGATCCGACAAGCCGGATTAAAGCTGAAGCCTGCTAAATGCACCATGGCTCGACATCAGGTCCAATTCCTAGGACATCTGGTGTCAGAAGGACTTTCACCTGACCCCAAGAAACTCCAAGCCATCCAGGAGATCCAACCCCCGAAGTCAGTAAAAGGAGTAAGAGCTTTCCTAGGCCTTGCCTCCTACTATCGGAGGTTTGTGAAGAATTTAGCCACCATTGCCAGACCTCTACACGACTTAACTAGGAAGGAAGAACCTTTTGTGTGGACCCCCGACCGTCTCCAAGCCTTCACCTCCCTCAAGGACCTACTCGTGTCTTCCCCTGTCATCTCTTTTCCGGACTACCAACTACCCTTTAGACTCTACACCGACGTGTCCCTTCTCGGCGTCAGTGCAGTCCTCTCCCAAAATCGAGAAGGACGAGAGCACATCATTGCTTGTGCCAGCCGGACCTTAACCCCGGCAGAAACCAACTACCCGGTAACTAAAAGAGAATGCTTAGGCATCGTTTGGGCCCTCCAACACTTCCGGGCCTACCTAGCTGGCGTCAAGATCACCATCATCACTGACCACCAAGCCTTACAATGGCTCAGGAAATCTGACTCTAAAGAATGCCCTAACAGTCCGTTGGCGAGAATCACATGAGGAGTTTGATTTTGAGATTTCCTACAGGCCGGGAAAACTCCATACCAATGCAGACGCCTTATCCCGGCTCCCACTGGCACCAGAACAACTCAACGCCATCCAAGAACCTCGACCACCACCTACTACCACTCCCCCTCTCATCCAGGCCTACCTCCGGAACGACAAACCAACTTGGATCTCCACCCGACTTTTTGGCCTCTTACAAAGAAGGGGTGACGCCCTCAGAAAGTCCCAGAAAAGTCAGAAAGCCCCAGAAAGTCAGATCGTACTAGGGCCTGAGGATGCTGAACAAATGATGTCTTCCTTGCACACCAACAACGGGATCCATCTAGGCCAAAAGAGGTTGGTGAACATGTTCAAAGACATCTACTGGACTCCTCGCCCCTACACCACGGCCAAGAAAATCACTGAAGCTTGCCGTGCCTGCGCCCTGGGAAAAGACCAAACACGCACCCCAGGACCTTCCGGCAAACTCATCGCTTCTAAACCCTGGCAACTTTTGGCAGTGGACGTCATGGGACCTCTACAAAACGACAGGGGATACCGCTACATCATCACCTTCGTGGACACGTACTCAAAATACGTGATCGCCTGCCCTGCCAGAGAACACACTGCTATGGCCGTCACCGAGTCATTATTACAACATGGCTTTCCCTATTTTGGATTGCCACAGGCAATCCACTCCGACAATGCCCCTGAATTCACCGGACAAATTTGGACGCAGATCTCCGAAATGTTTGGATTTCACATCAGCCACTCTTCACCCTACTGGCCAAAAGGAAACTCCATCTGCGAGCGATCTCATAGAACCATCGCCAATCAAATCCGGACCCGCCTCCAACAGATGAACTCATCGGACTGGACCAGCCAAATTCGCATCATACAATGGGGAATAAACACCTGCCCCAGAGACAACGGGATCACCCCTCATGAGATGGTTTTTGGGAGCCCACCTCTCCTCATACCACTACGTCACCTAGCTGCCCCTACTGAGGCCTCACTAGGTCTAAATACCAACCTCGTCCACCTCAGGAACCGCCTACGTCAGCTCCAGTTTACCCAAGATCTCCAGCCTGATGAAGCCCCCAAGAACAACCCTCACCAAGTAGGCAACCTAGTCATGGTCGCCATCTTACCTGTACCCTCCAAACTGAAGCCACGGTACAAGGGTCCATTTGAGGTCCTTAGGATCCCAAACTGTTTCCAGGTCATAATTAACTATCATGGGGAATCTCGCACTTATAGGAATAGGTTTGTCAGAAGGTTTCAACCTATTAATAAGAATATTACTGTTGTAGCTGAGCCTGATCAGGATGTTGACTGTACCCCTGTTTCAAATCTTCACCCTCAAACTTCCTGTCTTTCCGGACCTGTCCCTCTCCCTCCACCTCTTTCCACTCCCCCTCTCAATTCTCCTTTGCCTGCCCTTCACTCTCCTGTACTGCAACCTCCTGTCACCCTTCCCACTCGCCTCACCCAGTTCACCCCTTCTCACCTTCCTAAACATCGACCTCCTCCTGTTCTCTCTACTCAAACCCAAACTTACCCCTCTTCTCTTTCACCTCCTGTCACCTTCACCCCTTCCCACATTCCTAAGCCCAAATCTTCTCACATCTCCTCTCCTCTCGTTTCACCTCCGCAACCTCCTTCTCAACCATCGCCTTTAATTAACCTTGCCACGTCTAGTCTTCCCCCCTCGCCAACCACAACTCACCAACATACCCCCCACTTTGCCTATAACCCCCAGCTTCCGTCCTAAAAAACCCTCACCTACTCCTCCTATCTCTAAAACCCTACCTTCTACTCCTCAATCTATTTCCCCTCCTTCTCAACTTCCCAGGCGAAAAACAATATCCAAATTTCGCTCAATGTCACCTCTAACTCCATCTCCCCCATTTCCCAGACTGCCTTCTCATACCCGCTGTGAAAGATCTGTGAAGCCACCCACCAGATGGGAACCAGCCCTGTCCCAGCCTAAAGCGAGAAAGGTTAAGGATCAAGCGTCTTCAAGCTCCTCCCCCCTGCCTGGTACTTCGGCGTCTGCACAACCTCATGATCTGGGCCAAGCCAGGCTCTCTGTCATCACTCTCCAACCGCCTCTAGCCACGACAACGCCCTCGCTGACGACCACCACCAAGATGCGGATTGACATGATAACCCTGACGCGGAAGGACTCCACCAAAGTAATCAAGTCACCTCACCAACTCCTCGACCATTTGAGGTACTATGTCTCCTCTTCTCTCCTCACCCTCACCGGAGACAAGATGGCCACCCCTAACAACCAGGGAGTCATTTATTACCACTTCCTCCAGCACCTGACCCCTGTCTATGAAGATAATACTTAAAGACATTACCAGCTCCAGTCCCGGGGTCGGGACTTTTCTCTACCAGACGGTAGTGAGATGCGGTCTCAGGATGATAAGACCGCATCTCTAGCTGCCACTAAACCTGCAGCCAACCCTACTCCTGCCAGCCACCCTGCTCCTGCCCGCATATCAACGAGACAGGTGGGACACATAAGACCTGAGTGGACTACACCAGTATACCTGCCCAGCCAGCTTCTATGGCCCCTACCACCAGAGAGAAAAGTCAGAGGGGTAACTACGCTAAACACCCAGCTAACCATCCTAGACTTCCCCAGCCTGATCAACCAGCTACAGGTGGTACTCCTTTATTTTCCAACTTACCTTTCATCTCCCCCATCAAGGACTGCCAAACTGCTCCAGACTTTCACTCTCTATTCCCTAGTCTGCCATTTATATCACCCATCAAAACCCCTCAGGATCTTGCAGCCATCCAAGTCATGTCCTTTTCCCGGGCTAGGATGGCGCATAAACCAGCAGTTCAACCCATGTAGCAGTTCTAAAACCTTTTCTTATACGAATCATCCTGCACATGCCATTTCTCATCCACTTCCTCCCCCACCAGGAAGTGATCCCCCCATGTTATAACAGAATCTGCCCGGGGGCATCTAGCTACAAGGTACAAGCCAGAGTCCAGGCGCGCCACCCCCAGAGCTACAAGGACATAACCACCACGCACCAACACCACCCCAGCGCCTTTGATCCTCTCAAGCCGGGCGCCTTAAGTAGGGGCAAGAAGATTGCCTTATACTCACCCAGCCTGGACATCAGTAACTAAGCTTGCCATTTGGTATTATTTAGTTCAGGGTAAGAACAGCCAGAGATAGCTGGTGTTCAACTTGTCAGTTGTGTGCTGTGATCGAAGATCTACCAGGTCGGGTTCCCCCCATCAGGAAGAGGACTAGCTTGGGCAACCCACTTTGGGCTCCCCCTTTCTGGCCTTCGATGCGGTGCACAAACCAAGTACCAAAGGATTCCTACCTTGTTTTGTTTAAGGGATTATGAGGATAGTGGAGTAACTTGAGATCTACCAGATCGGGTTCCCCCCATAAGGAAGAGGACTAATTTTGGGCAACCCACTTTGGGCTCCCCTTTCTGGATTCTCTTTTTGCTACATGGTTCTGATAGTTCCACGAACTAGCAAGGAAGGAAGACACTTACCTTGAACCCCCTTAGACTACCTATAATGTCACCATCTAGACTGCTTGCCACTCTAGGTAGATCATTATGCTAGTCACCCTAACCCCCCAAACCTTGTAGCAGAACTCCAGCATATCCTTTGAGGATCACTGCACTGTGGGAGTGCAAGAGGAACCCGGTTGTCCCGTGGTAGGCGCCAAGGTCTAAGGAATCATCTTGTGACTCACCCTGGACCAGTAGCTGGAGTCATCACGCCCAGCCGCCCCCCCTGGACCAACTTCCGGAGTCATCACGCCCAGCCGCCCTCCGGACTACTGGATCCTCCCTCGATCTACGGGCCCTCCTCTTCACTACAGCTCTCCTTTAACCTCTGAAGTGCGCTAAGTGCTTTTGTACCGTTTATGGGTATAGAGTTGACTCAGGGTTGTGGTAGAAGTTATCTTCAGGGGTTCTCATTAACATTACGTCTTGCGAGAGGTCTTTCTTCTCCCTACTTAAATTAACGTTAATTAGCCCACTTGCCGGGACCCATTATACATACCTATCAGGGGATCCTTATATATGCACCTTCCCGGGTTATTGGTCTCCCATAGCCCGACAGAGGGGGCGTGCTTATATAAGACCCATAGCATCAAACACAAACACATATTTGCACGTAATCTAGTCCATTTGTATAACTTCTAGCCTAATTCATTTAACATTCTGTCAGGTTCATAACTCGAATAGATTTCACTCTATCTCAGCTCCCGACGATTGTTGCCTCAGCCTTCAGCACCTTGCTAGTACACAATTAGAGTTAAGGATTAATCTTTGCCAGGTGAGATCTAGCACACCTATAGTATTAATATCATTTGCGAGCCTTTCCGAGCCCACTTCATTGTTGATGACCACTTGGCCATTATTGCTTTAGAGTCAGTTAACATCACTATATGCCGGGGACATCATTGCATGATCCAGACGGCATTTGCCATTACTGCACTCTTGTCTTTTGTTGAGATCCTCTCTGAGATCTATTTGGGTAGGAGGTGTACCTCCACCATTTTGGATACCTTATAATTGTATCCTAGGAGTATTATTATTCCCTTGAGTCCGGACCCATTGTCCGACTCCTATTGCTTACTTGATAACCTGAGTATTGTATGTCTTAATTATTCTTATTGTTGTTGATGATCTCCAGGATACAGGTATAAAATATATGTCTTGCTCCTCCATGAACCAGGTGTTAAACTGAATAAAACCCATGTTAACTTGTTACCTGTGTGCTTACTATCCTGCCGTGTTGTCTCTTTATTTAAAGTTTAAGGTATACCTATCCAGTTAGAGAGCTGCTCATTGTACAAAGAATATCTCGCGTTCCAATTTGGACCGGGCATAACAGTAACCTAATGAGGCCAACTAGATGGGAGCCCTTGGTGATGACGACGTCAATGGCTCAAACCTGCGATCCCGCGTCGACCCCGCTTGTCTGTAGATAGATGCGTAGAATGGCTCCGTGCCGGATCCCTCAACTAAGTGAGAAAATTCAAAGGCACTAGCCCCGAAGCATACGTATTGCTCACCCTGAAGGGACCGAGCAATAGGCTCCAGTTTACCCTAAAAGAAGCCTCATGACTAATATGCGAACTAATAGTGGGCTAGGATAAAGAGAAACAAAGCAATAGAGTGACTTGCCTTATTACAACAAGAGCACTCCTTAATTAATTTAATGCTTAGACCCAGAAAAATAGTCACCAGGGCCCGTATTTAACACTCAGCCTACACCTGATCGATAATCTAACCTAACTTCAGCACTGTCATGGACAAATGAGCAAGGACTCACTATATATAAGGGAGGTGTGGCAGAGTGGTGTTGCCACTGGACTGGTAATCCAATGGACCCGGGTTCGAATCTCAATATGTCAATGGGAAGATATTATTGGGATGGAATTTGTGCTGTACCTAGTTTCAGTGCATTACCACAGCACACCGAAATGTCAAAAAAATACCCTCATTGTTCCCTGATTAAATAGCATTGTATGAATATTCCCATATTCAAAATATGTTGCAGGGGGACAATGCCTAGTGAGTTAATTGCTCAATAGGTGGCGTTCTATGAGTGAGGGTCCGAGTGTGGGGGGTGAGATTGTGAAGCGCAGAGGCGAAGCAGCTTCAGAGATGGAATTGCTTCGAGCCAGGGTGCTTCGCACGTCTCACTCCCTAGACTGGAACAAGACCTCACGGGCCTCACCGTGTTCAGCGGTGTAGTGTAAAGGCTCTCAGCCTCTGCCCGAGAGGGAGTTGTTGGAATATAGAAAAAAATAAAAAAAAAATATATGATGAAGAGAAGTGCCGAATCGGGTGCAGGCAGGAGCGTCGGGGATACCCGTGTTACCTATACGGGCCCAAGGTTTGTAAGAAAGAATGCGCTCACGGGAGAAGGGACGCGAGCGTGCCCAACAGCAGACGCATGGAAAGCGCAAGCCAGGTCTAGTTTAATTTTTATTTTTTATGCTTTATTTATATTACTAGTTTTTCCTAGTAGTGGACCCACATCATAAGGACGAGTCCATGAGTGGTTATTAACCCTCGTCTAGTGGGGGGTTTTGGGCTATTTTGGGCATATTCAGGCCCTCCTGAATGATCAATCAAGTATCTGCATGTAAAGAAATGTATTCAGCAAAAAACTAGGCGCTACACGCTTCAAAATGAGACCAGAACGAGCTACGTAGCACTCGTCGTTTTGATGCAGTGGTACCACCAACATGGGAGTTTAGCGTATAGCGGCATATTTTTTCCAGCTACACTCACTACTGGCTACACTGCTGGCCTCGCGAGAACAGAGGGAGCGTGAGTCAGGGGGCGGCGGTAAGCCCTGGGTGTCGGCCGTGTGACCTGCTGCTCTCCCGGCCATTTGCACTCAATTTTAACCCTTTAAAAACCTTAATAATGCTCCTAACTTGCTGCTTTTTAGATACAGACTTAAGTCGGGCCCCGCTCTTTAAGTGTTAAGAGCGTTTCGCTCACGATGTAAGGCAATCGTATTTTGAGTTCTCCTTGGGCAGGAAGTTTGAACAGCAAGGTTAGAGTTCAAAGATTGGCGCATTGTCAATGATGAAGGGGCCACTAATAAATTTAAGTCCTGGCCACCTTGTTTGGATCGCAAGGTCCGTGTGGTCAGTGTATCTATGTAAATATATGTAAATCAATGGTCCCTGATCTGGTATTGTGAATGATTAAGGGGGGAGGGTTCGTTTTTTGGGACCCTCTTCTCCCTCATGTTTAGCCCCATTAGTTTTCAGATTTGAAGATGTTCATTCCATTAGTTTGGCGATTTTAAGACCTTTCGCCCCATTTCTTTATCAATAATAAGACTTTTCGTGTCATCTAGGTGTCGATTTTTTCCTATTATATTCGGGAACCGATCGAAAAATTTACACATTTATCTTGAAGGAGGGTTTTGGGAGTGTTATTGTTTATGCTTGATGAGGGTCTAGGGAGAAAGCTAAAAAAAGGATATAAATATACTGTATATAAATTAGTAAATATACTGTATACGCCCATGCTGTACTCACATAGTAAATATACTGTATACGCCCATGCTGTACTCACATAGTAAATATACTGTATACGCCCATGCTGTACTCACATAGTAAATATACTGTATACGCCCATGCTGTACTCACATAGTAAATATACTGTATACGCCCATGCTGTACTCACATAGTAAATATACTGTATACGCCCATGCTGTACTCACATAGTAAATATACTGTATACGCCCATGCTGTACTCACATAGTAAATATACTGTATACGCCCATGCTGTACTCACATAGTAAATATACTGTATACGCCCATGCTGTACCCACATAGTAATATACTGTATACGCCCATGCTGTACTCACATAGTAATATACTGTATACGCCCATGCTGTACTCACATAGTAAATCATGCTGTACTCACATAGTAAATATACTGTATAACGCCCATGCTGTACTCACATAGTAAATATACTGTATACGCCCATGCTGTACTCACATAGTAAATATACTGTATACGCCCATGCTGTACTCACATAGTAAATATACTGTATACGCCCATGCTGTACTCACATAGTAAATATACTGTATACGCCCATGCTGTACTCACATAGTAAATATACTGTATACGCCCATGCTGTACTCACATAGTAAATATACTGTATACGCCCATGCTGTACTCACATAGAAAGAAAAAAAATTGAGAAATATTTGCTTAAACTTTTCTTCTGCCTAGTAGGCTATGACCAGGGTTGAAGCTTAAACAATGTTTATAAATACATAAATATTGCATGTTCGTATTGTATGTATTTACTCAGGCACATACCCCATAACTGTGGGTGGCCGACTCGAGACAGAGCCCGAACAGAAATAACATTTAAAGTTCCAGTTCGTAGGGTCCGGGACCACTTTCGCGTTCTCTCACCCCTTACTCTGTCTCGTCTAGTAGGTGAATTATACAAGGGGAGGAGGATTCCTAGCCTCCTGCCACCAGAATATATATATATATATATATATATATATATATATATATTGGGTGCATGGTCTTTCTTTCAATTGAGAAGAAATTATTGTGTGATGAAAGAACATAAATATACAGCTTAGCAATTATATAAGGACAATAATAATTATCTCTGTCAAAATTGTCAAACCATCTTTATTTAACTTCAAACACTCTAAAGGTAGGTCTTCAGAAACTCGAACCTTATTTGTATAATTTTGTATTGTAAGTCAAATCATAAATCCTTCAGTAACTTGATGTCTTATTAATCTTGCTAACATTAGACGATTGTATACAGTTTAGGAAGGGTTTCGAGCAATCCAAGGGGTAAACGTGATTTCAAATAACCCAATGGCACTCGCAGATCATTTCTAAACTTAATGCAATCGTCTAATAATAGCTAAACTTAAATAAAAGCATGCAACATGATATACTGAAAGCGTTAGATTTTATTCTACGATTTGAGAAGCATGGTTTCTAGTATATGTGTTGTTTAGGTCAACAGTTTGCCTTGTTGGATTCCAATTGATCTTGTCAAAATACCAAGAAATCTTCGCTGGATTCTGATAAATTGTCAGGATGATTTGTTTACCATACTGGAACACGGTAAATCTTGTCAAAATGCCAAGAAATCTTAACTGGATTCTGATAACTTGTGAAGCCAATGGATTCGGTTTAATCTTGTCAGGATGATCCGAGTGTTGTTTTGGATTTCGGTGAAGCTTGTATCACACGACTGCCTTTTCCCTCAAAGTTCTATCAGTACATTTGGTCTGGCAGTGTACGAGTTATATTTTGAAAGTAGTTTTGTAACCTAATACAAACCTAGTTTTTGAAAAGTTCTGGTAAAAAGTTAGTCATCAAAATTTGGTGATAAAAGCTTTCGTGTGATACCCGCCATAAATCTTGTCAAGCTGCTGCGATGTACCACCCATACCCACTACCATAGCTGGGCTGCCTGTGGTAGCTGGGCTGTTGGTAGCTGGGCCGTCGGTAGCTTTGCCTTTCTTAGCTGTCGTCGTAACCATAATTATTTCTACGGTGGGGATCTGCGACAGCTAAAGGGTTCGGAGCTGCCTCATTGGGAGCCACGATCGAGAGACTCAGCATCACAAACACCGCGAAGATCATAAAACGCCACACAGCCTTCGGGGAGAAAATAAAATGCATTAATACCAGCTCGTCTGTCGTTTTGGGGAGTTATAGTGGGGTTGTTGAAGCTACGCTCAACGTCTGCATCAGCTATAAGGGATTGGGAGCCGAGAAGAAACATTAACACCACTATGACCATGAAACGCCACAGCCTTCAGGGAGAAAACAAAAATTTATTATTACTATTCCCTGTTCCAAGTAGGTAGGTCAGCAACTCCTTTTCACCTGCCGTTGAGGCCTCCCCTAGGTATTGCCCTGCTCAATTGGTGTCTACAATCTCCCCATCTTAGCATAAAGGGACTTCTACCAAAGGAAGAAGTTCGAAATTTATAAATTTGTATGCAAAGGTGAGCTTGTATTCAATGACTGGCTCGAGAGTGTTAACTTTGGCAAAGTTAATGCACTGGAGATGGTGGACAAGTTTTGCTACTTGGGTGATACCATCTCTGCCGGTGGTGGGGCTGAGGCCGCCACTATCGCCAGCATATGATGCGGCTGGGGAAATTTTAGAGAACTTTTGCCACTACTCACCGTGAGAAGACTCCCTCTCCTCTTCAATGGAAAGGTGTACGCTTCATGCATGCGCGTTAGAAGCGCAATAACATATGTTTCAGAAACGTGACCTGTCAAAGCGGATGATATCAACAGAATGGAACGCAATGAGATGAGAATGGTGAGATGTGTGGTGCATTTCTGTTTAAGGGCAGCTTTGTATTTATTTGTTCATTTATTTACATAATATTATTATTTTTTTTTAAATGTTCTCCCTAGACCTCCATCAAGCTTAAACAAATACCCCCCAAATTCCCTTAGAGATAAATGTTTACATTTTTCGATAAAATAATGTCCCGGCCAAAGGCCGGTTCTTCCTAAATTACACCTAAATGACACACAAGGTATTAAAATCGCCAAACTAATGGGGCACACGTCTTAAAATCTCAAAACTAATGGGGCTAAACATGAAGGAGAAGGGGGTCCATAAAAAGTCAATCCTCCCCTTAAAAGCGATGTTTACGGCTCCAACTTCCTTATAGCCTGAAAAACACAAGGGGTCCATTCGATACGCTTGTCTGGCCAAAATTTATTGAACGGAGGGAAAAATGGGAATCCTGAACTTACTTTGATTTATTTGTATTTGGTCTTTAATTTATTTTTAGAGGGGGGGGGGCAAAACAGGATCTTCCATTAACGTGTTTTTGAGAGAGAGAGAGAGAGTGAGAGTGAGTGAGCGAGAGTGTGTGTGCACATACTGTATGTGTGGATGTGTGTGTGTGTGTGTGTGGATGTTTGCTTGTTTGTGTGTGTGTGTGCGTGCGTGCGTGCGTGTATGTATGTATGTATGTATGTATGTATACACAAAATAATATCCCTCAAGGCATATTCTTTTTCATTTCTGATTTTTTATTCTTTTCCTTAATATTTTGATATTTTCAATTTTCCCATATATTTTTTCTTATTAGAGTTTCTAAATACCTTAATAATAATATGTTTTCCATTCTCTCTCTCTCTCTATAAATATATATATATATACTGTATATTTATTCTGAGTACGTTTTGGTCCATTGCAGCCTAAGTCCGTGTGTTTTTGTCTTTAACACCGCCAGAAAGTACCCCAATAAAAAGAATTTTCATCTTCGCTCTAGATCAGGGGTTCCCAACCTTTTTGTTCCTCTGTACCACTTGGGCATTCTGATAGGTACCCATGTACCCCTAACAATTTAGGATACAAATGGATAAATTTATGTACATTTATATTATTTTATTATGAAATATGTATACTGCATATACTGCATAGGGATCTTAGTATTGATATTATCAAGAAAATGAACTCGGTGACTATAAAATATTTTGATCTGTCACATACTCGGACATTATCGGGCGGTACTGCAGCTGTCTCGAGTTGCTATACATACCTGATTGTTTCACGTCCAATACAGATTGTGGGCCGCAGGAAGTCATATAATGGTGACAAAAATGGACTAGTCACCTCACTGATATAATTTTAAGGGAAGGATGTAGTATCCAGGTGTACGGTCCTACGGTCGTCATGTTTACATAGGTCAATCGCTCGCGGTTAAGTTCCCGTATATTTTTTCTGTTATTTGACCCTTGCAGGCAATATAATTATATGATGAACATAATAAGTCATGGGGGTAAGGGGGGCTAAAGCCCCCCTTCAACCTATTATTGTATCCTACGGCAGTCAACATAGACGGGAACATGATTGCGAGCGTCCGCGTAGGCCGTAGTGTAAGGCGGGCGGTCCACCCGGTAACTACATTCTTGCCAATTTTAATATAAGTTTTGCTTACTGAAATGAGGAAATTGATAAAAACACAACTTTGTGCAATCTGCCTGTAGATTAGAACACCATGTTTTGTACACTATGGTTATTCTCTCAGACCCCTATGTACCCCCTGAAAAGTGCAAATGTACCCCTGGGGGTACATGTACCCCAGGGTTGGGAACCCTTGCTCTAGATGATAATGTCGCAAAAAAAAAAAATAAATAAATAAAACAAAAAACACACAGATCGTATCGCTGTAGCGAAAAAAAAAAATGTATCGTTGTATTGTATCGCTACTTTCTCTGCGAGGCGTCACGTATCGGAACCCAGTGAAAATATCAGAAAAACTCGGCAATGGTCGTTTTTTCTGACCATAGTGCACAAATAGGTGGTGTGCTGTTTTTATGTCTGGGTGTGTTTTTGTCGGCTTCATATCGTTATTGTTCAACTCGCTTGACTCTCTCTCTCTCTCTGTCTCTCAACTAGTATAAAGTCCTGACCAGCTCGTCTGTATTATAAGGTCTGTGTGGTCAGTGTATCTACATCAATCGCTCTCACTCTCACTCTCTCACACACACGGAACAAAGTGGTTGAATATCGGGTCACTGCTACTGAAGGGAAAAAGTAGCGGTACAAAAAGTAAACTCGTACGGAAAAAAATAGCATAAACTTATATAAAAATATACTACGTGTTTAAACATACTTGATGTGTGAAAAAAAAGAAGAGAGAGAGAGAGAGTAAGAGAGAGAGAGATAGAGAATACTTTAAGTATTAACCGTCACGTAATATGTGTGTGTGTAATAATAATAATAATAATTATACAATAATAATAATTAAAAATATTTTAATATTAATAGGTTTATTTGGAGCTAATGAGGCTAAACAATCACAATTCCTTAACCTACCTTATCCTAAGTAGTCAACAGGTTGACTTTGGCTACCACAAGAGAGACATACATACCCCAAGAAGGGGTAGGCTATGGCCAGGGAACTAGGTAATCCATAGGTGGCGAATCCACACCAAAACTCCACAGCCAGGAAAGCTTTTGACAGAAACCTCACCTGCAGGTAGCTGGGGTCGAACCCCGCGCTACCTGAGCCAAACGACTATAGTGCAATGACTCAGTGCGCTCGGCCACTGTGTGTGTGTGTGTGTGTGTGTGTGTGTGTGTGTGTGTGTACTTTCTCTCTATCTTACTTCCCAGCCTCCCAACACCAGTACCTTCAAAGAGAAAGCCCCATATAATATGCTATCTTAAGTTTGTTGTTTTTATTGGAAAAAATAAATGGCAAGAAAGTGAAGCAGGAAGAGATTATAGGACGCTTGTTAGAGAGAGAGAGAGAGAGAGTACAAAGGTACACATGAATTAAAGCAACAAGCATAGCGACCCCCCGAGGCTGCTTGCCCTCTAAATCACTGCTGCTAAGAGTGTTTAACAGTGGTTCAGAGTGGGTAAGGGACAACTGGAAAGGGTAGTACTACCTTGAGACTAATGTCCATGGCAGGGTTAGCAGATGTTAGTAGGGGACAATTTGGCGTAATGACATAACACAGCTATAAGTGATTATTTGTGTATCTTGGGAAAAGTGAAGAGGAGAGAGAGAGAGAGAGAGGGGGGGGGGGTGAGGTGTACGTAAGTATACTATATACACACACTTTCTACACACACTTTCCACTAACTAAATTCAATAACGAAATCAATAAGGAGATAAACTAGCACTAACCGAATATTAAAAATAATAACACGGCACTATAATTGTTTTCTTTCTCCAACGGTTAATACGAAAACAGATATATTTGTCAATATTTGTATCGGCATAATTACAACAATCTTAACATCAGAGAAAGTTTGAAAGTTTGTCTGAACGTACGAATACACATGCACACATGCAAATTTGGTTTCATATGGGGATGATGGAGACAAAAGGCAGAACTACCTGTGACGAGTGCCTCCTCGAAAAGGCATCATCGTGCTAAAGGGGCTAAAACACTAATAACAAACAAATAAAAACCCACATACCGATTACAAATGCTAAAAGAAAGATTGTGTATGACTCGCCGCATTTTTTACGCGGGAGAAAGTCTACAACACCTACCAAACAAACCAACTTTCCCACTCCTGTGTCTTGAGGTGGTTCATTCGTTGTCTTGACTTGGTGAGGGAAGGACGTGTACTGTTAGGAGGGATTCATATATAACTTCTATTACTAATACTACTAGTACTACTACTACTGTACTACTACTAACTGTCTTGAAGGTGTAATGGTTAGAATGTTTTAGATCTGTATGCGGTAACCCAGGTTCGAATCCCGAGAGAATCACATGTTTTCATTAATTTAATTGGGAGGTGTTTGGTGTTAGAAGTTAAATTAATAAATTAGATTATAATTGGAGATCTGAAACCCAATTGCCTCCAACAATCAACAGGTTTCGATCTATCTCACTCAAGCCTTTTTACTACCACAGATCCTTCAAAAATTGCATAAATAAATACAAAATAAAAATAAATAAATATAGATATATAGAATTAAAAAGACGTCGCCGGTACAGAAGGGGTTACCAATATTAGCATCTTCAGGATTTTGCTCAGTTTCGAAAGGCCCTCTAGGAATCAAAGGGGTAAAGTGGATTTTAGTTAACCCCCTGACTTCCAAAACAACTTTCCTAAACTGCATTAAATCGTCTAATACTTGCCAGGATAAAATGAAAGAATGCGTAGTAGTATCCTGAAGGGGTTAACCCTTTGAAGATTATGACGCATTTTGATAGTTTATTCTGGCTATCATTAGACGATTTTGCGCAATTTAGGAAAGAAATCTGGGAATGAAAGGGGTTAATACTATCTCAATTAACTCATTAGCTCCCGCAAGTTCTGCCTAAGCTGAATATAATCGTCTAATGATAGCCAAAATAAGCTGTCAAAACACGTGAAGATCCTCAAAGGGTGAATTAGATAGCTGGATCTGTCTATAAAGCCGGTATCACACGAGCGCTTTTTCACTCAACATTTATCCTCAACACTAGTCTGGCAGCTTATGAAGTCAACATTTAATCGTTTTCTGTTACCTAAGTTTATCTATCATCAGTCTAGTTTCCGATAACAGTGCAAACTATTCCAGAAATATTGCCAGCAGTTTTTTATCATCGAATGTTGACTATAAAATCTCTCGTGTGATACCGGTTTAACTCTATTCATTATGGGTAGGCCAGAAATCCTATCATAACTCAAAAAGGCCTTGAGTAATAAATTGAACTCCCTTTTCTACCATTTAGGAACAGTCAAGTAGGGAATAGGTGGGGAAATTTACTACCCATTTGCTCTAGCCCTTTTTGAGGTATAGTGGTTTAGGGTTAACATTTCTGGCCTGATTATAATGAATAGACTATAGCTATATATATTCCCTTGTGCAGGTATACACAATGGAATCACTGGTGCCTTATGTTGTCCTGTGGTTAACGATAATAGCTGGTCTCTCGGTCGCTCAACAAGATACCAAAACTCTACTGCTCATGGAATCACAAATGGAAGAAGACACACTTCATCTTCAACAGGGTAACTATTAACATATTTATAAATTAATTAATTGATTACCATTTTTGTTGTTTTTGTGATTATCAAGCAATGTATATTTATTTTTCTCCCTAGACTAAAATAAACGCCTTTCTAGACCACCTTTACCCTAAAATAAGCTCTCCAGCCCCACCTTCAAGCTAAATTTGTAAACATTTTGGTAGAATAATGTTCCGGTCTAAGGAGGGTTACTTTAAAATTGCATATTTTCTATCGCTCCCCCAGAAAACAACACATTATTGGGTCGAAATCAAGGAGGTTTAATAAATATTTTTAAGCTCCTTGGTTGAAATACCTTAAACTCGTAAAACTAATGGAATGAAACAGACCGCCAACGGATTAGTTGATGTTAAGTAGTCAAAACTCTGCTACTCCTGAAATCCCATATACAGGAAAACCCACCTCGGTAACTACAACATTTTTCCTTTGATTAATTCTGGACCCCCTTCTCCCTCATGCTTAGCCCCATTAGTTTTGAGGCTTGTTTTATTTTAGCTCATGATAGTGGACTTCCGGGGATGTGACAAGCCTGGTTTTGGGGTGGGTTCCGAACGCTGATATCCCGTTTGAGAGATGAAGAAAGTTACGAAGAACTTCAATTTACTTATATAACCCTATTTTTGTCTTATTTCAGCTGATGATAGTGGAATTCCCGGGACGCGACAAGCTAGGTTTTGGGGCGGGTTCCATACGCTGATGTCCCGCTTGAGAGGCGAAAAGGTCACAGAAAATCCGGCCACCCCCGCGACTGTGACCTACCCCATTTCCCGCCCCCAACCGGTAGTTCAGCCTGTCATGATGCCAGCCCCACAAACAGCCCCTGTGTATAACAATCCTAATCCCAGCCCTATCTCAACCACACAGACCTTTCAGCTAATTCTGCCACAGGTAATAATTGAAAATATAAACGTATAATTTAACTCTTAACGAACCTAACCTATCTAATTTAAGCTAACCTAACTTTTCTAATCAACAACAGTCTCTAAAAACCCTAATCCCAGTCCTTTCTCAACCGCACAGACCTTTCAGCTAATTCTGCCACAGGTAATATATGAGATACGTATTATTTAATTCCTCTCCTAACCAAGCGAATCTACCTACTTAATACCATCTTGAATATCTAAGGATAATGTCGGACAGGTTGGGAGAGAGGTATCCTGACCAGGATTCGAACCCACTCACCCCAGGTATATTTGGGAGAGTTCAGCACCGTAACCACTCAGCCATGATGGCCTCATGGACGATTGGTTATGGTGCCCAACTCTCCCAAATACACCTGGAGTAAGTGGGTTCGAATCCTGGTCAGGATACCTCTCTCCCAACCATCTTAAATATATTCTAACCGTCTCTAACAACCCTATTCTCAGACCTTCCAACTAGTTTTCCCACAGGTAATAATTGGAAAGGTAAACGTATAATTCAACTCCTAACCATCCTAATTTAACCAAGTTTAACCTTCCTAATCAATATTAACTTATATTCTAACAGCCTTTATCAACTCTATTCTCAGCCCTATCTCAATCGCTCAGATTGTTCAGTTAGTTTCCCCTTGGTAAAAGAGGTATTTACAGTAACTTATACTCGTACGTACAGTCCATAGTAATCAAAGGAGTCAAAACGATCTCAATTAACCCTTTAGCTCCCACAACGTATTCCTAAATCGAATACTATCGTCTAGTAATAGCCAGAATAAAATTAATGCCTGCCTCCTCAAATACTGAAAGGATTTATCTTACAGTCTTATATATTTTCACAGCAGAGCCCCGCCCCCATGGAGATCCAGAAGGCAGACTCCGGTTGGGGTTGGGACTTCGGTGGCTGGGACTTCTTCTCCGACAAGACCCCCCAGAACCATCCTGTGGTGGTGGTTGAAACTCATCCTGCACCGCCACCTGTCATATCAACCCGGCTTATCTATCCTAAGGTAATGTTAAAGGTGTCGATATATTCTTGACGAGCGATAGAGAACTTCTCAATAATGGAAATAACGGCTACTACTACTTCTATACATACTACTTTTATTACTGCTACTAACACTATCACTAAATAATATTCTCCATTATGCCCACTAGGAACCCCCTGTGAAAAACCTGATGGGGTCCCTCACTCAAGAACTCCAAAGCCTAAGACGTAACCTCCTCTCAGCCCTGATGGACGGTGTGAGGGAGAAGAATGACTATTGGTACAACACAAAGAGAGAACCGTGGAGGGATGTGCTCTACGGGTACTCCTCCACTCCGGGCCAAGGCAAACTGTCCTATGATGACCTTATGTATAGACCAGGTAAGTAGAGGCGTGGTTGGGTAGTTAGAACACTGGGCTATTGACTGCGAGATCAGGGTTCTGATCCCAGCATATCTAGGGAGAAGGATGTTCTGTACAGCTATTCGTCTTCTCATGGCTAGGGCAAACCGTCTTATGAAGATCCATTGTATAGAGCAGGTAAGTTGAGATGTGGCTGGGTGGTTAGAACACTGGGCTATTGACCACGAGACCAGGGTTCGGATCTCAGTGCATCTAGGGAGAAGTATGTTCTGTACAGCCATTCGTCTTCTCCTGGCCAGGGCAAACTGTCTTATGAAGATCCATTGTATAGGGCAGGTAAGTAGAGGTGTGGTAATTGGGAGGTTGGAATCTCAGCATTTCTAGGGAGAGGGATGCTTTCTACAGCTACTCGTCTTCTGGCCAATGTGTCTTATGAAGATCCTCTGTAGCCTAAAACCAGGAAATTAGAGGTGTAGCTGAAGTGTGAAGCCCATTAACCAGGGCCAGATTTCGAATCCCTGTAGGCCTATATCTACTGTAGGTGGAGGGATGCACTTGTTACTTACTTGTTACTTGGTGTGGAGTTTCTCAGCCGCGCTCCATCACTAGATGTGACGCTCGTCGCAGCTGCCCTTTAAACCATCTAGCACTTGTAGTCTTGTCTCACAGTGCCATCTTCTAAGTCATAACACTCCCTGAACAAATGTGTTTTTAGTGACTTTTTAAAGGCCTTTATGTTCGCACACCTTTTCACATTAACTGGTAGATTATTATAAAGTCTCGGTGCACTCTTTTCGAAGGCCCTAAATCCAAATTCATGATTGCACCGTGACTCATTCAATTGATGCAGCACGTTGCCATGTCTCAGCATCATATCAGTGCCAACATTGAAGTCTTCCAATAAGTCTTGCACATATTCCGGCTTTCCAAAGTTCAAAGCTTGATACACTATAACACACAGTTTGAATATGATCCTCGCTTTCACCGGCAGCCAATGCAGGTCAATTAATGCCGGCGTTATACTCGCACGGAATGGTAAACTCTTTATTAATCTTGCTACTCTATTCATTATAAGTTGTAGTTTTCGTAGCAAGTAATTTGGTAGTCGATAATATAGAGAATTACAATAGTCTAATTTACTAATTACATGATTGTGGATCAACATTTTGGTTGTATTAATATCCAGATATTTTCTCACAAAAGCAATATTCCTCAGATGATAGGCAGAGATTCGCACTGTTTGATTAATTTGGTTTTTAAATGACAGTTCACTATCAACCAAGACTCCCAAATCCTTCACCACACTACTCACAGTCATCACACTATCATTGATATTGAGGCTTTGCACGCCCAGTCTCTCAAGGTTCACCCGTCTGCCTACTAATAGGCATTCAGTTTTATTTTCATTTAATTTCAGTTGCTTTGACTCCATCCACTTCCCAATGTCTTTTAGTAAACCACTAATCTTCTCCTCAACATTCACCACGTCACTTAGTGCCAGATAGAATTGGGTGTCATCCGCAAACAGCTTGAATTTCACTCCATGTTTCATTAATATGCTAGATAGTGCAATTGTATATATACAGAATAGAATTGGTCCAAGAACACTCCCTTGAGGGACGCCCCTCTCTAGATGCTTCATCTCTGAGAATTTATTACTTATTTGCACACAATAAGTTCTGTTAGTAAGGTAACTTTGAAGGTATTCCAGCGCATTACCATCAATACCAATAGCTTTACAGTCTTCTATTAGTAAGCTATGCACCACTGTATCGAACGCTGCACTCAAGTCCAACAAAATTAAGATTCCACACTTCGCATTGTCCATTTGCACGAGTAAATCATTAATCACAGAGCACATCGTGGTTTCCGTAGAGTAAAGTCTTCTATATGCGGACTGGTTGTCTGGGAGAGCCTTCACTAAACTCAAGTGATCCCATAACTGACCCAGAATTACATTTTCAGTAATTTTTGATAGAAATGTTAAATTGGAAACAGGCCTAAAAGAGCTCAAGCATTGAGAATCAAGGCTCCCTTTAATAATAGGCTTCACAATCGCATTCTTTTCAGACGATGGAAATACATTATTTGCAATGCTACAGTTTATTATGTCAACATATAGTCCATGAGCCAAGACCCGAATTTTGGGATATCGGTACCACCCGGGGTGACTAATTCTCTTAGGTGTTTTTAGCTTGCTACATGTCTCTAGTTTATGTTTTGATATGATAGCCCTTGCACATTGGTAGCTTAATGGTCGTTATCACTTCTTGAATAGACATACCCTACCGAAAATTCCGAAATTTTTTAAAATGTCAAATTTGGGGACAGGAATGCCTAAATGTCAACAAAATGCATATAGTAATTGTCACATTTAATACAAGTCCTGTAAATACACACTAAGCATGCCATGGGCTTGTACATACTATTATGGCAAATTACTACTCCTAAATATCATCTACGTCAGACTCGGAATCTGACTGTTGTGCCACCGGCTCTTCTTCAATAGCCTTGTTCTGACATGTCTGTAACCTGCACATGTCCGTGCATTTTAGACCATTGCTGAGGCAAGTACACTTAGGGAGTTCGCATGACCGCACACACTTGCAAGACAGTAGCTGCATAACAGCATCTGGTGCTGGTGAGCCTCGCATCCAGTTGACGGCAAGCTTACCGTCCTCATCTGTCATCCAACCGCAGTCTGTTGGGTTCGCAACAAATGGCATGGCTAGCCATGAAAGGAAGCCTTTCCATGCAAGCCTCATCAGTGCTTCATACACGAGCTTGTGTAGTCTCACTGCTCTGTTGTACCTCTTGCCGTTCATCACTCCTGACACTGATCCTTCTGCGATGATACCTGATTCCACACACAGATCTCTAAGACCTGCATCTTGAAACCTCTTTCCTATGGTGGAGATGAGATTACAGATTGTGTGGAAGACGCCCATCCTGATGATAATGTTCTTGAACTTCTCTTGTTTCCAGATAACTTCGGCAGCTTTGGCATAGAGTGCTTGATCAAACACGCACACAATCTTGTTAAGCTGTAAGGACTGCATGATAGCATGCGTTTGTTCCAAGATTTCATTAACGGTGGACATTTCTGTTGCGGGAGCATTGATAGTGGGCAGGTAGCTTACAGTGTCCTGAACCACTGCAATGTCTCTGCGCATTTTGATGTTGAACCCAGTCCAACTGCTGATGGACTGGTCCTCATGGTCTGACATTCGAGTAAGAAGCCAGATATGGTTCTTTGTCTTTGAATCCTGGACTTCCTTGGTAGTGTCGACATACGCAGTCTCAATCCTAGGTGGCCCTGCCCGCCGCCCAACATTGTATATTGGCAGCATTGATGATGTCTGAGTGATGCTTCTTATCTTGGACTTGGTAATCTCTGGCAGGACTTTCTCTGGCACAGAGCCTGCAACCTTGGACTGGACAGCAATGCCATTGACTCTATGAGAAGTACCTGCTCCACTTAGGGTCTCTTCAAGTCGGTCAATGTTATCCCAGGCCAGGGTTGTGAACACACCAGGGTAGATGTTTGCTGGCAGTGGAATGTCATCCTTTGAGCATTCCAGCTTCTGGATACAAAGGGCTGTATCGATCTCCTCAAACATTGAGTAAGACACACAGTGACCAAGACGATTCAGAGTTCGGATCAGTTCTGTGTTTCCTGTCAAAGACTTTACAGCATTGGTCAGCAGTACGTGCTTGGGTGGTTTTGTCTTGCCACTGGTAACAGCAAAGACCAAGTCACTGCCAAAGGAAGTGGCAAGACGTTGAGCTCTTTCAGAGGGAGTTTCACACTCACACTCTCCTGTCAGCAGGGTGTGCAGGAATTGAGTGACTGCTGCAGGAATGACATTCTGATCTGTATCGGGAGGCCATGGCTGACTCACATCTTGTTTATTGATCTCATTCCTCAGCTGCATTCCTGCTTTGGTTAAGACATCTTCAGAGTTAGCTGCTCTTGCTTCTTGCAGGTTTTTTGCCATTTTGTGTGCTTGCCGGGCAAGGTCGTCCATTGAGAGGCTGCGTGGATAGATTAGAAGCTTTCCTTTCTCATCTGGGACAAAGCGTAGTGATTCTCCAAACTCGGTTTCAATCTTTCGGCGAACATGTTTCTTTGTCGCTGGTTTCAGTTGGATAATACCACGGGACATCATGGATCTCTCAAGCCTAGATGTGAGGTTTGTCATAGGCAGTACCTCTGGGTTGGGGAATAATTTGGTCCTTATATACAAGCAGAGTTCCTCGAGGGCTTCTGTCTCAACCTCTTCGTAGCGTGCTTCCTCGCTTTCTTCCTGATTTTCACCTGCACCCGACCTGGCGGCCGCTGGGAAATCATCTTTTGTGAAGAGTTTGTAGCACGACTTGTGGTAGTGACCCTCTGCAGCAACAAGGTCTCTGCTAACTAAACCAAGGATTCTCTGGTTGAGTTTCCTTATTGCTGCTCTGCGAATCTTCTCATCTGCTCGTAGCTCAACACACTGTATGAGTGGCTCCCTTGTCTTTGTTGTTTTTATGTACTTGCTTGACTTCTCGCAGAAGATACATACTTTGGCATACACCCTGCTAGTACTAGGGGCATCCCTTGATGCCCTCCTCCTGGGGTCGACGCTTGCTGATTCTATCTTGACACCCTTGGCAAGGATAGAATCCAGTGACTTCTTCATTGTAAAGAGACTACGACATTTACGGTGATAATGTATGTGTGGTATTCCTCCTTCTTCAAGGCCCTTGGCTGCTTCCAGGACTGGATCATGCTGCCTGATTTCTGCAGCCCTGAGCAATGTGTTCCAGGAGTCCAAATCCTGTGGTGACACCAGAGCATCGCTGTCATCATCAGAGCAGTGGATGATACAGTCGATCCGTGCTCTCTTCCTCGCAGATGGTTCCATCCTGCCGTCAAACAGTCGACACACACCTGCAAAAAATATCACCATTAAACCATGAACAAACAAACACATTACATGGAAACCACTCTACATATGTTTGCTCCTTCCAATAATAAATTATCCCCAAAATATAACAAAAAATCTCCAAATATGAAATAAACCCCTAAATATGGAGAAACTTGAAATACACATCGGAATAATTCTTGTAGAGAATCAAATAAGCTACAAGAGCTGTTAGAATATATTTTTCAATGTTCCCCATATTTAAGGATTTATTCTAGATTTAGAGGAAAATACCCAAAATATAGAGTATATTCCGAAATATGAGGAAATTTGAAAAATACCTAGGAACAACTCTGGTAGAGAATATAATTCTACATAGGTGTTCAAAGTTTCGCGATGATTGTGTGATGGATTTTAAAGAAAATGAGGAAAACGCCGAGCGTCACGCTAAAAATCTTTATTTTTGGGTAGCGCCCCTATTGCATCAAAAAAATTAGACTAAGCTACCAGTGCGAGAAGGCTATCATATCTTAATGTACTTACAGTCACTCTATAAACATTTTAGTACCATTCGTGTTTAGTCACCCCAGGTGGTACCGATATCTGGCCTGGCTCATGGACTAATATATGTCCAGAAAACTGTTAAAATTTTTACTGTGCACTATTTCACGTATCGGTATAGGATCATTACTACAATGGGTAAGTTTTGCTTTCGTAACTATGGATTTAACTGTATTCAGATCCGTCATAGTAAATTCTGTTAACTTAGTCACAGTAGGCTCAGCTACAACAACGTCTTGAGTCTCGACTACTCCAAAATTTCCAACAATGGCATTAATTTTATTACAAAAAAAGTCAGAAAAATCATTCGCCAATGTCATATCCGGAATCCCTTCTGGTAACTTATTTTTCTTCTTGTTTCCCGTCAAGTTGTCAAGTACCACATACAGCTTATTCATATCAGATCCAGCTTCTTTTGCTTTATTCATATAGTATTCACGTTTTCTAAGCACAATGAGCCTGTTTTCTATATTCCGAGCTCTTTTATAGTTATCTCTTGCCTCTTCGGTTCGTAGACGTCTCCATAGCCTCTCATATTTCTTCTTGGCCTTTTTTGCTCTTTGAATATCAGCATTAAACCACGGCGCACTATCAACTATTACTATTTTCTTTTCAATAATGGGGCACATATCTTCGTATTTTTCTCTAGCAATGCTGTTATACAGATTAGTGAAACATGACGTACAGTCATCTATTAATTCACCGTGAGCACAGTGTTCTCTTTTCTTAATTAGTATTTCATTCGCAACAGTCGATATTAGTAGTTGTGGCTCAAATTTTCTTTTTGACCTACACTTTATTGTCTTAGATTGTCTAGGTTTACTTACAAACGGCATGTTAAAAGTAACTAGTTTATGGACCGGCGAAATACAACACTCATCTTCAATATACAGCTCATTTATCATATCGCTTTCTCTATTCGTAAAAACCAAGTCTAATGCATGACCACCTCTTGAAGTTGCAGTATGCACTTTATTTATCAAGTGGAAAGACTCCATCAATTCTATAAAGATAGTAGCATAGTAATCATTCGGAACATCCACCCACAGATTAAAGTCACCAAAGACGAATGTATTCGTACTAACCATATCAATTGTTTCCAAGTATAATCTAAAATCATCAATAAGTGTACTGGCACTTAAATTTGGGGGTCTATAAACAACAATAAAAGTACATTTCCAGCCTCCAATCTCACAGCCCACCTGTATATGTTCAAAACTACCGAACCTTGCAGATTTACATATTTTCGTCTTCTTAAACGTGTTTGTAAGAACACAGAACTCTACAGTTAGGCTACTAGCCTTCTCCAGAGCAGGCCAAACTGTCTTATAATGATCCTCTGTATTGACCAGGTAAGTTCGGGGGTGGCTGAGTTATTAATGTACTAAGATAATAATACACAATATGGGTTTGAATCCAAGCTAAATTTGTAAACAAAAATTGATAGAAAAATGTCCGGGTCGATGGCTGACTAAATGGGGTGAAGCATCATATTATCGCCAAGCCAATGGGGTAAAGCGACTTAAAATCTCTAAACTAATGGAGCGAAACAGGGGAAGTCCAAAAAGACCCCCCTAGGAACAAATAATGTTAAGAAACTACTGAGTTGAGATTATTGTAACAAGATGCAATCCGAGTAAAAAAAAAATATATATATATATATATAAAAACAAATATATATATATATATATAAATAAAAACAACCCTACCTAGTATTCAATTGTAAACTAAGAAATATATTCCTAGCTTTACAATGCTAAGTAGGAAAATAGTCATAGTTATCCATTTAATCATCAATTTTCTGTGAATGTGTTTTATAGAAAACGTAAATACTTGTAGATTTTAGTGCCAACTATTACTTTATTTATATTTCTCACAGACTCCGGTAGGATGTCAAAGCAAAGCAATTTTGTTTAAAGACTTGAAAGAATGAGAGAGAGAGAGAGCGAGAGCGCTAGTACAAGAGCAAGAAAATACGTGGTGCATAAAGGGATTGTGTGTGTGTGTGTGTGTGTGATAATAACAATAATTATTATGACTAATAATATTAATAACTAGCTAAATAATATATAATATGTATTCATCATATTCCAGGTTGTACTCTCTGCTGACCAAGACATAGAGGACTCATCCCACCAACCATATATATGCTTCAATACATCAAAACTATATTAGGTGATGGCCGTTTTATTTCCTGACCACCGCTGAGAATACAAAGGACTACAAAGATTATTATTATTATTAAATATTATTATTATTAAAGGAAAACAAGCAACAACAAATATATTGATCCATTCGAGGCTGCTTGTAGCTGTTAAACTATCTAACTAGATTAACGGTGTTTCAATTATAAGTGCTGCTATTCGTTTGTAAACGCATTTAATCGTGGATTAACCCTTTGAGTAACAGCGACGTGTGCTATGTATTATTGTAGCTATATTCTGACGATATTATGCAGTTTAGAAAGGATCTGTGGTAGTTAAAAGGGTTGGTCGAGGTATATGGAAGCCTTATTTTTGATAGAGGTCCTCCCTAAGCTGACTAAAATCGTGTAATAGGTGCCAGAATCTGAAAAATATGACATCCCTGGTACTGAATGGGTTAAGGGCGAGATATTTATCTAGGCGTTTTTTTTAAAGGTTTCAACAGTACTGCATTCAATGACATGACTGGGTAGTCCATTCCATAGGTTAACTGCTCTATTAAAAAATAAATGGTTTGCCTCATGGGAGTTAAAATGCTTTCCGATTATCTTCAAGAGAGAGAGCGAGAGTGTGTGAGAGAGAGTGTGTGAGAGAGAGTTAGAGTCCGAGAGAAACTTTCCTACATATGATTAATGATTGCAAGTTCTGTTCCTCGCCGTGATGTTATGTATGAAAGTAAAATTGGTATGAATGAATTGTGAGTGTTATTTTTTAAATTATCAGTTCGGGGGACGCCAATATTCCTTATATTCTGGATATAATTAGACGATTTTATGCAGCTTAGGAAGGACGTTTAGTAATCAGAGAGGTGTATTATATCTCCATTAATTCGTAGACTATCATAACTATCATATCGTCTAATGATAGCCAGAATAGATACAGAAATATCTTCCTCCGTTCTAAAAGGTTTAACCCCTTCTGTACCGGTGATGTATTTTTCATATTCTGACGATTTTGTTTAGCTTAAGAAGGACGTCAACCCATTACAAGACTACACACTGTCTCAATTAATCCTTCTAGCTACCATATATCCTTTCTAAGTTACATAAAATCGTCTAAGTGTAGCTGAAATATAATACAAATGACATCCCCCGTACTGAAAGGGTTAATATTTACCGTGTGTCTATAGTCTGTCCATTCTAGGTTGGGCATAAATGGTAACCCCTAACCTCTCATAACTCAAAAAGGACTAGAGTAATCGAGCTAATATATATACCAAATAGGATTAAGACTTGGCTAGGGAATATGTGTATAAATTGACAGCTCATTTGCTCTAGCCCTTATTGAGTTACAGAGGTTAGAGGTTACGATTTCTGGCCAACCTAGAATGAACGGACTTATAGTTTATATTATAGTATATTTATTTTCATACTTTTCTAATTATGTGGAGTGCTATATGACGTACAGTTGCCCACATAAGTTCCGTTCCTCTCCATACACACTGTCTTGATGGTGTAATTGTAAGTTCTGTATGAGATTCCTAAGTTCGAGTCCTGGGAGAATCACATGCTTTCATTAATTTGATTTGGGGATTATTGGTGTTAAGAACGATGTTAAATATAATACAACAAATATAAAACAAGCAAAAAATAATACAAACAATAACAATAATACATAAGATCACGACGAGGAACAGAACTTATGTGAGCAACTGTACAAACAAAAAATCATGTACAATTTATACTACAAAATTGAAACAACATTGGTACACATTTTAAGCGTTTTAACCCCTTCTTTACCGGCGACGTCTTATTAATTGAATGCTAGCTATATTTAGACGATTTTGTGCAGTTTAAGAAGGATCTGTGGTAGTACAAATGGTTAGGTGAGATAGTTCGAAGCCTGTTATTTGCTGGAGGCCTTTTTAAAACTGAATATAATCGTCTAATAGTAGCCATAATAAAATAAAAAAGTCGGCACCGGTACAGAAGGGGTTAATTTGCAGACACGATTATTACAGTGAATTTGTGTGTCCATCATAATTAAATAAAGTAGACGTGCCGTTTTGCCCAAAATCAAAACGGCATACCAAACTCTGCGATCGGTTACCATCATCACTATTAGTCACTATCATTAATATTATCAACACTACTACTATTATAGTCATCACTACTACTCTTACCATCATCACTACTACTCTCATCATCACTACTACTGTCATCATCACTACAACTTTCACCATCGTCACTAATACTGTCACCATCATCACTACTGTCATCATTATCACTACAACTATCATTGCTTGTCACCATCATCACTACTACTAGTAGTCACCATCATATCTACAACTGTCATCATCATCACTACCATCATCATCACTGCTGTCATCACTACAACTACATCCATCATCACTACAATTACCATCATCACCACTATTATCACCATTATCACTACAATTACCATCATACCCACTATTAATACCATCACTTCTAATGTCACCATCATCACTACTGTCATCATTATCACTACAACTATCATCATTGCTTGTCACCATCATCAATACTATTATGACCATCATCACTACTACTAGTACTGTCACCATCATATCTACAATTGTCATCATCATCACTACCATCATCATCACTGCTGTCATCATCACTACAACTACAACCATCATCACTACTATTATCACCATTATCACTACAATTAGAAGTTTGTGTGAAAATCCGTCAAACGGTCTAGGAGGAGTTTTAAGAAAGACAGACAGACAGACGTCTCACCATTATCATCACATCTGTGTGATCTCTCTCTCTCTCTCTCTCTCTCTCACTCACTCACTCACTCTCTCTCTCTCTCTCAACTGACCCCACTAAATCCCCCTGTCCATGAACCATAACTTACCATTGGGAACTCTCTTTTCTACCAACCTACACCTTCCTTCCAACAACTGTTTCAACACTCCTTCCTCCTTCTCTCTCTCCCTCGTTCTTTCCCTCTCCCTCCAACTCTTTCCCCACTTTTCTCTCTCCCTTCCCCTCCTCCTCCCAATCCCTCTCACCTCCTTCACTACCTTCCTCTCCTCTCCTTTCACCCCTCGCTTTTCGTACTCCTGATCTTACCAACTCTGGATCCCACTGTCCATAATTTACAATTGGAAACTACCTACCTTTCCTTCACAATTTTTCCAAAACTTCTTCATCACCCTTCCCCCTGTTCTACTCTCTACTCACTCACACTCACACTCACACTCACTCTCACTCTCTCTCACACTACCTTCTTCCTCTCTTCTACCTTCTCCTCTTTTCCATATTTTAGACCTAAAATCATAACGATTGCACAAATTCAAAAAAAATAAAACTTCTGTGTGTGTGTGTGTGCCCCTAGGGAATAGGTACAGGGTGGGCGGTGGTGGTCCTGAAGGGGGGGGGGGGGGAAACAAATATTTTGGACCGAAGATCATAACTATTGCACAAATTCAAAACATATTTTTTTAATTACCGTCGCATTCACGCACCGAAGGTTTGTGTGAAGTTTGGTGAAAATCCGTCAAACGGTCTAGGAGTTCTCGGACGGACAGACAGACATTTCGGTTTGCATGTATCTCTATACGGGGGGCGATACCACTCTGCTTATGCAGAGTTGATAAAGTAGACGTGCCGTTTCGCCCAAAATCAAAACGGCATACCCAACTCTGCGATGGGTCATCATCATCACTACTAGTCACTATCACCATTACTATCATCAGCACTACTACTATTATTGTCATCACTACTAATCTTACCGCCATCACTACTCTCATCACCACTACTACTGTCATCATTACTACAACTTTCACCATAATCACTACTACTCACCATCATCACTAATACTGTCACCATCATCACTACTGTCATCATTATCACTACAACTATCATCATTGCTTGTCACCATCATCACTACTATTATGACCATCATCACTACTATTATGACCATCATCACTACTACTACTAGTAGTCACCATCATATTTACTACTGTAATCATCATCACTGCTGTCATGATCACTACAACTACAACCATTACCACTACTATATCACCATTATCACTACATTTACACTCACACACAGAACGCCATCATTGCTTGGGAATAGGTACGGGGGGGGGGGGGGGGGGGGGGGATGGTTGGAGGGGGGGGGGGGGATGGTTGGAGGGGGGGGGGAGAAACCATAGTTTAGACCTAAAATCATAACTATTGCACAATTTTTTTTTTTTTTAATTACCGTCGCATTCACGCACCGAAGGTTCGTGTGAAGTTTGGTGATAATCCGTCAAACGGTCTAGGAGGAGTTCTCGGACGGACAGACAGACAGACAGACAGACATTTCGGTTAGCATGTACCACTATACAGGGGGCGATACCACTCTGCTTACGCAGAGTTGATAAATAAATATATACTTTTTTGGTCATGTAGATTACATGAAACTTGTGCATTTTTCCATACAGGGATAACAAAATACATTCATACAGATATATCACATTCATACAGATATATCACATTCATACAGATATATCACATTCATACAGATATATCACATTCATACAGATATATCACATTCTTACAATTAGGGAAATTTTTCTACTGACAAATGTACAAATAAATTTAGAAGGGGGATCTAATGGATGTTTGTTTAAAGTTTGATGGGGGTCTAGCGAGGAAACTAAAAAATATATAACTGAATAAATAGACCGAAAAATATATAACTGAATAAATAGACCGAAAAATATATAACTGAATAAATAGACCGAAAAATATATAACTGAATAAATAGACCGAAAAATATATAACTGAATAAATAGACCGAAAAATATATAACTGAATAAATAGACCGAAAAATATATAACTGAATAAATAGACCGAAAAATATATAACTGAATAAATAGACCGAAAAATATATAACTGAATAAATAGACCGAAAAATATATAACTGAATAAATAGACCGAAAAATATAACTGAATAAATAGACCGAAAAATATATAACTGAATAAATAGACCGAAAAAATATATAAACTGAATAAATAGACCGAAAAATATATAACTGAATAAATAGACCGAAAAATATATAACTGAATAAATAGACCGAAAAATATATAACTGAATAAATAGACCGAAAAATATATAACTGAATAAATAGACCGAAAAAGCAGCCACCTCCCCCTTAAACCGGGTCGCCCTAATCAATGAAACATTATTCTTTGTCGAGTCTTGCTCGAGGTTGATTTCATATTGATTACTTTGGTCTTGTAAATTCGGGTTGGTTTATTACCTATTCATTAGTAATATGTTACTTGTGGTGCTTGCTGTCTGTCCGTCTGTCTGTCTGTCTCCCTCTCTCTCTCTTGCTTATCAAAATCAGGCGACAACAATGCTACACATGAAATATACATTGATTGAGTGTGTGTGTGTGTGTGAGAGAGAGAGAGAATGAGAGTGTGTGTGAGTGCTAAAGGTGACATCGACCATTTTGTGAGGTGCAAGAATATGTATTAGTAGACATCCACTTCACTCCTTTAAGCTGCATAAAATCTTCTAACTTTAGCCAGAATCAGTTATAAAAAGGTGCCATCGTGCTGAAGGTGTTAACAGTAGTGTAGTCAAAGGTGCCATCGTGCTGAAGGTGTTAACAGTAGTGTAGTCAAAGTAACCCAAGCCAATCCGTTGACAATGACTGACAATTAAAAATATATCGGTTTGAAGATGGTGACGCATTTTGACAGTTTATTCTGGCTATCATTAGACGATTTTATGTAGCTTAGGAAGGATCTGTGGGAATTATAGCGTAGTCAATAAAGTAAGCCAAGCCAATCCGTTGACAATGGCGAGGTAATAATATAAGATCAATATTGTTGTTTTCGTGGGACAAGTCAGTCAGGCGAGAGGACAGTTTCTAGACATTCTTGTTTTCATATAAAGAACCTTATTATCACGGTGTACTCTTTCTCTCACTCTCGCGCGCGCTCTCTCTCTCTCTCCTGTTCTATCCTTGTCTTCCACTGTCCTTTACTTGGGGTTCTGCTTTATCTCTATTTGAAATAAATATCGACCACCTACAGTAGTTAGGATCGTAAGGTCGGTGTAGTCAGTATTATACCATATACTGTATATATATATATATATATATATATATATATATATATATATATATATATGTATATATATATATGGGTGTGTGTGTATGTGTGTGTGTGTGGGGGGGGGGGGGGGCATGTATGTGTGTAACCAGACTTCATGACTGTGCGTCCTCAGGTATACACAACACATAAAGGGCGGAACCAGTCACAAGAAAATGAAGACCCTACATTACAACGGCCATGACAGAAAATATATAATATATAAACCAATAAATATAATATATAAACCAATAAATATAATATATAAACCAATAAATATAATATATAAACCAATAAATATAATATATAAACCAATATATAATATATAAACAAATATATAATATATAAACAAATAAATGTAAAAATATATTACCATGGACATTTTTTAGTGTAATGTGGGTATTGGTAAATGACTTTGTGTAGCTTAATGTGGCCATTGCTAGACGAGTTTGTGTAGCTTAATGTGGCCATTGCTAGACGAGTTTGTGTAGCTTAATGTGGCCATTGCTAGACGAGTTTGTGTAGCTTAATGTGGCCATTGCTAGACGAGTTTGTGTAGCTTAATGTGGCCATTGCTAGACGAGTTTGTGTAGCTTAATGTGGCCATTGCTAGACGAGTTTGTGTAGCTTAATGTGGCCATTGCTAGACGAGTTTGTGTAGCTTAATGTGGCCATTGCTAGACGAGTTTGTGTAGCTTAATGTGGCCATTGCTAGACGAGTTTGTGTAGCTTAATGTGGCCATGCTAGACGAGTTTGTGTAGCTTAATGTGGCCATTGCTAGACGAGTTTGTGTAGCTTAATGTGGCCATTGCTAGACGAGTTTGTGTAGCTTAATGTGGCCATTGCTAGACGAGTTTGTGTAGCTTAATGTGGCCATTGCTAGACGAGTTTGTGTAGCTTAATGTGGCCATTGCTAGACGACTTTGTGTAGCTTAATGTGGCCATTGCTAGACGAGTTTGTGTAGCTTAATGTGGCCATTGCTAGACGAGTTTGTGTAGCTTAATGTGGCCATTGCTAGACGACTTTGTGTAGCTTAATGTGGCCATTGCTAGACGACTTTTTGTAGCTTAATGTGGCCATTGCTAGACGAGTTTGTGTAGCTTAATGTGGCCATTGCTAGACGACTTTGTGTAGCTTAATGTGGCCATTGCTAGACGAGTTTGTGTAGCTTAATGTGGCCATTGCTAGACGACTTTGTGTAGCTTAATGTGGCCATTGCTAGACGAGTTTGTGTAGCTTAATGTGGCCATTGCTAGACGAGTTTGTGTAGCTTAATGTGGCCATTGCTAGACGAGTTTGTGTAGCTTAATGTGGCCATTGCTAGACGAGTTTGTGTAGCTTAATGTGGCCATTGCTAGACGAGTTTGTGTAGCTTAATGTGGCCATTGCTAGACGACTTTGTGTAGCTTAATGTGGCCATTGCTAGACGAGTTTGTGTAGCTTAATGTGGCCATTGCTAGACGAGTTTGTGTAGCTTAATGTGGCCATTGCTAGACGAGTTTGTGTAGCTTAATGTGGCCATTGCTAGACGAGTTTGTGTAGCTTAATGTGGCCATTGCTAGACGAGTTTGTGTAGCTTAATGTGGCCATTGCTAGACGAGTTTGTGTAGCTTAATGTGGCCATTGCTAGACGAGTTTGTGTAGCTTAATGTGGCCATTGCTAGACGAGTTTGTGTAGCTTAATGTGGCCATTGCTAGACGAGTTTGTGTAGCTTAATGTGGCCATTGCTAGACGAGTTTGTGTAGCTTAATGTGGCCATTGCTAGACGAGTTTGTGTAGCTTAATGTGGCCATTGCTAGACGAGTTTGTGTAGCTTAATGTGGCCATTGCTAGACGACTTTGTGTAGCTTAATGTGGCCATTGCTAGACGAGTTTGTGTAGCTTAATGTGGCCATTGCTAGACGAGTTTGTGTAGCTTAATGTGGCCATTGCTAGACGAGTTTGTGTAGCTTAATGTGGCCATTGCTAGACGAGTTTGTGTAGCTTAATGTGGCCATTGCTAGACGAGTTTGTGTAGCTTAATGTGGCCATTGCTAGACGAGTTTGTGTAGCTTAATGTGGCCATTGCTAGACGAGTTTGTGTAGCTTAATGTGGCCATTGCTAGACGAGTTTGTGTAGCTTAATGTGGCCATTGCTAGACGAGTTTGTGTAGCTTAATGTGGCCATTGCTAGACGAGTTTGTGTAGCTTAATGTGGCCATTGCTAGACGAGTTTGTGTAGCTTAATGTGGCCATTGCTAGACGAGTTTGTGTAGCTTAATGTGGCCATTGCTAGACGAGTTTGTGTAGCTTAATGTGGCCATTGCTAGACGAGTTTGTGTAGCTTAATGTGGCCATTGCTAGACGACTTTGTGTACCTTAATGTGGCCATTGCTAGACGACTTTGTGTAGCTTAATGTGGCCATTGCTAGACGAGTTTGTGTAGCTTAATGTGGCCATTGCTAGACGAGTTTGTGTAGCTTAATGTGGCCATTGCTAGACGACTTTGTGTAGCTTAATGTGGCCATTGCTAGACGACTTTTTGTAGCTTAATGTGGCCATTGCTAGACGAGTTTGTGTAGCTTAATGTGGCCATTGCTAGACGACTTTGTGTAGCTTAATGTGGCCATTGCTAGACGAGTTTGTGTAGCTTAATGTGGCCATTGCTAGACGACTTTGTGTAGCTTAATGTGGCCATTGCTAGACGAGTTTGTGTAGCTTAATGTGGCCATTGCTAGACGAGTTTGTGTAGCTTAATGTGGCCATTGCTAGACGAATTTGTGTAGCTTAATGTGGCCATTGCTAGACGAGTTTGTGTAGCTTAATGTGGCCATTGCTAGACGAGTTTGTGTAGCTTAATGTGGCCATTGCTAGACGAGTTTGTGTAGCTTAATGTGGCCATTGCTAGACGAGTTTGTGTAGCTTAACCCTATCTGATGCGAGAAGGGTCTCTTTGGAACATCCCTGTTTTACTCCATTTGCTTGGAGATTATAAGAAGCTTCGCCCCATTAGTCTGTCGATCATTAGAGGTTTTACAAATCAGGTTGTTAAAATAAATTCCGAGAATTAAACAGAGTGAATCAGGTCAATAGAGTGCTGCTTCTTAGATGGTGTTTTAATAACTTTTTAATCATTTCTTCTGACGAGCATCGTGTTGCCTTTAACCCCTTCTGTACCGGGGACGTCCTTTTAACTAGTTTCTGGCTACAATTAAACTATTTTATTCAGTTTAAAAAGGGCCTCTAGCAATAAAGAGGCTTGGAACTATATAACTTAACCTTATTTACTGCCGAAGATCCTTCTTAATCTGCACCAGATCGTCTCAATAGAGCTAGAATTAAATTGAAAACACGTCGTCGGTACAGAAGGGCTATCGCCTTACGAGAACCCTATTGCCTTTAACCCATTCAGTACCAGGGACGTCCTTTTCATCATACCCTGGCAACTACTAGACGATTTTAATCAGCTTAGGAAGGACCTCTAGCAATAATACGAATTTAAACTATCTCAACCAACCCTTTTAACTGCCACAAATCCTCCCCAAGCTGCATAATATCGTCTAAATATAGCTAGCATAAAATATAACACACGTAGTCGCTGGTACTCAAAGGGTTAAGCAGCCCTCTGCAGGTCCAACAACGTACAGAATAGAATTGAAAATGGTCAGATTGAGGGACAACTCCATTACAGTGACCTATACCACCACCACCACCACCACCACCCATCTCTCTCACTACCAACAACACAATTACTTAGACATTCATTGGATCACGCGTCTTCCCCGGCACAGGAACAGACAGCCAATTCTTATAGAGAGAATGTGTGAGACATTGTGTGCCTCCCGTTCAAATCACCTCACAAGACAGTGGGCGTGGTGAACAGAGGCAGTTAAATTACACTGTGCAAAATTGAACACTTAAGGGAGGTGTATGTGTGTGTGTGTTACTGTTTGTGTGTGTGTGTGTGTGTTTGTGTGTGTGTGTGTGTGTTTGTGTGTGTGTGTGTGTGTGTGGCATAAAATCGTCTAATGATAAACATAATTATATGTAGAAGTATACGTTCTCAATTACTGAAAGGGATAAAAAATGCACCATACCTTTAGAAACGACGGACAACGGAAGCCATTTTGTAGCTTGTCCAATAAAAAAGATGGTGTCACGCGAGATGGGTTGGATGTTAAAGGGATCTGCCGTGTATGGGCTAATCGGCTCTCTGCAGATACTCGTTTCCTGAAGTGCTTACTTTCTTAGCAGAAAAATAATTAGAATGTGTTGTGTCTCCCAAATGATGTTCGGTAATGAAAGTTGTCTCGTATCTGTTATGCAAAGGGTGTATGCAGTATAGTGCAGTCACACACACACACACACACATACAAACACACACACAGTTACACACACACACACACACACAGATAGCCAGATATACACACTCACACACACACACACACTCAATCAATCACACACACACAGTCACACGCACACACACACACACACACATTATATAAACATTCTCCTAGGGGCGGAATCTTCACACTAGTATCAACCTTTGGACTAGGAAGAGGTAAGCTTAAAACATATAGTCTCGTTATTAGAACAGTGTTGAGGGGAGTTGGGTCGTTTTTCTGGTCCACTTTCTCCCTCGTGTTTAGCATATTACTTTTGATATTTTAAGACGTTCGCCACATTAGTTTAGCGATTTTAAGATTTTTCGCCCCATTTCTTTGTCAGTATTTAGACTTTTCGTGTCATTTAGGTGTCGATTTTTCCCTAGCAAGCGATAGCGAGCCTGTAATTTAAGAGAAACCCGCCTTTGGCCGGGACAATTTTCTTTTGAAAATTGTCCACATTTATCTGGAAGTGGGGTCTTGGGGGGCATGTTACTAACCCCTTCTTTACCGGGTGACATCTTGTTAACCATATTCTGGCTACTGATAGACGATTTTTCTAGTTAAAAAAGAGCCTTCATCAATTAATAGGCTTCGAACTATCTCACTTAGCTCATTTTACTACCCTAGATCCTTTTTAAACTGCATACAATCGTCTAAATATAGCTAGAACAAAGGGAAAAGACGTCCCCGGTACAGAAGGGGTTAGGCGCTAGGGAGGAAACTAAAGAATAAATAAATAAATAAATAAATAAATACAAATCTCCCCTTAACCCTATCTGGTGCAACGTCTTGGGGGTTATTATGGTATTCTGTTAAATTATTATTGAGGGTTTTAATTGTTTTGGACATTTTAGAGCAATGTATTTTTAGTTTACCCCCTAGGCTTAAAAAAACGCCCAAACCCCCTTCAAACTAAAAAACTTCCCCCAGACCACCTTCAAGCTAAATATGTACATTTTTCGGTAGAAAAATATCCCGGCCAAAGGCCGATTTCTCCCAAATTGCAGGCTTGCTATCGCTCGCCCAGGAAAAATCGACACCTTATTGGGTTGAATCATCTTATAATCACCAAACTAAGAGGTGAAACGTCTTAAAATCTCCAAGCTAATGGAGTAAAACAGGGAGGATTCAAATTGGCCCGCCCTGCACCTAATAGGGTTAAGGGGGGTGACCTGCTTTTTGTTATTTCTGTCCTTTTCTCTCTTTCTCTGGCTTGTATCTATTCGGCCCCATTCAGCCAACTATTTTAAGACGTTTATCCCCATGTAGGTGTCGATTTTTTCCTGACGAGCGATAGCGAGCCAGCATTATATGAAGAAATCCGGCTTGCCGGAGAAATTTTTCTATCAAAAAATGTACAAATTTAGCCTGCTGTCTAACAAAAACTAAAAATATGCTGGCTCGCTACCGCTCACCAGTAAGAAATTGACACCTGGATGGGGACAAACGTCTTAAAACAGTAGGCTGAATGGGGCCAAATGGATACAAGCCAGAGAAAGATAGAAAAGAACAGAACAAAAACAGGTCACCCCCCTTAAGCCGGCGCCACAGACACACGAGCACTTTAACCCCTTCTGTACCGACTGTACTGAATGAAATGGTCAAATAGTAGCCAGAATTGAGTAAACAAGACGTCGCCGGTAAAGAAGGGGTTAACAACGGAGGTATCAGAGTCACAGTATCCGAGTCACAGTATCAGAGTCACAGTATCAGAGTCTATTATCTGACTATTTTCTCTTTCATTATGACTCAATTTTGTATCTTAGAGCTCCTTATCGTAAAAAATCAAAGTTGATATACACACAGCAAATCAAAGTTGATATACACACAACAAATCAAAGTTGATATACACACAGCAAATCAAAGTTGATATACACACAGAAAATCAAAGTTGATATACACACAGCAAATCAAATTTGATATACACACAGCAAATCAAAGTTGATATACACACAGCAAATCAAAGTTGATATACACACAACAAATCAAAGTTGATATACACACAGCAAATCAAAGTTGATATACACACAACAAATCAAAGTTGATATACACACAGCAAATCAAAGTTTATATACACACAGCAAATCAAAGTTGATATACACACAACAAATCAAATTTGATATACACACAGCAAATCAAAGTTGATATACACACAGCAAATCAAAGTTGATATACACACAGCAAATCAAAGTTGATATACACACAACAAATCAAAGTTGATATACACACAGCAAATCAAAGTTGATATACACACAGCAAATCAAAGTTGATATACACACAGCAAAATCAATACAATTGCTCTGAAAACTTGTACGAAGACTAATCTAACGTTAATTAACAAATGAGTGTTTATTATATAATTATATTTCACCTATTATTATTATTTAAACACTCAATATGGCATTAACTTTTTGTTAATTATTCTTATCCCATTCAGTGCCAGTGACGTCGAATTTATTATATTCTGGCAACTATTAGATTAATTAATGCCAAAGTAATGGAGCGAAACAGGGGGAGTTCCAAAAAGACCTCCCACCGCTCAAAGATGGTTAAAAAACGAGTCCAAATCCAGAAAGGGTTAATGATATAATGACCCATGTGTTTTATCTCTCCTCATTAACAGCTTGGTGATCATCAGAATTACTGGGGACCATGGCTACAAACAGAACCTTCCTCAAAATTGCTGTTGAAGAGGTGAGTACATACTGTATATATATATATATATATATATATATATATATATATATATATATACTGTATATATATATATTGTTTTTAGTTTCCTCGCTAGACCTCCATAAAGCTTGGAAAAATACCGCCTAGACATTTTTACATCAAGATACATTTTTACATTTTTCAGTAGAAAAATTTCCCGGCCCGGAGGCCGGTTCCTATTAAAATTACAGGCTTGCTATCGTTCGCCAGGAAAAAATCGACACCTAAATAGCACGAAAGGTCTTAACATTGAGAACGACATGGGGCGAAAGGTCATAAAATCGCCAGAATAATGTGCCGCACGTCTTAAAATCAGAAAACTGTTGGGGCTAAACATGAGGCAGAAAACTGTTGGGGCTAAACATGAGGCAGAAAACTGTTGGGGCTAAACATGAGGCAGAAAACTGTTGGGGCTAAACATGAGGCAGAAAACTGTTGGGGCTAAACATGAGGCAGAAAGGGGGACCAGAAAAACCGACCCATCCCCCCTTAAGCTTGATGGAGGTCTAGGGAGCAAACTAAAAATTTCCCCTTAACCCTTTCAGGGGATTCCGTGGTGTTGGGTCCATGAAGCAGAGGACGGTAAAGTCACCATCACAGGACCAACTAGGACGGTGCTGGACATCTTCGCTCAGATCATGGACTTTGAGTGAGTTGGCATTAATAATAATAATAATAATAATAATATTTATTCAGTTAGCAATTTACAGAGTTGGTACCACATAGTATGTTACAAAAATGACATGTACCAGCCTTGCATAATTCCAACTAAGGATAGCCCAATAAGGCCGTTAGGCGTATTTCCATTGGGGTCCTTGTGGGATTAGGTTAGCTGGGGAAATGGGGAGGATAAAGAAATAGATACTTTAGAGAAAGTATTTCTAGGGGGTTATTTTAAGATACCTTACATCCTATAGTAAATATCAGTAATCCATAATCAGTAATCATTTCAGTTTGGTTTGTCTATCTCTTATGTCGCATTTAGTAGTAGACATAAGCTTGGTGCTCCCTTCTCGCAGCTGTCCGGTTCAGGTGTTCCTTCAGGCTACGTCTGAAGGAATACAGTGTTCTCTTTTCACGGACTGACTGGGGTAGGTCGTTCCAGTCTTTGATGGCAGTGAAGAAGAATGTTTGCTTACCCTGTCCTTGGATTCTCGGGACCTTAAAATTAAACATCCTGTTTCTTGTATTATGTCCACTCCTCTCATTTGCTTTAACAAAATCATTCTTTAGATACTCTGGAGCTCTGTCATAGAAAATTTTGAAGGCATTAGTGAGCCTGATTTGTTTGGCCCTGTCAGAGACATTGAGCATACCTAGTGACTGAAGTTGTTCCTGACCAACATGTGATCTGGGTCCTAGGTTCAGCATGAACCTAACCATTTTATTTCAAGTTTACAAATACACTGTAAGGGTAATTAAACCTTTCAGCACGATGACTTACTTACCATCTTAGTCTTTTTTTGTTTTCTATGTGAGTGAGGGAGAAAAAAAGGCAGAACTGCCTGTGGCGAGTGACTCCCCGAGAGTTGAAAGAGTAACAGGGCCAACATCAAGGTAAGTTCGAGCCAAAATGCCTGGACACACTGAGTTTGAAACAATCTAAGTAATAGGATGAGGGAAAGATGGATTCAGGGAGAGAATTCCAGAGCTCAGCTGTTGAATAGAAGAAAGATTTGGAGTATCGTTTAACTCTTGAGTTGGAGAGTTGCACAGAGTAGGGATGGGATTGTGTTGCAAAACGGGTACTACGTACCCTACGTAGAGGAGGTGGAATACACTGAGAGAGCTCTGAGGAACACTGATTTTTGTAGTAGCGATAGAATAGCGAGAGAGATGCAACATTGCGGCATAGAGAGAGAGACTGCAGAGAGAGTCGGTGAGTGGACAGGAGTTAATGAAACGAAAGGCTTTCCTTTCTACTTTGTCAAGAAGTGTTGTGTGAGAGGATCCTCCCCACACATGAGAACAATACTTGATACAAGGACGCACTGTGCCCCTGTAGAGAGCAAGAAGCTGTGCAGGGTTAAAGAACCCCTTGAGGCGGTTGAGCACACCCAGCTTCTGGGATGCTGCCTTAGCAAGAGTGGTGATATATGATCCTTCCAAGAGAGATCAGAAGAAAAAGAGACACTGAAAATACTGAGAGAAGATGAATGGTTTATTTTTGTATTGTTGAAGAATAAGGGACAGTCCTCTGGGAGTTCACAACGGGTAGATAGATGGAGATTTAGACAGCATTAGCTTAACACACCTATTCTAGGACACTCAGTAACTAACCTAATATTCTATCCTGCATCATCTTCAGTTACGAGACTATCCTGTCACCTGAACGATCTTTTGGGAGGCCTTTGGCTGACGGGTCCTGGTCTGGCATGATCGGCTTGGTTAACAGAGGAGTGAGTTGATTATCAGACCTATTGTTTTTGTTTATATTGGATCTTAAAGAGAGATTTATAGTTTGTATCCTAGACCTCCATCAAGCTTAAAATTACACTCCCTAGACCCCCTTTCAAGATAAGTTTGTACATACATTTTGTGTTTGGTGTTGGGAGTGAAATAAATAAAAATTAAACTTTGAAACCTAGCTTTCCTTTTTACCTGGTTAGGAAGCGGAGATGGCCGTGGTACCACTAACAGTGACCCAGAAGAGAGCGAGCGCTTGTGACATGTCCATACCCATAGCCAATGATTACAAGTCCTTGTTCATGGTCCGACCGGCTGTCCAGACTGACATAGCGGCCTTCCTCAACCCCTTTGCTGTTCAGGTTTGCACTTTTAACCCCTTCACCACCCCTTTCTCCCTCATGTTTAGCCCCATTAGTGCCCATAGCCAATTATTACAAGTTCCTGTTCATGGTTCGGCCGGCTGTAGGCCTACAGACAGATATAGCCGCCTTCCTCAACCCCTTCGCTGTTCAGGTCTGTACTTTTAACCCCTTCTCCCTCATGTTTAGCCCCATTAGTACCCATAGCCAATGATTTCAAGTCCCTGTTTTTGGTCCGACCGGCTGTCCAGACTGACATAGCCGCCTTCCTTAACCCCTTCGCTGCTAAGGTTTGTACTTTTAACCCCTTCTCCCTCATGTTTAGCCCCATTACAAGTCCCTCTTCAAGCCTTCCTTAACCCCTTCGCTGTTCATGTTGGTCTATTATTACTATACTTAATTTCCTATTCTCCTCCTCCTATTATTATTGCTCCTTAAAAACCTTCTACTTTCTTGTACAGTTGGAAACTTAAAAGATAGTACAGTTTACCGCACATACTCCGTTCCTCAATGTATCTATGTATGTATATACTCAGGCACATACCTCATAACTGGGGGTGGCTGACTCGAGGCAGAGCCCGAAAAGAAACAACAAAACATAACACAAAATAAAACATAACAAAACATAACTCACAATAATAATAATAATAATAATAATAATAATAATATTTATTCAGTTAGCAATTTACAGAGTTGGTACCACATAGTATATTACAAAATATGACATGTACCAGCCTTGCATAATTCCAACTAAGGATAGCCCAATAAGGCCGTTAGGCGTATTTCCATTGGGGTCCTTGTGGGATTAGGTTAGCTGGGGAAATGGGGAGGAAAAAAAAAAAAAAAATTAGAGAAAGTATTTCTAGGGGGTTATTTTAAGATACCTTACATCCTATAATAAATATCAGTAATCATTTCAGTTTGGATTGTCTATCTCTTATGTCGTATTTAGTAGTAGACATAAGTTTGGTGCTCCCTTCTCGCAGCTGTCCGGTTCAGGTGTTCCTTCAGGCTACGTCTGAAGGAATACAGTGTTCTCTTTTCACGGACTGACTGGGGTAAGTCGTTCCAGTCTTTGATGGCAGTGAAGAAGAATGTTTACTTACCCTGTCCTTGGATTCTCGGGACCTTAAAATTAATCATCCTGTTTCTTGTATTATGTCCACTCCTCTCATTTGCTTTAACAAAATCATTCTTTAGATACTCTGGTGCTCTGTCATAGACAATTTTGAAGGCATTAGTGAGCCTGATTTGTTTGGCCCTGTCAGAGACATTGAGCATACCTAGTGACTGAAGTTGTTCCTGGCCAACATGTGATCTGGGTCCTAGGTTCAGCATGAACCTAACCATTTTATTTTGAGTGACCTGAAGTTTGTGTTGTGCTGATTTAGATGATGCAGAGTACCAGGATGACACAGAATAGTCAAAATGACATTGAACAAGCGCTTGGCAGAGGGTCTTTTTGGTCGCCGCGGGCAAGCATCCCACCTGTCTATACAGGTATTTTATACGTGCTCTACACTTACTCAGGATAGATTCCAAAATAGTTTCACCTGACAAACTCGCGTCCAGTTTTAGTCCGAGATATTTAACTTGTGACACTGTTGTTATAGGAATATCATTACAGTTGACCGAGAAGCCCACAATGTCTTTCAGTTTGCGTTTTGTTCCACATAAGATGGCTTCCGTCTTGCCCAGGTGAAGAGATAGTCTATTGTCCACTAGCCATTCACTACATGTTTCTAGTTCTTTTGAAAGTGAAGCGGCAATGCTTATTGTATTGGGTCTTTTCCTGAAACCAGAAGCACGCTGTCGTCTGCATACAGTAATAATTTACATGAGACGCTCAGTTCCATGTCGTTCACATAACAGAGAAAGAGTAAGGGACCAAGGATGCTTCCCTGCGGGACCCCACAGTTAATTGGCATAGGATCAGATATATTATCATAAATTTTGACTCTTTGGGTTCTACCACTAAGATAAGATTTAAACCAGTTCACAGACCCTATGCCCATTGCTTGTAGTTTATTAAATAGGATATCATGGTCTACTGTGTCAAATGCTTTTTGTAGATCAAGAAGAACCATACCGGTGTAGTTACCTTTAGACATTTCTTTACGAATGTGATCCGTTAAGTGGATGAGACAGGAGTCTGTCGAGTACATGCATCTGAAACCTGATTGAAACTTATAGAATAGATCATTTTGTTTGAGGTAGTGTTCAATTTGGGTGTATACCGCTCTTTCAAGGATTTTAGATACAATACATAATATGCTAACTGGTCTGTAGTTGCCAACTTCTAGTTTATTTCCTTTCTTAAATAGAGGGGTTGCAATAGCTTCCTTCAGTTCAGCAGGTACAGTGTTGGTGTTAATTGACAAGTTGATGATGTGGGTCAGGGGGCCTGCTATACCAATGGCTCCATCTTGTAGAAATTTGGCAGGAATTTTGTCTGGTCCTGTGCTTTTATGTACATTTAGGTTAGACAGCTCGTCAAAAGTGTATTTTGGTGTAACATTTTGCAATCCAAATGTGTTCGGGTGTATGTCTTTATCTCTGTAGAAATTACGAAAGGTGGCTGTTGTTGTCGTGTATTTATTGAGAGGTTGAGGTAGGTTCTGTGCAAGTGTGTTTGCTATGGAAGTGAAGAAGGAGTTGAAGTAGGTTGAAATTTGTCGTTTATCGTGGCAAACCTGATCATTAATGGTGAGAGCAATATTAGTGTTAGACGAATCCCTTGTCTTGTTGCTGTAGCCTGTTGTTTTTAGGTGCCTCCATAGTTTCTTTGGGTTATTCTGATATTCCTCTGCCTTATTGTGAAAATAATTAGTTTTCGCTGATTTAATTTTCCTACTTAGTTTATTCCTGGCCCTGTTGAACTCATGTTTCAGACCTTGATCCTGTCTATGTTTCGCAAGCCTTTTTAACAGATTGTCTCTGTGTTCCAGATGGTGTAGTATGTCATTGTTGATCCATGGGTCTGACCATGCTTTAATTCGTATGTCTTTCAGAGGAGCTATTTCGTCTAGGATGTTTGTGATGATGGTTCTGAAGCCAACCCATGCGTCATTAACGTTTGTACTTCCAAACACTGGAGACCAGTCTGTATTCCATAAAATGTCCAGAAATGTTTCTTTATTGTAGTTTCTGAGTGACCTTATTTTGATAACCTTGTGATTCTCTAGGGTAATTTTTGTGGTTTTCCGTGTGCAATATGTGACGAAGTGATCACTTATGCCAGTCTGTATAACCCCTGATTGGGATATTTGTCCTCTCTGTTACAGTTTATGTGGTCTATTATTGTGGCAGTGTTCTCAGAGATACGTGTGGGGGTTGTGATGAGTTGTTTGTGATTGTGCATTGTCAGTATATGCCTATATTCTCGTACAAGCCTATTATTTTGTTGTTTGTAACACAGGTTAAAATCCCCTAGTATGATGGATTCATTCCGAGGGTCTAGCGATGACAAAGTTCGTTCAAATTTGGTCAAGAATTGTGTGTCGTCTGGTGGCCTATAGCATACCCCAATTGTGATGGGTCTTGTCCTCGGCAGGTGTAGGTCGATCCACAGAGCTTCGTGATTTTCTACATGGAGGTCGGTCCTAGTTGTGTGTGTGAGGTTGTTTTTTACATACAGACATACTCCTCCCCCATGCCTATTGCGATCATTCCTAACCATATTGAAACCTTGAATGTTTATTTCACCATCGTTTATACTTGAATCCAGCCAGGTTTCTGTGATTGCAATTATTGAAGCTTTGGCCTTATTAGCTAGCAAGTTTATTTCTGACAAATTATGGTACATTGATCTGGCGTTAAAGATGGAGCACTTTGTTGGTGAACACTCTGTATTCATCTTTGCTTTTGAATGTGTCCTGGCTGGATTCTGAGTTGTTAATACTTGGATCATTTACATTAATATTCGGTAATGAATGCAAGGCACACTTATTGCAAAGGAATTCCCGTTCTTCACTGTTGGTCTTCTTAGAGATGCACTTCATGTGAGCTACATGTTTACACTTTACACAGTTTTGGATCTTCTGACGTCGTGTTATGAGTGATTCACAAATAAAACAAATGGTTTCGCGGTGTTGTACAGCTGAGTTCCTACATTTAACACATTCAACTTCGTTTCTGAAGTCACTGTCCTTGCATGACAGTGTGGTAATCCCGACACTGACTTACGGAAGCGAAGCATGGACGTTGGTTGAGAGACTCAGACCAAGAGTGAGAGCAGTAGAAATGAATTACTTAAGGAGTGCGTGCGGAGTTACATGGAGGGATAGACAGACTAATGAGGAAGTAAGAAGGAGGTGTGGTGTGGAGGTAGATGTGCTGGAAAGTGTGAAAAGGAACAACTTGAGATGGTTCGGCCATATGGAACGTATGGAAAGCGAGAGAATGACTAAGAGGGTGTACGAGAGCGAGGTGGAGGGACAGAGGGGGAGAGGTAGACCGAATATGAGGTGGAAGGATGGAGTGAGGAACTACATGAACGAAGGCGGTGCTGGTTGGGGGGAGGGGCGTCGACTGACTGGGGACAGAGGTGCATGGGGGCGGTTCGTTCGTGGCCACCCCTTCGGGGATCGCGGCGTCAGGCAATAGATAGATAGATAGAACTTCGTTTCTACTGTTAACGTAAGTACATCGGTTATGAACAATTTCATTACAACTGTTGCATTGTGAAAGTGAACTCCTATTGTTGAAACCAATATTACAGACTATACATAGTTTTTTCTTACTGTTTATCATACGACTGGAGGTGTGGTTTGGTCCGCGTCGATCAGCTGTTCGTGCGGGAGAGGGCAGGGGAGGGGGCAGGGGATACTCGCGGTCGGGCTGTGGTTGTTTGCTGTTGTTGTTGTTGTTTTCATTGTCCGTTGATGCTGCTTCCCTGTTGATGTATTTGCGAGTGCTAACTGTTTTTATTGTTGTTCTTGTTGCATGTTGTGCTACTTGGGTCGCCGATATCTGTGGTATTAATGGTAATGCTGTGGGTAATGTAGTGTTGGTGGAGTGGGTAATTGCTAATTCCCTACATTTATCGCATTCCACTTCTTTTCTGCTGGTAACATAAGTACATCGATCGTGTACTGTTTCATTACAAATACTACATTGTGATGTTGGACTCCTTTTGTTGAATCTAATATCGCACACTGTACATAGCTTCTTTTTATTGTTCGTCGTACGTCTGGCGGTGTGGTGATCAGCTGTGCTGCTGCTAGGGTGTGAGCGTGGGGGTTGGGGACTGTCTGTGGCGATGTCTTCCCCTATGACCCCTCCCAGCCCCACCTGTATTTGCTGTTTGATGATGTTGTCCTTATTCCTGGCTGCAAATGCTGCTCCATTGTTGATGTTGTTGCGACTGATACCTTTCTTCCTAGCTGCTCCGGTTAGCTGTTGAGCCACCGATATTGTTGGGTTGTGTTGTGGGTTGAATTGGTGCGTGACGGGAGACTGGGTCGCCGACCGTGTTGGGTTGTGTTGTAGGCTGAATTGGAGCGTGACACGGGAGGCTGGGGTACCTGTAGGCCCGGTTTGTAATAACGAATTTTTCTGCTAGGGACTGTTGAAATGACGGTGTCTGTCTTACTTGGTTGGTGGTGAGGTTTCTTCAGTGTTGACCTCGGGCCGGGGTTGGTCTCTACATCTCCGCAGCTAATTAGAGTGTAGCACAATAGGTGTTGTAGCGAGGTTGTGCCAGAGTACTTGCCAAGCCGCTGTGTCTTCCCGATATATAAACTTGACCAGGCAGGAATGGTGACAGAAGGTTCACTTTTGTGTGATTTCTGTGTGACGAGGTCCCTCAATACTTGTTTAGTGTTGACCTGGTACACTACCGGTCCCCTCTGCACCTTTATATCGGCACAGCCCCTCTGGATGTTGAGGAGGAGGATACACAGGGAGAGAGCTACGCACGCACCCTTCACTCCTCTCGCCATCTTGACATGACACACACATCTAGGTTGCCCAGGAGAAGACCCAGAGACCAAGGATCACTAGGGGCCTCCAGTACTCCCCCATACCCAGACCTCCCGGAGAGGTTCCAGTCTCAGCAGGCAGACACGCAGCGGAACCACACCACAATGCCCGCCCACCTGTTCCTCAATATTCCAGTAAAATAATAATTTTGTCGGCGCTGCAACCACCTACCCCTCCCCACCCCCCTCTTTTATTCACCTCCTGGAAGGTAGGAGGTGAAGTTAGGGAGTGGGAGTGAGGGAGGGGGTTGGGGAGGTAGGTGCTGCTCTGCCAAAATTACGATTTTACTGGGATACTGACGAACAGAATATGTGCAAAACTTAGTTGGTTAAAATAGGACTTTAGAGGCTATCAATGTGTCAGTGAAGCAGGTTCATATGGTTCAGACTGGTCACTCACATATTATGCATTGATTTGGGTTCAGTTTAGGTTTTAGAAAAGGAGGAAACATAATGTCCGTGAAAGGAGTATCGCTTTAGTCCCCGACTGTTCTTCTTAGGTATTGCAATGCTCCACAATTCTTCTGAATCTATAACAATTACAAATATTTGTAGAAAGAATCCTAGCGCCAATTATTAAATCAAGATGATAATTATTATGCCTGAACTTAAACAAAATCCTAAAGCCAATAATCCAATAAAGATAATATTATGTTATGCCTGAAGTTAATCACCTGAAATCACCCTAAATATAAGTTCAATTATCCAAGTTATGGCTGCTGATTCTCTTAAGCATGGCAGCCATCAGCATGGTCATGATCTTCCTGATGTGGGTGGAGGGCAGGAACTTCGATATTCCTTCAAGTGTATCTATGATATGATATGATGCTGTTTTACATTATATTCTGGTTTAAACGGCTTTATTCAGTTTAGGAAGGGTCTATGGCTATGGGTGCTAGAGGGTTAACTGAGGTCAATTTTAGCCCTTTGATTCCCTGAGATCCGCCAGCACCCAAGCTTCATGAAATCGTGTAATCATAGCCCCAAAACAAGGAAAAATAGTCATCGTCTGGTATATTATTCAAGGTATGGCTGCTGATTCTCCTAAGCATGGCAGCCGTCAGCATGGTCATGATCTTCCTGATGTGGGCGGAGGGTAGGATCTTGGGCGTCCCTCAGGCCAAGAATATCGCGCCCACCTCTGTTATGTGGATGGTGCAAACGGTCTCGCAAGAAAGTAAGTGGTGGCTTGTATTCTTAACCCTATTTGGCTCAATTAGTTTGGAGATTTGAAGATGTTTCACCCCCATTAGTTTGGCGATAATAAAACGCTTCATGCTATTCAGGAGTCAATATTTTTCTGGGCAAGCGATAGCGAGCCTGTATCTTAGACAATTTTGGCCTTTGGCCAAGAAATTTTTCCATCGAAAGATGTACAGATTTAGCTTGAAGGGGGTCTAGTGGGTATATTTAACTTGAAGGAAATCAGGGTAGGCATTTTTGTTAGCCTTAGGGACTAACTAAAATACATTGGTCGAAAACAGCAAAAGCAAGCTAAATCCTCAATAATCCTCAAGAGGTCAGAGCAGATAATGTTAAAGCATTCTGGTTCCCAAAGGTTCCGCTTGACTTCCCGAGCACTCCGGAGGCCGAGTGTTGGTAACCACATAGTTGCTGGCGTCACTGGTCTTCAAGTCCTACAGCGGCATCCTGATTGCCACGGTAAATGTGTTTTTGATTACCAGGGCTAAGAGTTAAATCAGCTTTCAACATCCAATGGTGATGGAGATTCGGTTTCATAAATGCTTCGAGTAACCATGCCATTAAGTATCTGAGCCTTTAGGCATTGGGATCTTTAAATATATGTTGTGGTGGCATATATAATGTTCTGGTTCCCACAGGTTCCCATTGGCTACCCGAGCACTCTGCAGGCCGAGTGTTGGTAACCACGTGGCTGCTGGCTTCACTGGTCTTTATGTCCTCCTACAGCGGTATCCTGACTGCCATGCTCACCGTACCCCGCGTCACCATCCCCATAGACTCTCTGGCGGACCTTGTGGGTCAGTCGGATATTCCCTGGAAAATCGAAGTTGGATCAAGCATGTATCAGTTCTTCCAGGTGAGTTCTAAGTTAGCTATAAAATCATGGAAGATATAATCTTGGCTGAAATACTCACAGCCTCCTGCGTCACCATCCCCATAGACTCTCTGGCGGATCTCTTGGGTCAGTTGGAGATTCGAAACCCTGGAAATTCGAAGTTGGATCAAGCATGTATCAATTCTTTCAGGTGAGTTCCAAGTTAGCTATTGGATCAGAAATATGACATGATCATGACTGAAATGGTCACCGTCCCCCCTGCCACCATCTCCAAAGACTCTATCCAATGCTAAACAAATGCTTCCTTAAACCAGTTCCCTACAATTCCCCCAAAGAAAGATTTGAACATAATCCATCCCCATAGATTCCCATCCTCCAAGATTGCTGTCTAGAATATCAAACCGAACCCTATTATCCTAATTCAAAACTACCTCTACTAATCAAACCTAACCTTTGATCTATACCCTGTTCAATATAGGTTGGCCAAAAATGAAGTTAAATATCATGACTCCTAACCTTTGTAACTAAAAAAGGGCTAGGGCAAATGGGCCGTAGTTTTCCACACATATTCCCTGCCTGACTCTTCCCAACTGGTAGAACATATCAGATTGATTACTCTAGTCTTTTTTTTAGTCATAGAGGTTAGTAGTTAAGATTTTTGGCCAACATATAATGGATGGACTATAGTATATTATCATCGTATCGTACACAGGATGCGACGGATGACCTCCGGCAGGGCGTATTCAGCGGCATGGAAGGAGTGTTCAAAGACTGTTGGGATTCTCGTGAAGCCATCGCTGCTGGGGAGTTTGTGGCCGTGTGTGACCAGACCACCATGAAGAAAACCATGTCCTGGGACTTTAGGTTAGAATACGATAATTCTATGATTTCTATATATTATGTGGATGGAGAGACAGGGACGACAGAATATGCCTTAATAAGATACGACCTAATAAGATTAAAACCTGCTACTCTGGTGACTTGCACTAGCTGATATAACACTCTAAACCCAATGATCATAAAGGATTCCAACTAGACCAGTATAAAGTCTCTTGCTATTTTATATAGTTTTTCTTTAATAATTGTACGTACTCTACTATAGCTAACTCAGAACATTACTCCCCACAGCACGACTGGAGCCTGCCACACCTATATCTCCCGGGAGAAAATATTCGCTGCCTCCTCTGCTCTCGGTTTCAGAACCAACTCTACTTATCTGGCAAAGGCAAATGACATGTGAGTTATATTATCCAAACCCTTCAGTATGGTAGCGTTAAATTTATTATTCTGGCTAACTTTAGAGGATTTCCTTAACCATAAAAGAAAGGGAAATACCTTGCTTGGGTCAAATCGACTTCTGCATTCTTATGTTCTATCAGGACGCAGTTCTTCCGTTTATTCTGGCAATTAGTAGTCGATGTTTTTCAGTTTAGGGAGGTATTTTGAGAGTCAGGTTTAATTGTTATAGACTGTACCTGGGGTCCTTCTAAAGCTGAGTAAAAAACATGTGATATTCCCCGTTATTTTTTTATTTATTTTTATAGTTTTGTCAACCTTGACCTCTTTTTCTATAGTATTCTTGCCAGCACTAGACAATGTTATCATGTGAAATGTTCATGATAGATATAATATATAGTATGAGGTTGACATGAATACGATTTCGATTTATTCAGAATGATATCACTTCGAGGGGCCGGTTTAGTTGACAAGTGGTTTAGCGACATCACAAATACGTCAGAGTGTCTTAAACATTGATTGATTTATCATTTCTCTGTTAAATTGATTGATTGATTGATTCCTTGCTTGATTACTCGCTTTCAGAATCCTATCACTTCGAGGGGCCGGTTTACCTGACAAGTGGGTTAGCGACTACATTACCAATGCGTCCGAGTGTCTCAAACCTCCCTCGGCCGACCGATCCCAAGGTGTGTTATCCCTCAGCCTGGACGCACTGGGAGGACCCTTCATTTTGCTGGCCACAGGTACGACATCTGACAGACATTATATCAGGGCAAAGCTAGCAATGTATAATGGAAACTATGAACAGGGAGCTAGTAATCCTCCTCTCCTTGTATGATTCTCCTACTCGAAGAGACAGAGAAACGGGTGTGGGAACGCGAAAGTGGTCCCGGACCCTGAGAATAAGAACTTTAAATGTTTCTGTTCGGTCTCTGTCTCATGTCAGTCACCCCCAGCAATGGGGTATGTATCTGAGTACATACATACATACATTACATATATACATACATACATACATAACATACATACATACATACATACATACATGTATACATACATACATTACATATATACATACATAACATACATACATACATCCATACATACATACATTACATATATACATACATAACATACATACATACATACATACATACATACATACATACATTACATATATACATACATAACATACATACATACATACATAACATACATACATACATACATACATACATACATACATACATTACAGTTTATAGTTTGTTTTTTTGTTTACTACTCAGCTCTCACCAAAAAGGAAAACACTCTTTGCCTTCTTATTGGTAATATTCTAATGTGATAATAACTAACTTAACTATACATTACCTAACTTTATAAAATGCAGATAAATTATCTAATAATTTGTACTCATCCACAGGTCTGTACGCAGGTCTCATGGCGTTCGTATGTGAGGTGGTGATTGGTCGAGTGGTGAGAGGTGGTGGTTGTGGTGGTGGTGGTTGTGGTGGTGGTGGTGGTGGTGAGGACCCAATCAACATTCACCGCCCTCGAACCTCCTTCACAACCAGGAATAATATATAACCTCCCAAGTGAAGCTAGATTGGGAAATACTTGAAATGAACCTAAGTAACTAAAGCTAAATAAAGTGTAACCTAACTCAAGCTTAATTATTTCTCTAACTTCACCTAAACTAAAATACAGCTGGTACCAGTAACGTAAATTAACCTAAATTAACTGTACCTAACTGAACCTAAACTACACACACACACACACACACACACACAATAGTATATATATATATATATATATATATATATATATATATAGAGAGAGAGAGAGAGGGAGAGAGAGAGAGAGACGAAATAATTAATAAAAACACATAAGATCTACGAATAAGATAGTCGCTGCTCCTCTATATAATAAGATAGTCTCTGCTCCTCTATATAATAAGATAGTCTCTGCTCCTCTATATAATAAGATAGTTGTTGCTCCTCTATATAATAAGATAGTTTCTGCTCCTCTATATAATAAGATAGTCTCTGCTCCTCTATATAAAAAGATAGTCGCTGCTCCTCTATATAATAAGATAGTCTCTGCTCCTCTATATAATAAGATAGTCGCTGCTCCACTATATAATAAGATAGTCGCTGCTCCTCTATATAATAAGATAGTCTCTGCTCCTCTATATAATAAGATAGTCTCTGCTCCTCTATATAATAAGATAGTCTCTGCTCCTCTATATAATAAGATAGTCGTTGCTCCTCTATATAATAAGATAGTCTCTGCTCCTCTATATAATAAGATAGTCTCTGCTCCTCTATATAATAAGATAGTCGTTGCTCCTCTATATAATAAGATAGTCGCTGCTCCTCTATATAATAAGATAGTCGCTGCTCCTCTATATAATAAGATAGTCTCTGCTCCTCTATATAATAAGATAGTTGTTGCTCCTCTATATAATAAGATAGTCTCTGCTCCTCTATATAATAAGATAGTCGTTGCTCCTCTATATAATAAGATAGTCTCTGCTCCTCTATATAATAAGATAGTCGCTGCTCCTCTATATAATAAGATAGTCTCTGCTCCTCTATATAATAAGATAGTCGCTGCTCCACTATATAATAAGATAGTCGCTGCTCCTCTATATAATAAGATAGTCTCTGCTCCTCTATATAATAAGATAGTCTCTGCTCCTCTATATAATAAGATAGTCTCTGCTTCTCTATATAATAAGATAGTCTCTGCTCCTCTATATAATAAGATAGTCGCTGCTCCTGTATATAATAAGATAGTCTCTGCTCCTCTATATAATAAGATAGTCGCTGCTCCTCTATATAATAAGATAGTCTCTGCTCCTCTATATAATAAGATAGTCTCTGCTCCTCTATATAATAAGATAGTCTCTGCTCCTCTATATAATAAGATAGTCGCTACTCCTCTATATAATAAGATAGTCGCTGCTCCTCTATATAATAAGATAGTCTCTGCTCCTCTATATAATAAGATAGTCTCTGCTCCTCTATATAATAAGATAGTCGCTGCTCCTCTATATAATAAGATAGTCGCTGCTCCTCTATATAATAAGATAGTCTCTGCTCCTCTATATAATAAGATAGTCTCTGCTCCTCTATATAATAAGATAGTCGCTACTCCTCTATATAATAAGATAGTCTCTGCTCCTCTATATAATAAGATAGTCTCTGCTCCTCTATATAATAAGATAGTCTCTGCTCCTCTATATAATAAGATAGTCGCTACTCCTCTATATAATAAGATAGTCTCTGCTCCTCTATATAATAAAAGTAGCACAAGTGTAGATCGCATAGATAAAGATTTACATAGACACACTATAGTCTGTTTCTTTTCAGCTGACGATAAATTGAATCCCTTAGCAGCTATATTTTCGATACTTAATGGAAAACTAGGAAACTACTAGGTCTCTGCATCATATTAAAATCAGGTTTATATAATTAGCACCATATTCCACTACAAAATCTTCAGAATAGCTGAGATGTCTTGATGGGAGCTTTGCAATTTATATATATATATATATTTTTATTATGAGGGTGGCCGACTCGAGACAGAGCCCGAACATGGACAATAAAGAAAAAATAATGAATAAATAAATAACACACATCTAAAAATACGATTAAAAGGAAATAGTATGAACTTCACGGATAAACTCTCTAAATATATATAAAACAGATAAATTAAAACTTAACAGAACGTATATAAATATATATATAAATAGATAAGTAATAATAATATGGGTATGGAAAGGGTTATTACAGTATCCGTAATAATATATTCTTATAAAGGTACATAGGTAGTGATAGGGTATTATACTATCAAGATATTCAATTACTTTACTGTACAGAAAAACAAATAAAACCATAAATAAAGACAAGTAGACATTACAAAAACATAACAATAAAAACACGAACAAATCAAAACCACGATACAAGAAAAAAACATAAAAAAACAATAAAAACATAAGTTAAGCATTGACATAGAACAATACAAACCTAAAACAAGAAAAACAAAACAAGAACAAACATATTATAAGAAAATACATAAAACATAAAACAAGCAAAAATAAAAACAATAAATACATGAGTTAAGCATTGACAAAACAAGAACACACGTTTATAAAACAATATATTACATACACAATGAAAAATAAACATAAAGCAAGAACAAGATTAAAAACCATATACAAAAAAGCATACCAATACATCAGATAAAACAAGGAAAAGAAACGAAAACAAACATAGAAGCAAATATATATGCTTTACCCCTTCTGTACCGGCTACGTCTTTTTAACCTTATTTTGGCTACCATTAGACGAGCTTATGCTGTTTAAATAGGACTCCAGCAATTAATAGGCTTCTAACTATATCACTTTTACTACCACAGATCCTTCTTAAACTGCACAAAATCGTCGAAATCTGGCAAGAATAAAATTAATAAAGACGTTTTGTACAGAAGGGGTTAAAAACGAAATTACGAAACTTCCTGGAGATGTACTGTACATAAATATGCATACAATTTCCTATGCATCATTAGAGAAACTCAACAGGCGTTCGCTTCACTAGAGTACAGTCGCGCTAATAAGTGATGTCTCGGCACCAAGTATGTTTTGATCCATAATTGGTATCAGCAATATCTAAGCTTAATTTCTTCATAATGAGTGAAATATTCAAACATATTCCTACACTTACCCACCCTATTCAACATCTGACAGACATTGATACAGCACAGAGCAAGCCAAACGTAATGACAGCTGGAACAAGACTTATTAGCGCGACCGTACCTGGCAAACGAAAGCCGAATCCATAATTTGTAATCGTTATTCTAGCACATACGAAGCTAAAATTATGGACAGTATAAAAGATGTCTTTGAAAGTGATTGAATGGCCAAACAATGCTAGTTCATGTTAATTGTCTTGTATCCCTTCTCATATTGTCTTTGGAAGTGATAAATTGGCCAAACAATGCTATTTAAAGTTATTATTCTTGTATTCCTTCTCATATTGTCTTTGGAAGTGATAAATTGGCCAAACAATGCTATTTCATGTTAATTTTCTTGTATTCCTTCTGCTATTCATTCAGGTCTTCAAAACAATTGCTTCGGTTTGACACCCTACATAGAGGGGTCGGGGGGCATTTTGGCTCGAACATCCCTTGATTTTGGCCCTGTCACTCTTTCAACTATGGGAGATGCACTCGCTACAGGCAGTTCTGCCTTTTGTCTCCCTCACTCACATAGATTTTGTTTTGTTTTACATACATACAGTACATGAAGTAAGGCCGTAAGATAGAAACAATATGGCATCCATAAGTAAAGGTAACACCACCCTCTCATACTGTATACAGGCACCCTAAGTTGCAACATGTACCTTAACTTAGTAGTTACTCAGTTACTTGTTCGTCAAGGGGAATCCACGCAATGCGAGCTACTCTACAATGCGAGCTACCCTATGAATCAACATTGATTCATAGGGCCTTCTCACTCTCCTCTACTTATGAATTATTTCACAAAGAACTAGCATTTCTCAAAAACTTTTTCATTAATAATGGATACTGTCCCCAATTATTTGATAGACTAGTAAGCAAATTTCTCAATAATAAATACCAACCAAAACTCTGTATACCAACTGTGAATAAGGACATAAATTATACCGGTACTTAACTTTACCTTATCTTGGAGAATTGTCCATCAACATTGAAAAATCACTAAAATCTATGATGTAAATTTTTTATCCACAAATCAACTTTCGATTCATACATAAAAGCACATTCAAAATAGGTTCATTGTTTCATTTCAAAGATCGAGTGCCGACAGACTTGCGCTCATCCGTGGTGTATTGTTTCACCTGCCCGAGCTGCCAGGCCGGGTATATTGGGAGCACTACACGTGCTTTCAAAATCCGCACCGATGAGCACATAGGTCAGTCGAGCCGGACAGGTCGCCCCCTACAAAGCCCTCCTCACTCTTAACTTTTAAACGTTAATATGTGTAACACCCTTTGAATAACTTGTAAGTTAGTTTTATATCGTGTGTTTTTCTCTCTCATTTTTAGACCCTGATGATGACATAAGTTGATATGTCGAAACGTTGGATCCAAAATAAAGATGTTGTTCGCTACCTACTGTATAACCCTTGTGATACTTTTCCTCTTGATAATACAGTATATAATATTCTTTACAGCTGAGGTGAAGCCATTGATTTCCGGGGCTGATTAGTGATTGGTGCTTCTGAATGCTTGTGTGCTTGCTAATTGTGGGCAAACTGTGCGTTCTTTTCCTGTCACCTATTTTTCCTTTCGTGTGTCTCTTGCTGATCCTCCCTACCCTTTGTGGGAGGAGTAAGGGGTTGGCTACTGACTGACTGACTGATATGCTTTACATCATACTAAAAGTCATATAAGTCTCTCTGGAAAGGAACACTTGCACTTTAGTCCATTGACCCCTTCTGTACCCCCCCCCCCCCTTTCCTTCGTGTTTAGCCCCATTGGTCTATAGATTTTAAGACGTTCGGCTCATTAGTTTGGCGATTTTAAGACTGTACTCACCATTTATTTGTCAATAATGACCTTTCGAGTCATTTAAGTGTAATTTTATTCTTGGCGAGCGATAGCGAGCCTGTAATTATAAGAGTAAGTGGCCTTCGGCCAGGACATTTTTCTACCGAAAAATGTACACATTTATGTTGAAGGGGAGTCTAGGGTGTGTTTATTACAGCTTGATGGAGGTTTAGCCAGGAAACTAAAAATATAAATGAATATATAAATAAATAGACCCTCCCCCCCTAAATAACCATTGCCCCCTTAAAAGGACGTCCCAGGTACTGAAAGGGTTAAGGACCTCTCTACAGTGTGGCGGTGAAACTCTTCTTACAAATATCCGATAATTACGATCATTATTATTAACGAGCTCGCAAGTGTTACAGTTTTAATAAGGATATAAAGGTGCAAGAAAAGTGGTTTTATATTATTTTGATCTTTTTAAGGGGAGAATTCCACCTGAAGGATTTTTTTCTGAACCTCTTTCTCCCTCATGTTTAGCCCCATTGCTTGTGAGATTTAAAGATGCTTGCCCCGTTACTTTGGCGATATTAAGAACCCTCACCCCCTTTCTGTCAATTTTAAGACCATTCGTGCCATTTAGGTGTCGATTTTTTCCTGGCGAGCTATAGCGAGCCTGTAATTTAAGGGGAACCGGCCTTCGGCAAGGACATTTTTCTACCGAAAAATTTACAAATTTACCTTGAAAGGGGGTCAAAGGGGAGTAATTTTAAGCTTGATGGAAGTCTAGGGAATCAACTAAAAACCTCCCCTTAACCTCTCCGCGGCGCACAGGGGGTTTTCTACATGGTAAGACTGTGCGCACCTATGATGATTTTGGGACCCATTGCCAATTTCCACAAAAAGTACATCATCGTGTAGGGAATGTTTGCGTGCATCGGCCCATATATATTTGACCCCCCAAAAAATGTCTGGGGGGGGGGAGAACGGTCCGTAGTTGAAAAATGTGGAGCGAATGGCACCGCGCGGCTAGATTGTCATCGAGCGGCGAGATTTCCCTGCCGAATTTTCACGCGCCCAGGGGATAGAAGGAGAGGGAGGAGGGGGTGGGTTACCGCGTAGTATCACGTATATCTCCTTTTTTGAGCCTTTTTAGGCTATGTAGAGTACGTATACGTGTGTAGGCCACCCATATAACAATGAATATGCCTCATAGTGACCAAAAATTGCAATATATAAGGGAATTATAAGAGAATTTTTAGGCGGGAATGAAGATGTGTTGGAGGTTTGGCGGCAATTTATGAGCTGAGAGTGTGGTTTACGCCATACATATCACGTATATCTTGTACGTAGAGCACTGTCATGCTATAATACAGACTTGTACGTATGTATACGTGCCATATAATTGATGCGATATTTACGCAAATTGTGAATTTGTTTCTAGCAGACGGAAGCCTGAAAGGGTGGGTGGGGGGTGGGTGGGAGGGAGGGAGGCAGGGAGTGAGTGAGTGAGTCGTGGAGAGAGGGAAGGCAGGCAGGGAGATCTCTAGATAGATAGCCAGCTTTGTGATAATTGTGGAGGCGCCCCAGGCGTATGGATGTCTTGGTATTTTGAACCTTATGTCTACCAGGTGTCTGGTGTTCGTTGCCACCAAGAGGTCTACAATAACATGAGTCAGGAATGGAGAGAGAGAGAGAGAAACTGAGACATGCGTATGTCGTACGTATAAATGGACTTCAGAATTACATTTTTATGCAAGCAGACATTGCATTTTAGACACATGTGAAGTACCACAGAAACATGTAGGCCATTGACTGTAAATAAAGTACTATATTATAGACCACCAGCGACGGTGCTGAGTCAACACAGGCAGATTGCCTTTTGTGATAGAGGGCTAAATATAGACTGGTGTCTCCTTACACTTGCGAAAGGGTAGATTGCCACCAGAGAAACGTTTACTTATTTATTTCCAAGTAATATGCAATCTAAATGTATATTCGAGACCTACTGCAATTATTTGTATGACAGTCATGACTATGTATAATCCAATATACGCACGTAGGCGAGACATAAGAAAGCTGGTTGAGCAATTTTCGACACCCACACAGTTATTATTCATTTTTATTTACAATATTATACAATACAAATGTATTTGTGAAGAGTATTTTATCCATTATTGTATTTATACAAATTTTGTTCCCAGACAGAGCTGCTGTAGCTGGAGCATCAAGGAGCGGCAAGGGTCACCGCTTGACCATGTGAAAATGAGTGGAGTCACACTGAGAGGGGCAATTTTGCTGAGTGTTTCGGCAATTTTTGACAGAATAAAGTTATATAATTACTAATTCTTGACAGAGACAAACTTTTATAAACCTTGGTATGATATAATTGATAATCCCACCAATTTACAAACGTAAATTGGTGGGATAATTTTTTTTTTTTTGTATATTGTCATTTCGATTGTAGACACGAAGTTTGAGTGATATTTGGTATGAGCTCCTGTGGCATGGTTGGTAAGGTCGCGGACTGGAAAACTCAAAGTGTGGTAGGGTAGTGGGATCGAATCCAGGAGGGGGTTACGGGGAAGGTTTTATACTGTCTAGAAAATTTTTGATAATTTTTTTTTTTTACAAGATCATGCCATTGTATTCAAACAATATGAAATATTCATAGAATATATCATATTGTAAGAATACAATGACATGACCTTGTATTATTTTTTTTTATTGTTTTATTTGATTATCTTAGTAGGTTTGACAGGATTTATTGAAACATATGTATTTTTGTACAATTCATTTGAGGTAAGAAAATATATACACATTACTTAGGCTATAACAAACATATATATTGATATACTAAAAAAAGAAGGCATATTACATGTAAATCTTTGAAACTTATAAACTAAATAATGAAACATACAATTATATAATGTAAAAGCTATATCACAGGGACAGCTTTGGAACTTATACATTATATAAAATATATGCTACATTATGAGGTAGTGTGATCAATTAGGTCAGGTCAGGTAAGGTAAGGCGCGAGTCCAGGGCAGGGCAGGGCAGGGGGCGAGTCCAGGGCAGGGCAGGGGGCGAGTCCAGGGCAGGGCACGGGCGAGTCCAGGGCAGGGCAGGGCAGGGGGCGACACTCAATAATTCTTGAAGGTGTGGTAGTCCCTGAAGCAGTCACCCAGGCAGAGTGGAACTTGGCACTCGGCGCACATTGAGGTGACTCTTTTGGTGACATGGGGTTTCCTGACACTGGAGCTGCAGACGGTGCACTGCGCCTGCCTGCGACGAGTGCCAAGCATCTCGGTGTTGATTGGGTAGTGTCTTTCGACACCCAGCTGGATGCGGTCAGGAACGTGATCCCCACGCCATACCGTACGTCTGTGAGTGGTGGTGCCATACTTCTCCAGGGGTTGGTATGAGACGTTGTACACGAACTCCCGGAATTTCAGCTTCTGGTTTGGGAACATATCCTTCTTCGCCAACCACAAGTTGTAGGCATTGAGCATCGTTATATCAACTAGGTGGAGGAAGAGCTTGTGATACCACTTCACAGTCTTCCTCAGACACTCAACGCCTGACAGCTGACAGTCAGACTTGTCCACCAGGCGCATGTTCTTAGTGTAGTCCACTACCATGTCGGGCTTGTAGATGGTCTTCCTGGTTCGGTAGTGGATTTTGCCAGAATCCATCTGGGCACCTGTGTGGACGGTGGAAAGCAGGTGGACGTCTCGCTTATCCTTCCACTTCAGGGCTATCACTTTCCCACACTTCTCGAGCTGCTTGAATTTCTGCCCCTTTCGTCGCCTTCTACGCACATGCTTCTCACGGTGTTCCTGGGCCAGGTCGTCTTCTGAAGGTGTGTCACTGGAGGAGGCATCTGTGAGAGGAATGACATTACCTGTGAACTTTGGCATAAACTTTCTTGTCTTTCTGACAGTCCCACATGACCCCGTTTGGTTGTCATGAATAAACTGGCAGAGAGCAGGAGAAGTATACCAGTTGTCAGTGTAGATGATGTGGCCTTTGCCCAGGTAAGGTGCCAACATTTTCCTGATGATGGCACCTGACATGCCCATGGGGTCATTGGCAGCGGCTTTCGGTATGTCAATGTCCGTGCCTGTGTACACGATCATGTCAAGCACTATTCCAGTTTCGCAGTCACACAAAACGAAGAGCTTGATTCCGAACCTATGCCTTTTCAAGGGGATATACTGCTTGAAAACAAGACGTCCTTTGAAGAGCACGAGCGACTCATCAATCACCAAATTGAGGAAGGGGTAAAAGTATTTCCTATACCTCTCCAACAACATGGTGAACACATCCCGAACTTTCCATATCCTGTCAATCCTGTTAGGATTTTCGTTGTCTGCAAAGTGCATAAATCTTAGCAGCAACAAAAATCTGTCACGAGTCATGAACGTATTGAAAGTTGGGATGGCGATGAGAGGGTCGTGCTTCCAATAGTGTTGCAACACATGCTTCTTGATCAGAGGCATGAGGAACAACAAGGCAAAGAACGTCATAAATTCTTCCACAGTCGTATCCACCCAGCCTCGTATTCTCGCTTTTGGAGAAAGGACGTCCAATCTGCCAAACACCCACCTGTAGTAGGCGTTTGTTTGGGCAACGATGTACGTCATTACCTCCATATCGAAAAAAGCGAGAAAGAAGTCGCTTTCGTTCGCTTGATCGTCACAGGGCCAGTCGTCAGTTGTTCCTGACGTCCCAGGATTGAACTGGGGCACGTCAGGTACAAAATTGACCCCGTCAGACCAATCGAACGAAGGCAGCCCAGGGATCGGAATGTCGTCTGCGTCTCCTTCATCGTCTGAAATATCGCTTCCATGGTCACGATACAGCACTGCATCATCATCACCCTCCTCTTCACTTGACAGACGATGCCCTTCCTCATTCTCGTCACCGACGTCGGACTCACTCCCACTATCCACTCCCAAATCCCCCCACCCTTGGTCCCATGCTAGGGCTTCGTCGTCGAAACCCGGGCTGCCAATGCCCTGCGAATCACCATCAAACAGCAGGGCGGCATACTTTGATGGTGTCAGAGTTTTCCGGGTCACTCCAGCACGTGCGGGAGTCTTATGGACAGGGACAGCAGGGGCGGCGGCAGGGGCAGCAGTGGTGCGTGGTCTTGATGGCAAGATGATGGTGGTGCCTGTCGCCCTTCTCTCTGTTCCTTGGGCAGGGGCGGCAGGGGTGGCAGGGGCAGCAGGGGCAACAGGGGCAGCAGGGCCGGCAGGGACACCAGGGCCAGCAGGGCCAGCAGTCACTTTCCCTCTCCCTTTCCCCTTCCCCTTCCCCTTCCCTTTTCCTTGGGCAGGGGCAGGGGCAGCATGGGCAGCAGGGGCGGCAGGGGCAGCCAGGCCAGGGGCGGCTGGTGGTGGTGGTGTTGGTAGGGGCACTGTGGCTGGCGTACGGGTTCTCTTCCCTACGCCCGTGCCTTTAATTTTTCCTGCCCCCGCAGGTTCTGCAGCCCTAGGGCGGCCTCCTGCGTCGCTGGTACCGGTGGCAGGGGTGGCAGGGGTGGCAGTGGTGGCAGTGGTGGTGGTAGTGGTTGTTGCAGTAGCCTGGGTCGTGGTGGCAGTGTCCCGAAACACCAATGACCTCTGTACCTTTGTCGTGCTTGCACGTGTTTTTCGTGCTTTGGGTGCTGGTCTTTCGTCCTCAGAGCTGTAGGGCGTGTCGTACTGGTAGCTAGAGTCTTTAGCAGCCACCCTCTGCCTTCCACGGCGGCTAACACCACCAGAAGGAGGGCTAGTTGTGTCATCAGGGAGCGAGCGTGAGGGACGTGTGGGCTCCATGACTAGTGCTTGGTTACTGGCGCGGTGGTGCTTGCACGAGTGTGGGGCGAGCGTTTGGCGGGGTGGTGTCGAGAGTTGACATGTAGTACTATACCCACACCAATTTTCAGCTGCCTGGCTATAAACGCGCGGTTTTGGTACACGTTCAAATGCTCTGCTCTTAAGAGTCTCCCCGCAGTCTGCCGGGGGAACTCTTAAGAGTCTCCCGGCAGCTCCCGGGTTAATGGGCGTGGTTTAGTCTGATCGTCATTATATATATATATATATATATATATATATATATATATATATATATATATACACACACAAGGTTAGATACAATCACAGATTTCAAGGCTACAGGCTTTTTCACGGCTATATTAAAAAAAATTGCCCCATAGCATAACATGGGCCGAGCTGTCTCAAATAATAGGCTGAGCTGTCTCGCCGTCATGGCCGAGCTGTCTCAAATAATGGGCCGAGCTGTCTCGCCGTCGTGGCCTAGTTGTCCAAAAGTGGGCCGAGCTGTCCGAGCCGAGTTGTCCCATGCGCCGAGTCGTCCAGTCCCCTTGGACGAGCTATGCTCTTTAAATTAGCCCAAACATACGCCAAAGTAAAGATATTGACGATCATTCAAAATTGGGCTTTTGTGTATTTCCTCTTTAACAAGTAAGTGTTTATACTTATAAGAGTGTGCAAACTATAAATATGTTCTAATGTATAACTAAGAACCCCAAATATACGAAGCGTTTGTTGACGTTCTTAAAACAAAACAAAAGAACAACAGCTTGCGTACGCTTATACGATATCGGGAAAGTAATCCTTCTTTATTAAACCCTCTAAGTAGCATATTATAATTTATTATGTAAATGTTTGTTAAACTAATGGAACTGAAATTGTGTACTTCGACTTCCAAACCAATCTGATGATCTCTGAACTTTGAAATAATTGTAGTAGTTTCGAAATCTGACCTTGTTCATTATAACGGAATGAAGTTTCTTGGTATGATGTTGCCAATGTAGCTGCTACCGCTAAATCCAGCGAATCACTTACATCACTTCCATTTAGCGACATCAAGATGTGATGAATTCTAGCGATATTCAAGTTAGTTTCCCTATTTTAAGGAATTGGAGAGATGTTTCGATTGTTAAAGACTATTCTAGATACTTCAACATATGTTTTCTAGTGACATACAAGTTTTTAGTGTCTGGTGACTATCTAGCGATTTGTCAATGCTATTCTAGCATACATTTGTGCTTTAGTTTATCTTGCATTTTTTGTCTAAATTTGCCCTATTTCTCCAGAAGACTTCCTACATGGTATACTGTATTGTTCTAGTGATAATTAAATATTATATAGGGCTATTTTAAGTTGGCTGATGAATATGAAGCAGTAATATGCTGGACGATGTATGTAAACATGTCTCGGATATCACCGACAATTTTTGGCATTTTCTGCCAAAAGCCCAATGGCTTATCAGTGGTGGTAACACAAAATGCAGCATATATAAGTTTGGGCTAATTTAAGACTACATTTAGATAGATAGAATTTTTTAACACTCGCCAATGAAATATGATGACTTGCTTACAGATATATACTTAACCCTTAATTAGCGGCGAGCAACATAAGTCGAGTTAAAAAAAGCTGGACTATGTGGCGGCGCTCGACATAGGTCGAGTGGCAATTTCAGCACGTAATGTGGCTGAGAGAGAGAGACAAGTGGTGGCAGGAGACTAGCGAGCGTATGACTGCTCCAGACCACCGCGGCGAACCTACTGACACAAATCTCAGCTCCCTCCTCCCTCTCTCACTCGCTACATACTCAATTATGTACCGAAACTACCGAATTACCTGCTTTTTGCACTCGCGTTGCACGGTTATTGCAAGAAAACTATCCATCATACAAGGATCGTTATGGTGTCATTCGAAAGCTCTGTTTATGCCCTTTCAGGATGTACTTGTTTTACGTTCTGGGTCTTATTTAGGCATGAAAATGATCACGTAAACAGCCCTATTTTGGCTAAAAACACCCCGCTGTGCGGTACATATAATAAACCGCATAGGCCGCTCGTAAGGTGTTAAAGCCCAAATCGGCTTGAATTTAACCCAGTTGTTTACTTCCTCAACCCTGTGGAGGAGCAGGGTTGAGTTGGCTTGATATTGGACACCCTTTTATGGCATTTGGGTGTGAAATACGACACCATTTCCAGTCTATCGGAGATAATGATGGTAAAGGAAAATGCGGTGATACGGTATTATATTCTGTAGCTGTAGAATTTGGCAGGTTGAATTTCTGCGCCTGCGCACTATAGTTTCTTTCCTACAAAACAAGCTATCGTGCGCTTTTAAGTTACCAATTTATAATCCACTATCAAATCGGGCAGCTAAATATGTTACCGGCTATATTTCTTATTAGACCAGTGACAGGAAATCAATCAATGTGAATCAGAATGTCATAGAACACAGAGGCAGAAAATTACATACGTGGAGATGCAGGAAATTCGAAAAAGATGATGACAATTTTTTTTACAACACTGCCTTTTCCACGGGCGACTGTTTAGGTCGTCATCTGACCGCGGCGGGATATACGTACACAGTGTTGCCAAGGTCTTCTTTTGTTCGCACCATTGGGCTAGTTAGGATTCGTTCAGAAGCGTAGATTTGCGAGTTTCCATTTCAAACGATATTATATTCTTGATTTACAGTGTGATGGTAGCCTATGTGGTGGTGACTGTACTATACATGTATGGTAGCCTATGTGGTGGTGACTGAATAGCCTAATTAAGTGATTGTTTGTGAGGGGGGATTGGGACATTGCTGCAGATTTGATGAGTGCATGATGGTGATAATAATGTATGTGGTATTTCATTAATATTTAAATGATGTGACACGTAGGCCACTACTCATACAGTAGGCTATATGGGACTAGGCCTAGTTATATTTGAGAAACTCATAGTATCATGCATGCATGGCTGTTAAAGATAAACATATCAGAAAATGTGTGTGATAGGATTAAAATAGCTGAAATTGTCTGTTGTGCGGTATTAACCCGGGAACTGCAGGAAGACTCTTAAGATTTCTCCGGCGGACTGCAGGAAGACTCTTAAGAGTCAGGGGAAAAAAAAATCAATTTAAAACACTGAAAAAAAAAAAATACTTTTTTTATTTTTATTTTTTGTTTTTTGCCCCTGGGCCATGCAAAATATCACTCCTCTACCTCCCCTCCTTCCCCACTTTCCTGATCCCCTCCTTCAGTTATCACCTATTTTCCCTGTTATTCCCTTATTCTGTGGTATCTTTTCGTGCTAACATTAGCGAGTTGCAAGCAGGGCATTGTCATCACTGTTTGCAAGCGAGTGCAAGAGAGAGAGAGAGAGAGTATCGATCGACAGTGTCTCTCCAGCCTTGGGGAAAAGTGGCGGGAGAGGAGCTTGCCTCAGCCATACATTATGTAACTCCCGGCCTGTATCGCCGATTTTGACCATCCAAACGCTGTTTCCACTTGTTTTATTGTTGTAACAGGTTAATACCTTTATAATCAACCTATAATAGGCGCATATGGAGAAGTATTAATGCTAGTTATGGTAAAATAAATATTTTAGTGATGGAAACAGCTCAAATACATGAGCACAGGCATGCACCCACTAATTTGTGTGAAGGTTATAAGGTGCACGTTGGGACTTGTACATGGACAGCTCTTCTATTTAACTTCTGCCATGGAGTCTGCCGGCTCGGGAATCTCTCAACTCAGGAACAACACAAGGGCAGAGCTAGAGGTTAACTTCAGGGTAGTGACCACTGGTTGGTGTCTAACTTTCAACTGATTTGACTTGGGGCGGGAGCTAGGTTTATAGGCTCGGTTCTGGACCCTGTAGACAATAGGGATCTCGAGTCTTATGGACTTATTTGAGTTCTCAATAGATATGGGGACTAGGTAAGATGGTGATTACTGTTGTGGCACATGGCTATAGGAAGCCTTCAATTTTCGATATAACTGAGCCTTAGTAAATGGTACTATTTTGGCTATACTGGAAGTATTTATGGGAGGGAGACTGGATCTACTTTGCGGGAGGACTGGGACAGCTGTGATAGGGGCGTCTCTCTTATATTGCTCAGTCTTCGTTCTATTGCCTAGCTGAGGTGCTAATTTGACTATCCGAGTATGCAAAACAGGTGAATGGGTTATTGTGGGTACAGAGAGGTGAGTAAGGGGGTTAGACATGCATGGTTAGTTCATGGATAGGAAGAATTCCTAGGCTACCTGGCAATGACCCGGAAGTCAAAACAGGGGTCAGGTATACCTCCGCGGGGATGGGTGTCTCCCTCCTCGGGTGGGTAAAAAAGGGGTAGCCGGGCGCTCTCTCTCTGGGATGGTCGTCCGGCGGCTGTGGCTAGGGGCTTGCCATATCACCAGTGTTTGTAATAACCCTCTGTTTATGAGACAGATGTGGGTCTTCTTAATATCCAAACCGAAGGTGCCTTGGCTAGCTGGTTTTAATCGGTTGGTTGTTAATCGTATGGTTTGCTGGATGTGGTGGAGACTGGTTGCTAACTCTGCCACATTTATCTGGAAGTATGGCAATAGAAGTTAGTTACTGGTGAGGCGGCTAGCCTCGCACCGACGACCATTGGGTGCAGAGTTGTGAATAGGTTGTAAGAAAATAGATGGCATGCAAGGGGTTAGTAAAGTTCTAATGTTGTTCTGGCCTGCTAAGGGAAGGCAGGCTGGATAGGAGTATATATATAAAAGGTTGGAGAGCGTTAGCAACGGAAAAATCAAGGATCTTCAAGAGGTATGAGAGAGAGGCTAGGTCGGGCAAGAGTCGAGAAGCGCGGGGTATTTTAATTAGAGGGGAGGAGTTCAGGGGGGGCTATAGGGAAATTTGACCCTAAGGTCTCTGGGCGTGGGGATGGCATTAGGCTGCAGTTGATATTGGAGTTTGAAAAGGCAGTGAAAGTACGTTAGCCAAATGCTACCGGGGAGTGCAACTATGGGGTGGTATATGAGTCTGGAAAAGATAGAATTATGTGGACTGTGGAGCTGGGGGGGAAGAAGGAGGTGAACTGTAGGTGTGTGCTTGACTGTGGGTAAAGTGGGGAAAAACATGGTGTATTATTCTTCGTCAGTACGAGGGGTTATGGATACTATTAGTTGGCACGAGCTTTTGCACGTCTAGTTGTCCCTGGGAACTGCGTTTTCTATGAAATATATACCAAGAAAAACGGCAGTTCGTAGGGGTACTTCGTTATTGTTTTGAGGTACTTATGACAGATACTGGTACTAAGGTTATCTATACAATCTGGTTGGTGTAAGAGGTGTAGGACACGAAGCAAATTGGCGTAGTGTGGACTGTGGATACGAAGGAGGTGATTGGAAGACGTATAACAATTGTGGAGAAGTAACTGGAAAAAGGTGAACACAATGGTGGATAAAGATACTTAACCTAAGGATTGAATACATAGATTTTATGGGCGATGATTCTTCAGAAACTTAGTCTGGCAAGACAAGATATGTTAGGGAATGTTAACATGTGTACATAAACTAAGGATTGAATACATAGATGAACGACGACATTATAGTCGTCGTCCTAATAAGGTGATGAAAACTGGTTGATCTGCACTTGGCACAATACGAAATTAGGACGTGCCGCTATGTCGTATCAATACTGGTGGCAGTTAATATTATAGAGACACTTAGTTACTAGAGGAACAATGCAAGGGGGCGACTGAGCACGGGTCACATATATCTATACTCGTCATGGAAATTGATATACGAGGTCTAGGGACAGGCGTGGGTGTTTTAGCTTCTAAGATATATAACATCTACTTCTCGGATGTAAGAACACACGTAGATATATGGCTGTCTGCTTTGTTGGCATTGGCTCAACCTGGGGACAGGGCATGGGTGTTTTTAATATGAATGTATATTCCTGTTCATCATCATTGTAGTTAGAAGTGTAGGACACGAGGGGGTAGTGTACGTGAGGTGTGGAAAAATGGTCAGTTTAGAAGGGGTAGGTAGGTGCGGCCTGGAGCTGCTTAGCCCTGCGGGCTTGGGCCTGTCTGAATTGGCTGGCTCGGTCAGCTGGTCCTTTCGTTCTGTGGACCTTTCTTTCGGGTGTTTCTGTGTGGTGTTCGTTCGTGGCTTCTGTGGTGGGCTTCTCGTTCTGGGGCATTTTACTTCCCTCTCCTTCAGGGTATTTAGAAGTTTCCACCAAGCAAGAGAGCGACGGTCAGGTTTCTTTTGTAGGTCAATGTATACCTGTAAGAATGTGTCCTTTCTGTTGTGACGGGCGGTTGCCCGGGCTTGATGTGGGCGTTGTAGACGTAAGTGTCCAGTGGGGGTTTTTACTTTAACCTTTCGTATGAATGGTTTGTAGCTTTGCCCCGCGGGGGTCGGAGTGAGGTGTGTGGGACTGACAGGAGGTCTGTTTAGTGTGGTGAATGGGTTACTAATCGACGGGGGATTAACGTCTGACAACAGAGCTGGGGATGAAGGGGGAACATGAGTCTGGATTTTTTTTGGTTTTCTTGGGCGGTGTTGTAGGCTGGCAAACTCTAGTGAGGCAATGCGCAAGATAGGTTTAGGTAAGTTGTGTGACCAGGGGCGTAACTAGCTCCCAAATGTTGGGGGGGGACAATAAGGGTGGGTGGCGAGCGAAGCGAGCCCTTGCAGCTGGGGGGTCTGGGGGGGCGCTGTAAGCCCGCCCAGGAAAATTTTGATATTTATGAACTTTTTGGTACATTTTGAGGCCTATTGATAGATATTGATAACTCCCAGTTTCTAGGAGTATAGATTATAATCCAGTTTTATACCGTCGGCCATGTTACATAATTACAGTATATGCCTAATAATTTCTTGATAGAAGCTACATCAGATGTGATAACAAAATATTCTTTCAGAACAGTAAAGTTTTATTTAAAGACAAAAATGCTGAATATTTTCATAACAGGACAGAACACATTTAATAACTTAATCAGAGCTTCAAAAGTTACATTTAATATAGCCTAGTCCGGTGTCGAGAAAAATAAAAATTTTCTTGTGTGAAGTGCAAATATATGGAAAATATATACATATTGTTTTGGTGGTAGAGGGGGGCGGGGAATCATGCCCGAGAATTGGCGCCTGACCCAATATATTCACAGTAAATATCCAACACACTACAAAATACACGCACCCTAGCCTAAGTGAGATGTCACTGGGAAACATACACACACAAAACACTATAAATACCATAGGTCCATAGTTGATTTAAAGGTATATTTAACCCCTTGAGGATCCTGGCGCATGTTGGGCTTTTGGCAGTATATTATAGCTATCATTAGGCGATTTTATACAATGTAGGAGGGATTTTGAACAGCTAGATGGGTAAATATGATACCAATTAACCTAACTCCCAGAGATCCCTCCCAATCTAAATACAATCGTCTTATATTGGCTAAAACAAAATTAACAAGTGCGTCCTCGATTTCGAAAGGGTTAACTCTTTGAGGATCCTGATGCATTTTGATAGTCTACTCTGCCTATCATTAGACGATTTTATACAGCTTAGGACGGAACTATGAAATTCAAAGGGTCAAGGCTATCTTAATTCACCCTGACTTCCATATAGTAATTCAGATTGGGGAGGGTATATGCCATATACCCTCCCCAATCTGAATAAAATCGTCTAATAATAACCAGAAACCTGAAAGGAAATGCGTCCTCGTGTCTTGGAAGGTTAAATAGTTAATTTAATATTCGTAAACAAAACAAAAAATGCAGCCAACAGGCATAATATTTGTTGTTAAGTTACTCAAACCATTATAATAACATTATATGTAAATACAGCAAATCGAATAGGCTTCCTCCATCTCCAAAACCTCTTATCCACTATCAACACATTCCCTACCGTTCTGATGGCGTAATGGGACTCCACATGTAAGGCTAATAGGCTATACTAAGTTTGAGTTGAATTAAAACTATAATAACCTGTTTTTTTTAAACCGAATCAACAGATTCATATACTGTAATAAATATTTCCATCTGACTTCCCGTCTTCCACACGATCTATCATCTATGCACATAATGCACTCACACTTATAATTTACCTGTGCTATTGTGCAAAATGAAATGATCATAAACATGGGATTAGAAACAGGCAGCAGTTTAGCATGTATTGAAACCTACACTCAATGAGCCTTCATTTACTGTTTTACAATTTGAAATTACAACATAGTACATACCACAAGTGACGGGTTGCGCCTGCCGGGGTCTGGGGCGAAATACCGACTATGCTTTGTCCAGAGAGCCCAGACGCGGCGACGCCAAACGGGACGGGATAACTTCACGTGAACCAAAATTCAAACGCGCGATATGGTAACAGCTGGTGCTATAGTAGGGTGCCGGACGTCGGTTGATAAATAATTAAAAACGTTATTCAGGTTTCTCTCTCTCTCTCTCTCTCTCTGCACCAATTTATCGAACGCAATTGTGACATAACATAATTATATTATGTACTTATCGATGTAAATTCGATTGGTACTTGGTAGCCTATACAAATGGGCTTAAATATCAGTTAAACATTTGGGGGGGGATAAAGACTATGATATCCCCCCCAGTTCTAAAGTTGGGGGGGATATGTCCCCCCCATGGTTTACGCCCCTGTGTGTGACGGAGGTGTGTGAGAAGGAAGGGGTGTGTGTGTTGTGTGGCTTGGGTCTTTAGTGTCGGAACGGGGTATTATTTTTATCTCACCGTCTTTAAATCTGATGGGTCTGTTGATTATTCTACCTCGGGCGGTTCTGGTGGGAAGGTAGAAGTTTGTCGTGGGACTTGAGTCGCTCGACGATGTTTTATATTGATGGGAGGAACGTTTTACAGGTAAAGGACATGTGGGGGTTCTCTCAGGGGTGACTTTGTGGAGGGATTCCTTAGGGGTTGGTTGGTTGGGGGTTTGGTGAGATGAGGAGGTTGGTCGATGTGGGGGTGGGGATCGTGGAGGGGAAAGGGGCGGATGCGGAGGGGGGGGGGGGGGGCTAGACGGGTGGGTAGGGAGTGTAGATTTAAGTTGGAGGGTTGGGGGTAGGGACGTGTGTGGGGTGTGTCGTTTGGTGAGGTTGGTGATTTGCTGGTGGTGGAAGTGGGCGGTTTTATGGGTGTTTGGTGGGGGTTGAGAGGGGATGAGGTTGAAGAGGAAGGTATGTGTTTTCTTGTGGGGGTGGGGGTTGTTACTTCTGGGCTATAGTTAGAGGGTTTATGGTGTTTAGGGGTGATTATTCGTCTTCTTTCCCTTTGTGGAGGAGAAGTCGACGAAGAAGAAGAGGAGGAGGTTAGTGGTCTGGCAGCCCTACGGAATTTGGTTAGCAGGGTGTGTTTCCTGGAGGTTTTAAAAAGTTTTTGTCGTGGGCGTAGGTTGTAGCGTGAGGTTACTGAGGTAGATTGTGTGGTGTGTTTGGGTGTGTACTTGGTTTTGGGTAGGGTGTGTGGTTTTCTTAGTGTGGTGCCTGGGGAAGGTATGTCAGGGCTAGACGGCAGAGTTTCTGTTGTGGTCGGGGTTGTGGGGGGAGGCTTTCGTATTTGGATAAGCGGGAGAGGTACTTGATTATCAGAAGTGAACGAAGGTGTCATGGTGGAAGAGGGTGTGATAGTGGGGGCTTGGGGTTTGTGGAGGTTAGTTCGGGGGGTATGTTGAGGAATGATCTGTCTGTTCGGTGTCGGAGGGCTTAGGTCCTTAGGGGTTTGTGTGGGGATTTTCATGGCTGGAGTGTATGGTGTAATAGGGGTGTTTAATTCTGGTTCAGCCGTGTGGGGAGGGGTATTGTCTTGTGGTTGGAGTGGTTTAAACGCTCGGACGAATCTAGTTCGGAACGTGCGAGTCACGCCGTGATAGTCGATGGTGACTTGATAGGCGTTTGGGACTTGTGTGATGGTGTAGGGCCCGACATAGCGAGGGCCTAACTTGTTGGTGATAGGGAGGTTGGCTACCATTACGGTGTCATGGATGGCGAAAGGGTTTTTGTCATTGGTGTTATCAGTTTTGGTGTCCTGACAGGTTTGGGCGGTATGGAGGGTGTTTTGCAGATGTTGCAATGGGTCAATTGTGGAGGTGGTGGAGGGAAGGTGAGCGTGGTGGTGGAACGGCAGTAACAGGGGGGGTACGCCATAAACACGTTCATGAGGGGAAATACCGTCTTCTCGGGACAGGTGTTCATGCCCCATTGTATCATTTTTAGTTGTGATGGCCAGTCTGTGGTGTTAAAAGCAATCATTTTTGTTCGCAACTGATTGTTGATGGTGCGATGGCTGCGTTCGCATATCGCATTTCCTTGAGGCCAGTATGGGGATGAGTGTTTAATCTTAATGCCACATTGTTGGGTGAACTGTTGCCAAACGTGTCCACTAAACTCGGGGGCATTGTCGGATAGAAGAGCAAGGGGCAGACCGAATATAGGGAATACTTCTGTGGCAAGCAGTGTGGCGACTGTGGTGGCTGTGTGGTCTTTAGCTGGGCAGGCTATTAAATTTTTTTTGAATAGACGTCCACAAATGTGACGATATAGCGCTTGCCAGCGTAAGGAGGAAACGGGCCCATGATGTCGAGGGATAGGACTTGGAACGGTTTGGTAGCCGACAAGGTACCAGCTGGGCCTGGGGTGCGTGATCTATCCTTCCCCAATAAACACGGTTTGCAGGATTCTGTCACTCGTTGTGCAATTTTGGAGGGGTTGGGGGTCCAATATTGGTCTGTGAAGATTTTTAACATCTTTTGTCCAAGGTGTATGCCGTTTCCCTCGTGGATGGCAATCATGTAGTCATTGGCAATGGTGGGGTCCAAGATTATGTGACCAGTGTCTGTGGCAAGTTGATCTCCCCAGCGAGTCAGTCCCCTGAAGACATTTAACGGTATCCAGGGGGGTCTGATTCTTGCTTCCCAAGATTGAATTAGGGAGGTGGCTGAGGGGGCATTATGTCGGGGGGGGGGGGTAGATACCAACTCAGTGTTTTGTAAGGCGGCTAGGTTGGTGGGGAGGTCTTTTGGTACTGGCAAACGTGACAGGGCGTCTGCATTGGTATGGAGTTTGCCTGGACGATATTGTATGGTAAAGTCGTAGTCCTCTAGCGTCTCCCTCCAACGTACAAAAATGGCCGAGTTGGTTTCGCACCTACGCAGCCATTGTAAAGATTGATGGTCGGTAATTATGTCGAGTTTTGCGCCCAACACAAATGACCGGAAGTGGCTGAGTGCCCAAATGATCCCTAAGCACTCTCTCTTGGTGGCTGCGTAATTCTGTTGTGTTTGGGTGAGGGTGGAGCTGGCATACGCTATCACATGTTCCTCTCCGTCTCTGACTTGAGCTAAAACTGCACCCATGGCGTACAGAGATACGTCGGTATAAAGACGGAAAGGTTTTTGGTAGTCAGGGAAAGCGACAATCGGGGCTTGGATTAGCTTTTGCTTCAAAGTGATAAACGCGAGGTCTCTTTCAGGTGTCCAGGTGAACGGGCTGTCTTTGTGGGTGAGTTGGTGGAGGGGTCTGGCTATGGTGGCAAAGTTGGGGACGAAACGTCTGTAGTATGTGGCTAAACCTAGAAACGAACGTACTCCTTTAACAGTGGTGGGTGGGGGTTGCTTTTGTATGGCTTGAAGTTTCTTTGGGTCTGGCGCAATACCATGTTCAGATATCACGTGTCCGAGGTGTGACGTTAACCACTCCGTTAGAACCGCATGGCTTGTCCTACAGTGACTCGCTAGGATCGCCAGGGCAGTGGATGGGGCTACAGTTTGTGTATTAGAGTGTGCTTTATTTCATATGAAAGCTTGTGTCATGGGCAGTCCAGAAAGGCTCTTTGTTTTCACCCATGTCAAGGCTTTATATATTTAATTGTAAAGTATATGTTTTATCATTAACTAGTAATGATGGGATCTGGGAGAGAGAGAGAGAGTAGAACAGAGTGAGAGGGAGCGTGCAGTGTTTTTGTCCCGCTCGATGACGTCACGGCTGGCTGCCTCGTGGGGGTTGGTTGAGAGAGGTCCTTCCCATGCTGTTAGCTCCCTTGCTAGTGGCTAGAGGACTTGTAACCGCTTTTTTCCCACGCGGCTCGAGCTGGTGCGAGTATATATACAGTTCCTCGCCACTCTCTCCCTCAGATCTGGTTTCTAGAACGCACCCATCTTTTTCCCTTGCTACCTGTCCCCTGCTCTGCCCCTGAGAATCTTTTCTTCTGCCTATCTCTCTCATTTTCCATATCTTTCACCACCTTTTATTAATATTATACCCCCTCTGGTTAACTCTGCAAAATCAGCTTCATGCTGGCCAGTTGTATTGTGCGTTAAGGTCTGATATAACCCATGTATGTTAGTTGTTAAGATAAGTGGATCACGAAGCATTGGTTGGTTTTCATATTGCCGCTTCCTTTAATTATTAGTGTTCTGCTGGATTAGATAATGCTAGACTAGGAGTCTGATATTATAAGGTATTGTTTCCTATGAGTGCTGGCTTTATTTAAAAGCTGCACGACATACCTGAGAACTGGAGTTGATTGAGTAAATTCTAGTCTGTGTGCCATTGAGAGTAGAGCATGCACGAATGAGGGCTTTTTGCCTATACCATTCTGCACTGTTCTAAGCTCGTTGTTTGTCTTTGAGGCACGCCAGGAGAACGCTTAATACTTCGGTATTAAGGTTTCTCAAGAGAGCTACCCTTCCCTATAACGTAATATTTGACGCACAGACTTGAGATTTGCACTAGGCTATGCGGCATGCCATGCGCACCAGTATCTCGTATCATTGACTCTAGCTAGACTTTCTCAATCATAGTAGACATTAAGTATATTAACCTAATTACTCTTTTTATGCATACCCATTTATTATTACACAAGCATTTCGCAGCCTAGTTTGATGTATTGAGACACAAACGACTTAGGCTCTTTTTGTTGATAGGAATACTGCATTGTCGTGGCGATTATTATTATTGTTGTAGTGTTTAGGATATTCTTGGCTCCGACGGCATTATATATTCTGCCTTTTTGTGTGCATAGCCTGCACGAGCATTGTTCCGCTGCCTGCCTTTTTGGGTTCCATTTCCGATACGAGCATCTTTATAGCATCTAACATTTAAAGAAGATTCCTTGTTAGTGTTGAAGGACTTTAGTGCACTTTCTTTCATGCAGGAGTGCCTGACATTTATTGATTAAAGTAACGTAAGCTGTAACTTCTCTTACCACCTTACTTTGCATACCATAACCAAGCACCTTCGGTTATAGGTAGTAATAGGCTGTTTTCACATAACATTAAGCCTAGAGTAGACGCACATTTATTGAGAGTTTGATAGCCTATTATTACATATAGAACTCTGTAGAGTATTTGTGTTCTTTGTTCACTGGGAATATACATCAGAGGTTGGATCTAGCGCTTTCCGTTGTAGCATTTATGCCATTACTAGTCCAATGAATAAGAGCCCTGATATATTTGAACCCCAGTCGTAACAAATGGCGACCTTACCTAGGATTTGGTGAACCTACATTTATTAGCAGGGAACATTTGTTGTTTTGGAGAATATTTTGCGGGGATCAGTAGGAATAATTTTTTTTTGCAACATAGTATAGCCCTTGAGTATTTCCGAGAATTTTTGTGTGTATATTGAGGTATAAGAGTTTGGGGTGCTTCTTTTCTGGATATTGAGGTGGGAAATTTTTGTGAGCATCATGTCTTATACCGGATCAGAGGAGAATGGAGACACAGTACGTAATGTCGAAACTGAGGAACAGCAGTATGATGATATGGTTAATCAGGTGAACTGTGAGGAGGATGCTAGGATATTTTTGCAATGGCCTGTTACTGCCGAGCGGTTGGAGGGTATGGAGCGGTACGGTCTTCAATGCCTGGCCACAGCTATCGGTCATGCGGTTACTAGCAGCATGACCAGGAATAACTTGATAACGTGTGTATTGGGCAGGGTGACTGGTGAGCGAGATGGGTTGAGTGCTCAGAGCCCTTCGGCCATGCTTCCCCTACACTCGACTCCCAGCCGTCCCAGTAGTTTGCCGACCCCGGGTACGCTCCCGCAGTTGGGTGGTGACTGGCAGGGTGGGTTGCCCCTGGGGGGACCACCGGTAATTTCAAACATTGTAGCACTTTCACCTCCTCAAGGGTTAACTCCCGAACTATTGCTTCAGCTCGAATTAGCTAAGATCCAGCAGCAAATAGAATCAGCTAAGATCGAAGAGAGAAAGGCTATCAGGGCATCTGAGATTCAACAGCAACAAAGGGCATGTGAGCTTCAGCAGCAAACAGAGCTAGCAAAAATCCAAGCTGATTTAGAGTCGACTAGGTACTGTGCCGACATGGACGTAGAGAAGTCGCGAGTAGAGGCAACGGGACAGCGACTTGGGGCTGGTAACCGTGTTCATGAGCAGTCTCTCTCGCACTTATTGAAACTGGTTCCGGTGTTTGATGAGAGTGGTGTAACAGAATTGTTCACACGCTTTGAGAAGAAGTGCCAGGAACACCAGTGGCCAGAGAATAAATGGGCAGCACTTGTATCCTCTAGATTAATAGGCAAGGGTCATAAAGCCTACGATGCGTTACCTTTGGAGTTATGTATTGTGTACGAGGATCTCAAGGAGGCTGTCCTGAGGGCTTACGAACTGAAACCAGAAACGTACCGTTTGAAGTTCCGGGGTGTAACTAAGGGAAGAGATAGCACCTTTTTGGAACACGCCCGGGACTTGTCCGATGCTGTGGGGAACTGGCTCCGATCTGAGAAGGTCACAACATTTGATGAAATTAAGCAGTTAATGATGTTGGAGCAGTTCTTTAAGAGCACGGGCGGTGATCTAACTTTGAACTTAAAGGAGAAAAACCCAAGAACTCTAGTAGAAGCAGCAGAAATGGCTGATCTACGGCTGTCGTTGATTCGGGGTTGCGGGTCCTCACAGAAGTACGATGCAAGTGCTAGGGACCGTTATCCTCCCCCTCCCCGTAGCAATGACACATTTAAACCAAAGAGCAATGAAACTAAAACTGAAGCCAAACCTACCACCACACCGTATGTGAAAAGTCAGGGGCCTTTTACATCACAGTATAAGCCGAAACCGAAATTTATGTGTTTTAGGTGCCACCAGGAGGGTCATAAGGCAAATGAGTGCCCTAGTCGACCTCCTCCGGCAGCCGTGTCTTTTGCTCACGGCATTGGAGTGTTCAAGAGGACATCGGAGTTTGTTAGAGGCATTTCTTCCGAGGTAAATACACTGCCAGTGCAGAAGGATCCGGAAGGCTTATTCCCTGTCCGTGATGCCTTTAGTGACCACAGGGGACTCGGTTGTGTGGAGTGGGGGGGTAGAAGACATGAGGTGAGAATTTTGCGTGACACTGGGGCATCGCAAACACTGTTGAGAAATTTCACTGGTAAACCTGTCAATACGGCGCGGGTGGTTGTGGTTCAGGGAGTTAATGCGACAAGGTCATACCCGCTTGTAAGAATGAAGGTGGAAGTTGATGGTGTGACTCGTGACCTGGATGTAGGGATTGTGGAGAAGTTACCTGTTGGGGGCGTCGACCTCCTTCTCGGCAACGACTTTGCGGGACCTACTTCTGAGGCTCCACCCTTGGTCGTTGCCGAGAAGCCGGCCGACGTGAGTAGGGAGGAGCAGGAGTGGGTGGAGAAGTGTCCGGTGCAGCCTATGGCGTGTGTTGTCACCGGAGATCCTGCATCCAGGGAGTCACATTCTGGTCAACAATCTTTAGATCAGCGGAGGAAGGGTACCGAGAAGGGGTTGAAAGTTGATGCGGTTGAGAGTTTAGTATCAACGGACCTTCTCGGGGACTCAGTATTAGGACCAAATATCGAGTCTGAAGAAGACCCAGTAACTGTTGTGGAAAAGGCAGAGGATGGGCTTAAAAAGACGAAAGAGTTGAAGGAGGACAGTGATGCACAGTCGGGAGATGTAGCAACAAGGTACCCTGACGCGTACCCTATGAGAAATGGGTCGGCGAAGACGGTGGTCCGAAGCTTGCTAGTGTATTTTTCCCGGTATGGTTACCCGCAGGGGCTTCAGTCAGTCCAGGGACCCAACTTCACTTCTAGCCTCTTTGTCCAAGCAATGCCGCAGCATGGGATTGTTGGGGTTGTGTCATCTGCGTATCATCCGGAGAGCCAGGGTGTGTTAGAGCGATGGCACTCAGCCTTGAAATCTGTGCTTCGTTGTTGTTGCTTTGAGAGTGGGAAGGATTGGGATCTTGGCCTGCCATGTGTTTTGTTTGCTGTGCAGGAGGTACCTGGGGAGAGTTTGGGATTCAGCCCTAATGAGCTCGTCTTTGGACACCGTGTCAGAGGGCCTCTCCATATGGTTGAAGAAGTATGGGAGGGCGCAGAAAAACCTTGTTCTATGCTCAAGTGTGTCCTCAACAGTCGAGAACGGATGTTGTGCAGTCTGGAGTTGGCTGGCCGTAATTTGACTAGCTCTCAGGCCCTCAGGAAGGACAGGTACGACCTCAAGGTTGAACTCAGGGAGTTTCTCGTGGTCAGGAGGTGTTGATTCTACTGCCCCTTGTAGGTCACCCCTTATCCGCGAAGTACGCTGGTCTTTATAGGGTGGTGGAGGAGCTATCAGACCTGGATTACTTGGTAGCCACTCCAGACAGACGGAAGTGCAATCAGTTATGTCATGTTAATCCCATGAAGGAGTATGGGAGGCACCCCCCTGAGCCTCTCACTGTGCCTGTGATGACGTTTAGCAGTCAAGGTGGAGAAGGAGAACGGGACAGTCAAGCTCAGGTGGAGGATGACTGGAAGGATAAGAAGTTCAAATGGGCGCCTGAGTGTGAGAAGGTGTTTAGGGAAGTAAAACACCTGTTGTGCACTCACCCGATCCTCAGGGCCCCTGACTTTAGCCTACCTTCCCAACTAGCAACAGAGGCTAGTGGTGTGGGGGCTGGTGCTGTCCTTGTGGAAAAGGACGATGATGGGCTGGAGCATCCTGTTAGTTTCTGCTCGGAGAAGTACAATTCGGCCCAGGGGAGCTGCTCTGTTGTCGAGGAGGAGCTGCTGGCGGTTGTGCTTGCGCTGGGGCATTTCGAGGTCTATGTTCCAGCCTATGGTCCGGTCGTTGTAGTTTACCCAGATCATCACCCTCTCAAGTTCTTGGACCAGTTTCACAATCGGAATATGAGGCTGACCAGGTGGTCACTAAGGTTATTGGTATATAACCTGGACATACGCCATATTGCCGGTTGTGACAACGTGGTTGCAGATGGTCGTTCAAGGGTATATGATCCTGGGTAGATTGACACACGGGTAGCCTCCTGCTTTAGTTTGAATAGTATTTTGCGCTTGGTGCTTGTTGGCTCGCGGTTGTAGCCCAGCGTATTGGGTCGTAAAGCAGGAGTTGAGCGTTTGGTATAGAAGAAAAAACTAGGCTTGCCCCTATAGTGCAGCCGAAATAAACAAATTATAAACATAAAAATCAAATAAAAACTCTTTCTTTGATAGTTGATTTTTTTTTAGTATGTTATAGCAGTAATTCTGAGTTGCACTCCTCTCAGAATGCTGGGCTAGAGAAGCTCGCTCTTGAGGAGCATAACTACATATAATTTAACCTATGGTGTTGGGGAGGGTTATAATTTTGAAAAATGTTTTGTTGAAGAACTGTGCCAGATATTTTACTGCCGCTGGGTGATGGGAAGTGGAGATATAGCATGGGTTCTAACCATCAGATTTTTGTGATCCTTGGGGCCTCTGAGAAAAATCTTGGGGGGGGGTGTGACGTTAACCACTCCATTAGAACCGCATAGCTTGTCCTACAGTGACTCGCTAGGATCGCCAGGGCAGTGGATGGGGCTACAGTTTGTGTATTAGAGTGTGCTTTATTTCATATGAAAGCTTGTGTCATGGGCAGTCCAGAAAGGCTCTTTGTTTTCACCCATGTCAAGGCTTTATATATTTAATTGTAAAGTATATGTTTTATCATTAACTAGTAATGATGGGATCTGGGAGAGAGAGAGAGAGTAGAACAGAGTGAGAGGGAGCGCGCAGTGTTTTTGTCCCGCTCGATGACGTCACGGCTGGCTGCCTCGTGGGGGTTGGTTGAGAGAGGTCCTTCCCATTCTGTTAGCTCCCTTGCTAGTGGCTAGAGGACTTGTAACCGCTTTTTTCCCACGCGGCTCGAGCTGGTGCGAGTATATATACAGTTCCTCGCCACTCTCCCTCAGATCTGGTTTCTAGAACGCACCCATCTTTTCCCTTGCTACCTGTCCCCTGCTCTGCCCCTGAGAATCTTTTCTTCTGCCTATCTCTCTCATTTTCCATATCTTTCACCACCTTTTATTAATATTATACCCTCTCTGGTTAACTCTGCAAAATCAGCTTCATGCTGGCCAGTTGTATTGTGCGTTAAGGTCTGATATAACCCATGTATGTTAGTTGTTAAGATAAGTGGATCACGAAGCATTGGTTGGCTTTCATATTGCCGCTTCCTTTAATTATTAGTGTTCTGCTGGATTAGATAATGCTAGACTAGGAGTCTGATATTATAAGGTATTGTTTCCTATGAGTGCTGGCTTTATTTAAAAGCTGCACGACATACCTGAGAACTGGAGTTGATTGAGTAAATTTTAGTCTGTGTGCCATTGAGAGTAGAGCATGCACGAATGAGGGCTTTTTGCCTATACCATTCTGCACTGTTCTAAGCTCGTTGTTTGTCTTTGAGGTACGCCAGGAGAACGCTTAATACTTCGGTATTAAGGTTTCTCAAGAGAGCTACCCTTCCCTATAACGTAATATTTGACGCACAGACTTGAGATTTGCACTAGGCTATGCGGCATGCCATGCGCACCAGTATCTCGTATCATTGACTCTAGCTAGACTTTATCAATCATAGTAGACATTAAGTATATTAACCTAATTACTCTTTTTATGCATACCCATTTATTATTACACAAGCATTTCGCAGCCTAGTTTGATGTATTGAGACACAAACGACTTAGGCTCTTTTTGTTGATAGGAATACTGCATTGTCGTGGCGATTATTATTATTGTTGTAGTGTTTAGGATATTCTTGGCTCCGACGGCATTATATATTCTGCCTTTTTGTGTGCATAGCCTGCACGAGCATTGTTCCGCTGCCTGCCTTTTTGGGTTCCATTTCCGATACGAGCATCTTTATAGCATCTAACATTTAAAGAAGATTCCTTGTTAGTGTTGAAGGACTTTAGTGCACTTTCTTTCATGCAGGAGTGCCTGACATTTATTGATTAAAGTAACGTAAGCTGTAACTTCTCTTACCACCTTACTTTGCATACCATAACCAAGCACCTTCGGTTATAGGTAGTAATAGGCTGTTTTCACATAACATTAAGCCTAGAGTAGACGCACATTTATTGAGAGTTTGATAGCCTATTATTGCATATAGAACTCTGTAGAGTATTTGTGTTCTTTGTTCACTGGGAATATACATCAGAGGTTGGATCTAGCGCTTTCCGTTGTAGCATTTATGCCATTACTAGTCCAATGAATAAGAGCCCTGATATATTTGAACCCCAGTCGTAACAGAGGAAATCTACCTTATTCCGGGCAATCTCGCATTTTGAGGGTTTTAATTTCAACCCGGCGGCTTGGATTCTTTGAAGGACTTGTCTCAACCTGAGGAGGTGTTCTTCCCAGGTTGGTGAGTACACAATAATATCGTCCAGATAGGCTAGGCAGGTTTCCCAGGTTAGGCCATGTAATACCGCTTCCATCAAACGGGAGAAAGTGGCGGGTCTGTTACAGAGGCCAAAACGTAGGACGTTAAATTCATAGTGATGGCCACCACTAGTGGAAAATGCTGTTTTCTTTTGGTCCTCGGCCTTGATAGGCACTTGCCAATACCCTGCTTGCAAGTCGAGGGTAGTGAACCATTTGGATCCGTGTAGGGGATCAAGGGAAACGTCTATTCGGGGTAAGGGCGTAGCGTCTTTAAGGGTTACGTCATTTAACCTCCTGTAATCGACGCAAAAACGGGTTGTCCCATCTTTCTTTTTGACTAAGACAACAGGGGAAGACCAGGGGCTAATGGACGGGGTGGCAATCCCGGCCTCTAACATTTCCTGGACTTGGCATTCCTCTTCCTGACGTTGTATGGGATTCTTTCTACGGGATGGTTGTCGTATGGGGGGGCCTGTGGTGTTAATGATGTGTTGTTCTACATCAGTCTGTCCGATTTCGGTGGGTTGTTGGGCAAACACGTCACTGAATTCCAGCAGTAGGTCGTACATGCCGTTCTTTTGGTGGTCAGATAATGTCTCAGGGAGAGGGGGCAATTGGAGGCTGGTAGGGGTGTCGTTAAAATCTATGGGGAGGCCATCGAAAGTTTCGAGGTCTCCTATAATGAGACCTTTTGGTAGTGTCAGGGATTCTTCTGAGATATTTGCCACGAGAATGTGGTTGATGCGAGCGGAAATGATGGCGGGTTGTAAGAGGCAACGATGGGGGTTGGGGGACGTTGTAGTGGGGGAAAATATCATGTGCGTTTGGGGTATGGGCCGCAGGTTCACCCATTTTTGGTGGGGGGGGGGAATTTGGCATTTATCCTGAACTACAGCTGGGCTAATGATGGTGGGGGATTGACTGGCGAGCAGGTGCTTGCTACTTATAAGGGGGGCAAGGTCGCTTTGGTGGGGGTCACGCGTGAGGGGGATTAACGGCGCGTGTGGGAGGATCATGGGCGTGGTGTGAGGGGGTTAGAAAACGGGAGTTGTTGGAGGGACTGCGGAGGGTTGGTGGGGGAAGCGTGAGATATAGATGGGTTATTGTTGGAGGACTGATGTAAGGATATGTGGTGGTTAGAAGAAATTTGGGGAGCGTTGTCGGTGGCAGTGACGGTTTGTTTGGAGTTTATATGGATTTGGTGGTTTTGTTTGTCATGAGAGGGCGAGTCAAGTGTGGGGTTGTGAAGTTTTCTAGGGGTGTGAATTGTGTGGGGGTGGAAGGGAGCTACTGACGGAAAACTGTCACAAGGGGAATCGGGGTGGGTGTGGACTAGCTGGGCATTTCTGGGGGCATGGTGGGAACATGGTTGTGTCCCTCGGTCGGCACGCGTGAGGGGGGGATTAACGGCGCGTGCGGGCGGTTCAGAGTGGTGAGAGGTGAGCGAGTTAGAAAACGGAATTTGTTGGGGGGACTGCGGAGGGTTGGTGGGGAAAAAGTTAGGTGTAGAACATGGGTTATTGGTGGAGGACTGGTGTATTGATGTGGTGTTGTTCACAGGACGAACGTGGGGAACTTTCTTGGTGGCAGTCAAGGTCTGGTTAAAAGTGATGTGGGGCGGGTGGGTTTGTTTGTCATGAGAGGGTGAGTCAAGAGTGGGGTTGTGAATTTTTTTAGGGGTGTGAATTGTGTGGGGGGGCAAGGGAGCTATTGACGGAAAATTGTCACAAGGGAATTGTTGTGGGTTGTGGGATAGCTGAACATTTCTGGGGGCATGGGGGAAATTTTGTTGGGTACATTAATCGGCATTTTCCCTGGAAACATGTGTACATAAACATTGGATGGAATTATGGTTACATATATCAGAGTCTGTCCTGAAAACATGGGAGGATTTATCCGGGACAGAATGAAGAGAATGGAGGGAATTACCGAGAGGGAGTTCCTTGGACTTGTCTTCTTTCGTTTGTTGAGGCATTTGTTTACTGAATGGGGTGAGATTTTGAGGGGACTCAGGGCAAGGGGGGGATTTAGGAGTCACCTTAGTGCTAGCTGCAACTTGGTAACCCTGACTCAGGGTTTGTTGAGGGAAATTTTTTTTTTTTTTTTTTTTGTGAATGGGTTTCTGCGTGATGGGTTTGTCAGAGGCTTTGGGTTGGAATTTTTTGAATGATATCAGCCTTTGGCCGCAGTCGACCTGGGCCTGGAGTTTTTGAAGGAGGTCAAGTCCAAGGAAACCATCATAATGTTTACAGTTGGAGGAAAATACTGTGAATGTGTGATAACAACGAGCATGGGGGGCAGGAGTCGTTACTGACAGGGGCAAGGTGTCTCCTAGGAGATTTAAGTAAGTATCAGCAGCTGAGATTAGTTCTGCTTTGGTGGTTAACAACGGGCCAAATAGTCGGTGGTGTAGACTGTAGATCATAGTAATTTTTGAACAAACATGACTTGGCAGCTCCCGTGTCGATTAACAAGCGGACAGGAATGTCCTTGATTTTGGCCATGTAATAAATGGGGGCAGTGCGATCAGTTATGGCGTCCCCCGCCGAGGCCATCTTGGGCGGGGGGTACTTTAAAAATCCTGGGAATCGGTATCTACCTCCTCCAGGGTTTCCTCGGTATCCTCTGAGGTCATGTTTGGGGCTATTTCTCCAGTGTGTCTTTCTTCCATCTCTTCCTCTTGTCCCAACACCTCTTCATTTACAGAAATGCGAGGAGTAAAGGGGCGAGGTTTGGCAGAGTCACGAATTTGATGGAAAGCACACTGAGCATTACAGGCAGGGAAATCATAGGGGTTGATAATTACTAAGGTAAGGTTTTTACTTTGGTAGGTGTTGTAGTTCCTGTTCCGGTTGAAGATTCTGCGTGGCTAGGTAGGTTGGAACCGGGGTCTACTGGGTTGGGGCTTTCCGGAAGGGTAGGTGGGTCTGTTGTGGAAGAATGAGGCTGGATAGGCATTCTTGGAGTTTTGGTGGTCGGGTTGCTGCGGATGCGTGGGAAACCTCTTGATTGCAGCGATTTAGGTGGGTGTTTCTGTGCGCACGGCCAAAATACGTCGGATCGTGATGAGATCTTTTTGGTATCCGACGAAATCGTGCACACGGAAATGGTCTTTTACTGCTGAGGGCAATATAGACACAAGGTTGACCAGAATTTGCTGTTCTTGTTTGGATTCTGGTCAATGTGGGGAAAGAAACTTTTATGTGTTGGGCAATCTTATTCACTGTGGCATCTAAATCACCTTCGAATTTAGTGTCTTGGATACGGGTGTGGGCCACGAAAACGCCCAACGAAGGCTTAATGGCTTCTATCACTATTTGGCGAAATTCGTCCCAGGTGAGAGCAGGGTGCACTTGATAGGCAACCAGGGAAACGGCTTTTCCCAGGTGCGTTAATGTTACGGCTATTTTTTCTGCGTCCGTGGTATAAACTAGGTCAAGTACGGGTTTCACTATGTCCATGAATGTTTCGATCTCATAAGTTTCTCCATCATAATGGGGGATGGGAATGTGAGAACGGTGCGCCATGATGTTATCGTGTTCTGGCTGTTCCAAACTTGCAATGTAATGCAACCTTTTATCCGAATCAAGAACCACCGCTGCCGCCAATGTTATGCCCTGTTTTTCTACAGGATTAACTTGGTTCAATGTGGGCTCTATCTGACTGGATATATAAGGCTGCATGCACAATACAAGGTATGAGGAATAGAGAACACAAAATAAACACACGGTAACACGACACACGTTCACGTTTATTGAAGTAAGTGAATAAAGAGCATGGAAAGATAGAAATTCTCGTACAAAACAAATAATAGAAGGGAACTGCTAGCATTAGCGGATCTGGATGGAGCCTAGTCTCCCACTTCCAACGTTCAGGTATACTCTTCTGATCACGGGTTTAGTTAGCAAGTTTTATTATACTGGAAGACCTCAATATATTTATGTATTCAATTTCACTGATTAGATCTCTTACTGGCTGGTCGCGTGCCCAAGTAGCAGCTCACAGTTAGAATTAGACACACGTATAGTTTAGAACATGGAATCTCTAGTAACCTCATGGGGGTACTGATCTAAGGTTTATATTCTTATGGCAGAAATACGTAGAACACAAATCAGTGGGCGAACGTTAGATATCACTAGGGTTTTAATATCTGAATAAGGTAATTACAAGAGTCAATGTCGCCTGTTAATTAATGAACACTGATACGCTTAGTATGTCCCAAATGGAATGGTTAAATATGAGTTACACTGCACTTCATAGAAAAGTTAATAAGTGAATGTCGAACTGGTACTATAACACTTAGTACTAGTAACATGAATCTTGAATAGTATTTGTGGGTCTGGTCCTCGTTATCTTGCTTCCGGTGATGTTGGGGGCTAACGACTGGTTCCTCGGCCGTCCAGGTGGTCCAAAATGTAGGAAGTTCTCAAGTCGGATCTCTTGACGATCGGTGCTGGCTACACACTTATATACCAAACTAATTTGTGTGAAGGATATAAGGTGCACGTTGGGACTTGTACATGGACAGCTCTTCTATTTAACTTCTGCCATGGAGTCTGCCGGCTCGGGAATCTCTCAACTCAGGAACAACACAAGGGCAGAGCTAGAGGTTAACTTCAGGGTAGTGACCACTGGTTGGTGTCTAACTTTCAACTGATTTGACTGGGGGCGGGAGCTAGGTTTATAGGCTCGGTTCTGGACCCTGTAGACAATAGGGATCTCGAGTCTTATGGACTTATTTGAGTTCTCAATAGATATGGGGACTAGGTAAGATGGTGATTACTGTTGTGGCACATGGCTATAGGAAGCCTTCAATTTTCGATATAACTGAGCCTTAGTAAATGGTACTATTTTGGCTATACTGGAAGTATTTATGGGAGGGAGACTGGATCTACTTTGCCGGGAGGACTGGGACAGCTGTGATAGGGGCGTCTCTCTTATATTGCTCAGTCTTCGTTCTATTGCCTAGCTGAGGTGCTAATTTGACTATCCGAGTATGCAAAACAGGTGAATGGGTTATTGTGGGTACAGAGAGGTGAGTAGGGGGGTTAGACATGCATGGTTAGTTCATGGATAGGAAGAATTCCTAGGCTACCTGGCAATGACCCGGAAGTCAAAACAGGGGTCAGGTATACCTCCGCGGGGATGGGTGTCTCCCTCCTCGGATGGGTAAAAAAGGGGTAGCCGGGCGCTCTCTCTCTGGGATGGTCGTCCGGCGGCTGTGGCTAGGGGCTTGCCATGTCACCAGTGTTTGTAATAACCCTCTGTTTATGAGACAGATGTGGGTCTTCTTAATATCCAAACCGAAGGTGCCTTGGCTAGCTGGTTTTAATCGGTTGGTTGTTAATCGTATGGTTTGCTGGATGTGGTGGAGACTGGTTGCTAACTCTGCCACATTTATCTGGAAGTATGGCAATAGAAGTTAGTTACTGGTGAGGCGGCTAGCCTCGCACCGACGACCATTGGGTGCAGAGTTGTGAATAGGTTGTAAGAGAATAGATGGCATGCAAGGGGTTAGTAAAGTTCTAATGTTGTTCTGGCCTGCTAAGGGAAGGCAGGCTGGATAGGAGTATATATATAAAAGGTTGGAGAGCGTTAGCAACGGATAATTCAAGGATCTTCAAGAGGTATGAGAGAGAGGCTAGGTCGGGCAAGAGTCGAGAAGCGCGGGGTATTTTAATGAGAGGGGAGGAGTTCAGGGGCTATAGGGAAATTTGACCCTAAGGTCTCTGGGCGTGGGGATGGCATTAGGCTGCAGTTGATATTGGAGTTTGAAAAGGCAGTGAAAGTACGTTAGCCAAATGCTACCGGGGGGTGCAACTATGGGGTGGTATATGAGTCTGGAAAAGATAGAATTATGTGGACTGTGGGGCTGGGGGGGAAGAAGGAGGTGAACTGTAGGTGTGTGCTTGACTGTGGGTAAAGTGGGGAAAAACATGGTGTATTATTCTTCGTCAGTACGAGGGGTTATGGATACTATTAGTTGGCACGAGCTTTTGCACATCTAGTTGTCCCTGGGAACTGCGTTTTCTATGAAATATACCAAGAAAAACGGGCAGTTCGTAGGGGTACTTCGTTATTGTTTTGAGGTACTTATGACAGATACTGGTACTAAGGTTATCTATACAATCTGGTTGGTGTAAGAGGTGTAGGACACGAAGCAAATTGGCGTAGTGTGGACTGTGGATACGAAGGAGGTGATTGGAAAGACGTATAACAATTGTGGAGAAGTAACTGGAAAAAGGGTGAACACAATGGTGGATAAAGATACTTAACCTAAGGATTGAATACATAGATTTTATGGGCGATGATTCTTCAGAAACTTAGTCTGGCAAGACAAGATATGTTAGGGAATGTAACATTTGTATATAAACTAAGGATTGAATACATAGATGAACGACGACATTATAGTCGTCGTCCTAATAAGGTGATGAAAACTGGTTGATCTGCACTTGGCACAATACGACATTAGGACGTGCCGCTATGTCGTATCAATACTGGTGGCAGTTAATATTATAGAGTAACATTATACTTAAACTAAGGATTAAATACATAGATTTAGGGGGCGATGGGTCTTCAGAAACTTAGTCTGGCAAGACAAGATAGGTTAGGGAAGTTAATATTAATACGTAACCTAAGGATTGAATACATCGATGAATGACGACATTATAGTCGTCGTCCTAATAAGGTGATGAAAACTGGTTGATCTGCACTTGGCACAATACGACATTAGGACGTGCCGCTATGTCGTATCAATACTGGTGGCAGTTAATATTATAGAGACACTAACATTAATACTTAAACTAAGGATTAAATACATAGATTTATGGGGGCGATGGGTCTTCAGAAACTTAGTCTGGCAAGACAAGATAGGTTAGGGAATGTTAATATTAATACGTAACCTAAGGATTGAATACATCGATGAATGACGACATTATAGTCGTCGTCCTAATAAGGTGATGAAAACTGGTTGATCTGCACTTGGCACAATACGACATTAGGACGTGCCGCTATGTCGTATCAATACTGGTGGCAGTTAATATTATAGAGACACTTAGTTACTAGAGGAACAATGCAAGGGGGCGACTGAGCACGGGTCACATATATCTATACTCGTCATGGAAATTGATATACGAGGTCTAGGGACAGGCGTGGGTGTTTTAGCTTCTAAGATATATAACATCTACTTCTCGGATGTAAGAACATACATAGATATATGGCTGTCTGCTTTGTTGGCATTGGCTCAACTGGGACAGGGCATGGGTGTTTTTAATATGAATGTATATTCCTGTTCATCATCATTGTAGTTAGAAGTGTAGGACACGAGGGGGTAGTGTACGTGAGGTGTGGAAAAATGGTCAGTTTAGAAGGGGTAGGTAGGTGCGGCCTGGAGCTGCTTAGCCCTGCGGGCTTGGGCCTGTCTGAATTGGCTGGCTCGGTCAGCTGGTCCTTTCGTTCTGTGGACCTTTCTTTCGGGTGTTTCTGTGTGGTGTTCGTTCGTGGCTTCTGTGGTGGGCTTCTCGTTCTGGGGCATTTTAGTGCACATAGATGCACAACTAATGTCAAATTTAACAAAGTAAGTTAAGTTGGGAAGAGATGTTTACTGTCCGAGAAGTTTCGTATAATGACTATTATGGGTAGCGAACACTGGCATCAATTTACTATGCGCTTGCCAGATCTGAAACTAGTTTATAATTGTATAATCTAATATCCAGTAAAGTGGCTAATGACAATTATTTTATAAGTTCATCTCGAGTTTTTATACATATCATTTTAATTTTAGGACATGGATACCTATCTATTAAAATATTAATAGGACTATTTTTCGAATGACTGCCTTGTGTTTTTGTGGGCCTAATCAAATATGTTTTATTAATCATAAATACTTTGTATATTGGACAATGTACTAAATAGAATGTTAGAGTAATATGTCTGTAACATTCATGACTAGAAATCCAGTGATATTTTGATGACTGCGATTTTAAAAATTCAATTCACTCGATGGCAACAATTTAGGTTGGTGCGAACCAAAGGTGGGAAAAAATAGCAGACAATTTTTATATTGTTCCCCATTGTCAGCCCTCAAGGGACTGAGGACAAAAACTTGTCCGTGTGAACCGGCCTTTAGTCATTCTCTCGCTTCCCATACGTTCCATATGGCCGAACCATTTTTCAGGAGAAATAATTAATGTCCTGGCCTAAGGCCAATTCCTCTTAATTACAGGCTCGCTATCGCTCTAGGAAGAAATCGACATCTAAATGGGACGAAAGGTCTTGATATTGATGAAAAAATGGGATGAAAGCTCTTAAAATCTACAAACTAATGGGGTGAACATCATAAAATATCAAAAGTAATAGTGCTAAACATGAGGGAAAAGGGGGTCCAGAAAAACGACATACCTCTCCTTAACCTAAGAAGTGCGCATGGGGGGTATGAGACACACTCCTGTGCTGACGTATTTGAGCTGTTCCCATCACTAACATCGTTATTTTACCATAAATAGCATTAATACTTATCCATATTTTTTTTTTTTTTCTATGTGATTGAGGGAGGCAAAAGGCATAACTGCCTATAGCGAGTGCCTCCCCCATAGTTGAAAGAGTGACAGGGCCAAAATCAAGGGACGTTCGAGCCAAAATGCCTGGACACACGGAGTTTGAAGCAATTTAAGTCATAGGAAGAGGGAAAGACTGATTCTGGGAGAGAGTTCCAGAGCTCAGATGTTGAGTAGAAGAAAGTTTGAGAGTAACGTTTCACTCTTGGGTTGGAGAGTTGCACAGAGTAGGGTGGGATTGAGTTGCAAGACGGGTACCACGTGTCCTACGTAAAGGAGGTGGTATGCACTGGGATAGCTCTGAGGAACACTGATTATTATAGTAGCGATAGAATAGCGAGAGAGATGCAACATTGCGGCGGAGAGAGAGAGATTGCAGAGAGTTGGTGAGTGGACGGGAGTTAATGATACGAAAGGCCTTCCTTTCAACTTTGTCTAGGAGAGCGGTGTGAGAGGAACCTCCCCACACATGTGAACAATACTCAATACAAGGGCGCACTATGCCCCTGTACGAGCAAGAAGCTGTACAGGGGAAAAGAACCTCTAAGGCGGTTGAGCACACCCAGCTTCTGGGAGGCTGCCTTAGCAAGACTGGTAATATGGTCCTTCCAAATGAGAGCAGAAGAAAAAGAGACACCAAGAATATTGAGAGAAGATGAAGGGTTGATTTTTGTATTGTTGAAGAATAAGGGATAGTCCGCTGGGAGATCCTGACGGGTAGATAGATGGAGAAATTGGGTTTTGGAAGCATTAAAGTTAACAAGGTTTTCTCTGCCCCAATTGGAAATAGTATTTAGATCAGAATTTAAGAGTTGTATGGCTTCATTACGTTTGTCGTTGAGGGATTGCTGGCTGGGGCGTTCTGAAAAACTAATGGAGTAGTGTAAGGTTGAGTCGTCTGCGTATGAATGGATGGGAATTAAGGTACAGTTAAGGAGATCATTTATAAAAATTAGAAAGAGAATAGGAGATAGGACAGAGCCCTGAGGAACACCGGAGTTTATAGGGTGAGGAAGTGAACAATGGCCGTCCACAACCGCAGCTATGGAACGGCCGGAAAGGAAATTAGAGACAAAGGCACAGATGGAGGGATAGAAACCGAAGGAGGTAGTTTAGAATTAAAGATTTATGCCAGACTCTATCGAAGGCTTTCGATATGTCTAGTGCAATAGAAAAAGTCTCACCGAAGTCCCGAAAGGAGTAAGATATGAAAGAAGATCACCAGTAGAGCGACCCTTAAGGAAGCCATACTGGCGATCTGAGAGCAGATTATGAGAAGAGAAATGCTTAAGAAATTTGGAAGCAAGAATAGTTTCAAAAACTTTAGAAAGACAAGAGATAAGAGCAATTGGACGATAGTTGGAGGGTTGAGAGCGGTCACCCTTCTTTGGGACAGGTTGAATGTGAGCAAACTTCCAGCATGAAGGGAAGACGTTAGAGGATAGACAGAGACGAAAGAGTTTGCCTAGGCAGGGAGTCAGCACGGAAGCACAGTTTTTGAGAACAACAGGAGGAACACCATCCGGACCGTACGCCTTATTAGTGTTAAGCCCAGAGAGGGTAGAAAGTACATCTTTAGAAGAGATTAGGATATTAGGCATAAGTAAGAGAGAGGAGGGCGGAGAGGGAGGAATAGCACCGGAATCATCCAAGGTGGAGTTTCTAGCAAAAGTTTGAGCGAAGAGTTTAGCTTTGTCAGAGGAAGAAGTGATGGTTGTGCCATCAGAGTGGGAAAGGGGAGGGAAAGACGAGGAAGAAAAATTGTTGGAGAGGTTTTTGGCTAGATGCCAGAAAGCTTGGGAAGAGCTAGAGTTGGATAGTTCAGTGCATTTATTATTGAAAGAGTGTTTGGCAAGTCGAAGAACAGATTTGGCTTGATTCCGGGCAGAAACATATGAAGAATGAGAGTCTTGAGTTTTAAGGCGTCGGTACCGTTTGAATGCTTCCTCCTATGAATGCGCCTATTATAGGTTGATTATAAAGGTATTAACCTGTTACAACAATAAAACAAGTGGAAACAGCGTTTGGATGGTCAAAATCGGCGATACAGGCCGGGAGTTACATAATGTATGGCTGAGGCAACCTCCCTTCCCACCACTTTTCCCCACGTCTGGCGAGAGACTGTCGATCGATACTCTCTCTCTCTCTCTTGCACTCGCTTGCTAACAGTGATGACAATGTCCTGCTTGCAACTCGCTAATGTTAGCACGAAAATATACCACAGAATACGGGAATAACAGGGAAAATAGGTGATAACTGAAGGAGGTGAGGAAAGTGGGGAAGAAGGGGAGGTGGAGGAGTGATATTTGGCATGGCCCAGGGGCAATAAAAAAAAAAAAAAAAAAAATTTGTTTGGGGTGTTTTAACCCGTACAGCCCCAGCGACGCGCCTGGCGCGTCGGCGATGTATGTAACGCACAGCCCCAGAGACGCGCCTGGCGCGTCACCCTAATTGCGCCGACCGTAACCTCAGGTGTAGCCCCTCAAGAGGGCTCAGATTTGTATGGGAACTGTGTACGTATCCCACGCAACCGTACCGATGGTTGAAAACTCTCAAAGTCCACGTGCGTGCGCGTGAGCGCGCAATAACCTGTTTTTTTGGGGTAATTGCCTTCAATTTTTTACTCTTGTAAAATTCGTTTTCGGGGGCTCTGTAGGACCATTCTTTAAGCTTTTTGAGCGGTTTTTCGTGGTTTTTCCTTCATTCCTAACCCATTCGCTATTGTTTCTGGAATAAAACCATTTTTTGAAAACCGGCCGGGTTCTGGTGAACAAACATTACAAAACTAGCCGGGGCTGGACGGGTTAAATGGATTTTTTAATAGCCGTACTCTTAAGAGTTTTCCCGCAGTCCGCCGGGGGGAACTCTTAAGAGTCTTCCTGAAGTTCCCGGGTTAAAGGTAAGTTATATTATTTTGTTAAAGGTGGTGTCACAACGAGCGATTTTCCGTCAATTTTTACGGGCAATTGTTGTCTGGCAGCTTCAAATTCAAGTTCCATAAGTACTTAACCCATCCAGTACCAGGGACGTCCTTCTCGTCATATTCTGGCAACTAATAGACAATTTTATTCAGCTTAGGAAAGACCTCTAGCAATAACAAGGCTTCAAACTATCTCAACGAACCCATTTACCTACCACAGGTCCTTCCTAAGCTGCATACCGTCGTCTATATATAGCTAGAATAATATATATGCTGGTACTCAAAGGGTTAACTATCTAACATAATCTACCTTCGATCTAGTTTCCGATTCCACTGAGACAGAGCTTCAAAATCTATCTATCTATCTACAGTATATATCTATCCATCTATATATCTATCTATCTAACTATAAGACTATATACTCTGGCACATACCCCAATTATATTTTCGTTTATTTTTTATTTTTTCATAATAGTACGAGAAAAAACTTGCTCATCGAAAATTGCCGGAAAATGCGCTCGTGTGACATCACCTATGCTACCTAGTGCATAGCTTTGATAATTTACAGTGTATGACTATGTTTATAAAGCCGCTGTCACATGATCGCGTTTTCCGTCAATTTTTCATGAGCAAGATTTTTCTATTAATATTTCGGGACTTTTTCGCACTGGTATCGGTAACTAGACTGAAGGTGTATTATGTTAAGCGGCTGAATTCTGGCAAAGTGTCATTTTTGAAGCTTCCAGACCATAACTGCCAGTGAAACTTGCTCGAAAAACGGCTTGTGTGATTCCGGCTTAACTGCAGAGTATAATTATAGATACATTTTGTATAATCTCGCAAGTGGCATACACATCGCAAGTGTTCAACTTCTCACTACATGTTTAAATTATGTGCAGCAGTTAAACAAGATTGACTGAGGGTGAGAGAGGTCCTGATGTGGAGATAGTGTTAGAGGGTTCCCGGACAACTCAACCAATACACCATTTCAACCAGTAGCTGTCAACCAGTGCCAAATCAACCAAGACCAACCAAACCAGTGCCAAAATATAGTACTAACCTAACCTAACCTAACCGTATTGGTTGATTTGGTACTGGTTGAGAGCTACTGGTTGAAATGGTCTACTGGTTGAGTTGTCCGATCACTTGAAATATTTTTTTTTATTTTTTTCCATAAAAGAATGGAAAAATTAAACATAATTCTCACAATTCTCGTAAACAAATAATCCATAATGGCGTTCACCAGCTTGGGAAAAACCTGTAACTGAATTTAAACCGATGTGCTTTGAAAGTTGGTGGAAATGTAATTTGAGGAAGGGAGTTCCATGATGTGGTTCAGGGTATAAATTAATTTTGATAAGAAAAAGTTCTGCAATTCTTCAACTTCAATACCAATGTCTGGATACACAAAATATTTACTACACCTTATCTCAGTCTGACCCCGTCATATCCTAATTATGTCTATCTATCTATCTATTGCCGGATGCCGTGATCCCCGAGGGGGTGGCCACGAACGAAACACCCCCATGCGCCTCTGTCCCAGTCAGTCGACGCCCTCCCTCCCATCCAGCACCGCTTTCACGCATACTGTAAACTTCTTAACTCCATCCTTCCACCTCTCTCTCGGTTTACTTCTCACTCTTTGTCCTTTCACTTCACTCTTGTATACATTCTCGCTTCCCATACGTTCCACATGGGTGACCCATCTCAAGGTGTTCCTTTTCACACTTTCCAGCACATCTACATCCACCCCACACCGCTCTCGTACTTTCTCATTCGTCTGTCTATCCCTCCATTACACCGGTGTAATGCCCTCGAAAATGTCCCGCACCCACAATAATACTAACCCGAGTTGACGTCAGGTATAGCGTAAAATAGTCGTAGATGGTAAGTCCAATAAACTCATCTCGAGAGACTATCACCTGGTTCTTAAAGATAGTCGTAGATGGTAAGTCCAATAAACTCATCTCGAGAGACTATCACCTGGTTCTTAAAAATCGGACTAAGGTTGCTATACTTTTGTACGTCCGTGGTAGTACAGTGGGTTAGCGCGCGGGCCTGGTGGTGATGGTGGTGCGTCACTAACCAGGGTTCGAACCCCACCCAAGGCATCTCAAAACCTGTGGGTTTTTAGGGGGGTTAAATTCCCTTCAGAGGTTCGTACCCTGCGCCAGGTACCAGGAAAGGTTGATCCTAAAGGTAGCCTGGGGATATTTCCCTTCCTATTTAACCCTGGTAAAACCTAGCATTTCATTGGTGGTAGTAAGGGAACGTGACCTGGTAGCTAGTAGGAGCACCCGTCACGCGAACCCTATACCAAGAGAATTGAGATTGCTAAGGTAAAAAGGCTACGATACCTTACGACCTTACGAGGCTAGGGACTAGCCTAACTAAAAAGGAATGTGGTGTAATGCCCTCGAAAATGTCCCGCAACCACAATAATGTACTACCCGAGTTGACGTCAGGTATAGCGTAAAATAGTCGTGGATGGTAAGTCCAATAAACTCATCACGTGATAACACCACGAGACTATCACCTGGTTCTTAAAAATTGGACTAAGGTTGCTATACTTTTAGTACGTCCGTGGTAGTACAGTGGGTTAGCGCGCGGGCCTGGTGGTGATGGTGGTGCGTCACTAACCAGGGTTCGAACCCCACCCAAGGCATCTCAAAACCTGTGGGTTTTTAGGAGGGTTAAATTCCCTTCAGAGGTTCGTACCCCGCGCCAGGTACCAGGAAAGGTTGATCCTAAAGGTAGCCTGGGGATATTTCCATTCCTATTTAACCAGGAAAACCTAGCATTTCAAGTTTTGTACTTTTTTAGGTGACAATCACCACGATCGATCTGGGGATCCGCCGCTGATGAGCTCGTCCTGGAATATTTACGACTCTGAATCTTACGATTCTTTACAGGACTGAACATGCCATTTTTATCGGCAATAGCTCAGAGAAGAGTGTTGAGAGGGGAGAAGGGGTGTTGGAGAGAGAGGAAGGTGTTGGAGTGGCTTTGTTATGTGTGTTTTGTCTGTATACGGTTACGATCCAGGTTCTCAAAGACACAGGGCTCTTCAACATTGGACTAGATAATGGCAAAATGCAACAACGGTAACACTAGATCCAACCCCTGCCTTAAACACTGGAAAACAAAACACCATTACCGCCCTGAGTCGTGCCTGGACAACGAGGTATCCTATGACTCGGTAACTGGTGCACACACACTAGGCTGACGCTCGATGAAACAGCCTATTCTCAAACAGTAAAAGATTACTCGATTAGGTTACACAAAGAAAAGATAGTTAACGTGATTAATTAACATTACGGTAGATACTCAAATAACTGGCACTCCTGTATTAAAGAAAGTGCAATGCTAGTCCTGCAACATCAACTGGAAACTTCTGAAATAAGTCTGATGCTGGGAAGATGTTCGTAAAGAATCTTGAACAATTATAATGCAGAATATGGGTCACAATAAATACTAGGACATATAATAATAATAGGCAGGCGAATAATAAAGGCTGCGTAAAGGTAGTAATGCTCGACAACTAAAGAAATGCTTCGTGACACAACGCAACAGCCTACTAGGGTTGTGCAACTCAACAACAACCTCGGTTCAAAAGTGCAGTGAATAATAATGTTGCATACATATAATAATGGGGGCTTATCTCTAACCAGTGTCTGCTCAGTTAATAAAGTCTAGCTGGGGTATCAAGGCAGGGCAACAATGGGCGAGCATGCGGCTCGTAGCCTAACGTTGTCCGAAGGTGGTTTAACACCTTACGAGCGGCCTATGCGGTTTATTTATGTGTACCGCCCAGCGGGGTGTTTTTAGCCAAAATAGGGCTGTATACGTGATCATTTTCATGCCTAAATAAGACCCAGAACGTAAAACAAGTATCTATCCCTGAAAGGGCATAAACAGAGCTTTCGAATGACACCATAACGATCCTTGTATGATGGATAGTTTTCTTGCAATAACCGTGCAACGCGAGTGCAAAAAGCAGGTAATTCGGTACTTTCGGTACATAATTGAGTATGTAGCGAGTGAGAGAGGGAGGAGGGAGCTGAGATTTGTGTCAGTAGGTTCGCCGCGGTGGTCTGGAGCAGTCATACGCTCGCTAGTCTCCTGCCACCACTTGTCTCTCTCTCTCAGCCACATTACGTGCTGAAATTGCCACTCGAGTTATGTCGAGCGCCGCCACATAGTCCAGCTTTATTTAACTCGACTTAAGTGGTGAGCCGCTTTTTAAGGGTTAATGACGATTACGTTATATGACGGGGATGCTCTCTTGATAAATCTAGGTCTCTAGTACCTAGTTCTATCCTGGCGATCCCTCAGAAGTCAACACAAAGAGGCAGCACTATGTTGTGAGGGATAGGCTATGGCCCTCTCACACCACAGCGCTGTGCTCGCAAAGTAAACCCACCCGAAGACAACTTATGCTCCCACAGTACCTGTCGATGTCGTGCAGGGCTTAGCTAACACTGCACACATCGGAGACAACGACACAGTAACCTTACCCCTAGTCTAGCTTTAGATAACCAAGCAGAATCACTCAACACCTTGCCAGGGAGACATATACCAGTCTACAACCTTCCCGAGAGAGGACACATACGGAAAAGTCCGTCTCTCTAACCCTCAATAAAGCATAATACCTCCTTAACCTAATACATGGAAATCTCTGAGAGCTTCGCGTACAATACGACTGGTCGACGGTGAACGTCTATGCTGAAACCAGAAGGGATGTTGAGTTTAATAAAGATTAGAGAATGAGAAAGGAGAAGTCAAGAGAGAAAATAGTATGCAAAGTGGCGAGTATGGGGGACAGAATTGCAAAGGATGTAGGCGATACGCGTGTCAGGCAAGCTCTGAGCTGGTAAAGAACACGAGGCCGCGATGGGAAGGGACTAGTTGACCACCCGGCCGCCAACGCCGTCAGCGCCCAAGCGAGCCGCGTCATAGCTCACCCCGCTGCCAGGTGTACTCCCTCACCCTCTCTCGCTCGCCTCCCACACAAGCAACATTTATATTATAGCGAATATAAAATATAAGGCGCGGTCACAGACCAAAACAAAGACCATTTCTAGACTGTCTGTGGCAACACGACACTAATTAAATAAAGCAGATCATTCTAGGACAACTGTAGCCCATCCCCCCATCCTGGCGAGCGCTAGTGAGCTGCAATGCCCCACGCAACCATTCTGCTAACGCCGGGAGGCGTCACAATACGTTGTCAGGATGTCCCCTGACTGGGTGCAAGCATGTGAAACATGCTAGGACGTACTACCGCACCCACTAAATGTCCGCCGTGGCAGGGATTCGATCCCGGGTCTTTCAGATTCACACACGAGCGTGCTCACCACTTGACCACCACAGCCCCACGTGGCCACGAATGAATTGCCTCCAAGCACCTCTGTCCCGTTATCTGACGCCCCTCCTCCCAACCAACACCATTTTCTCTCATACTGTACAGTATACCTCTCAACTCCATCCTTCCAGTTCACTCTCAGTTTCTCTCTCCCTCTCTGTTCCTCCACCTCACTTTTGTACACTCTCTTAGTCATTCTCTCGCGTCCCATACGTTCCACATGGCCGAACCATCTTGAGGGGTTTCTTCTTTGCAATTATGCTCAACACTGTACATCTTTCCAGGTCTTGACGGGGACAGCGAAGCACTCATTCGGCGTGATCTTCTCCCGATACTTCCTGAAGCTGGGTACGTCATCCACCGCCATCTCCACCATCTACAACCTTGGCTACGTGTTCTCCTGCCTTCCCACCTTCTTTGTGGCTCCGGTGATGACAGAGAATGGATGGCGGATAATAGTCTTTGTGTCGGGCCTCCTGTACTCCCTGGGCCTGGTTCTCTCGGCGTTTGCTACATCGGCCTGGGGTATCTTCGCTGCGTTTACCATTGTGACAGGTAACTAATATACAGTAATTCTCCTACTCGACGAGACAGAGAAACGGGCGAAGGAACGCGAAAGTAGTCCCGGAACCTGAGAATAGGAACTTTTAATGTTTCTGTTCTGGCTGTCTTGTGTCGGCCACCTCCAGCAATGGGGTATGTGCCTGAGTATATACATACAACTATTTTCACGATGTTCAGTTCAGTTTATTGGGACCCACAGAAGGCTGTTCTTGTATCTATCATTTTATTGCCGGATGCCGTGATCCCCGAAGGTGTGGCCACGAACGAATCGCCCCCATGCATATACTTCTTAACTCCATACGGTACACGTCTGAGCTGTTACAATGTATGTACAGGTAATGGAAAACGACGTTAAACCATTGTATGTACTCTATGTAGTGTACCTGGATATCTGCTTACATCTACCACATGCTAGTCCCAGAGACCTTCAATACCTCCCATCTTAACCTACAGCCACCAAGCCATAACTATATGTTACGTCCTGGGATAAACACTGGGCTCTTTCTATTGGACTAGGTATGCGGCAACAAGCAACAACGGAAAACGCTAGATCCCACCCTTATCTATAAACCCAGGCAACAAACCACCCTAAACTGTCAAGAGTCCTGCCTGGACAACAAGGTATCCTATGACTCGGTTACAGGGTGCACGCACTATAGACTGCTGATAGTCAAGCAGGCTATATAAAAGATCACACAATTAAGTTGACTTAAAGCTTCAAGGAAAAGATAGATAACGGAATTAAATTGCAGAAACAATTTAATAACAAACTAGAAGAAAGTACATTTAACGTTACGTTAATTAATACAACTAATCACCCCTGCGTGAAAGAAGGTGAAAGCAAACAGTCCTCAAAACATCGTACAGGTAGGCAAGATGCAGGTTTCTAAACTGCATGCGGCCACTGTAGGATCTGATGCTTAGCAAAGAAAGTAAGTTACGGATTTAGAGAACTCTTATCTCATAAGCAGGAATAAATACTAGTGATAGGCCATACAGTGTATAATGGCATAGGTATAATTAAATAAAGGCAGCAACTCGCAACATAACCACATACAGGTGTGCTTCTCACTCTTAGTCAGGCAAGCATGCTCGGACAGAGTCTCTAAGCCACACCCTGACTCACAATGCTCACAAAAACGGTAAACTGTGGCACAATAACAAGCATACAGAAATAATAAACCGCTACCTGTTAATCTGCCAGGTGGCAGAAGTCTAGCCGGAAGGATATAGGCTTCGGATACCCGGGCTGAGCCACCTGCTCTAGCCTAGGGACGTTCCCAAGTCTGTGCGCCAAATTACTCTAATTGAAAGGGTGCTCTCTTGAGAGACTCAGATCCCAAGTATCTGACTCTCTCCTGGCGACCCTAAAACAAACGCAAGACGTGCTAGCGCAGTGCTGAGTGGACTAGGCAAGGGCCCTCACACAACACAACACTAGACACACAGGCACACAGACAAGAAAATGCCCCCAGACTCCCACGGGTATCCTAGTAAAGTCGTGCAGGTCCACAGGACTCGCACCAGCAGACTTTACTTAAAGGATCGCAAAAAGCCTCCCCTCCGGTCTAGCTCCTGCTCACCTGCCACAAGAACTCACTAGCAAGCATGAAACCACCAAATATGAGACAACAAAAAAGCTTCCTAGGTCTCATTAACAATTATATCTCTGCATAAGGCCCAAAATCCTATCTAGTTATCTGAGAGCTCGTCGTTAATACAATGATAGATATAAGGTCTATCAAGGGGATGGGATAATTAAATAGATTGGTGAAGTAGTGGAAAGAAGGTATACAAAGTAAGAGAGAAAGTTTCTAAGTGGGGTTGAGAGGGATAGATATCAAGGGGGTCCGAAGGGTACGACAGTGAGGTGAGCTCTGAGTCTTGAATCTGTCTGGATCCCACCCTAGGCATGCGAAATACATCCCATGCTTGGCAACACTCAACACCGTTGCCGGGTCAAAATCGTCTACCCCTTGCGTGAGTCGAAACTAAGCCTAACGTTGCGATTAATTGGCAACAATCAGGCTCATCCCAAGCTACTCTCTCCGCGCCCGCGCGAAGCAACGTCCCCCAGCCGGTCTCTCTCTCCCGCTCATCTCCTCCCACTCTCACTAGACTTACATCTTATATATAATAATGAAATAATCAACTATCGAGAATAAAATATACTAAGATGTGTTGGTTAAGAATAAGGGCAGCTTCAAGCTGTGAAACAACATAAGAATATCCCAGACCTTAGTTACATTGTCGTAGGATATATACTAAGGAAAAGCCGGCCAGCCGCCTGCCGCCAGCCGGTTTCTAAACGGCTGGGCAGCCGACACTCGCGCATGCCCGCACGTGGCTACTATGCAGGAGCGTCACACCTCCCCCAAGATATAAGACACTTGACTAAGTTCTTCATATCTAACAGAAAGCTTCTTATAGTACCACACACTGTTGCGACACAAGGCACTATATATAAAATAAATAAAGACTGTTGTACTCCACCGAGCAAGTTCAACTAACTTAGCGACAATAAGCGAAAACATTCAACTTGGATACTGCTACAACATCTTATACAAAATTCTACACGTTATAAGAATAAAGAGTTTTTATAAGGTTTTTTGCTTTTTTTAATTTGTTTTTTTCGGCTGAACTACAGTGACAGCCTATTTTCCTCCACTCTCAACACACACTGACTGAACGGCGAGGGTTCTCCTGCAAACCAACCCTCCCGTGACAAACAATCAGCCAAAATATTATCAGTGCCCTTAGCATGCCACACATCCAACTTGTGTCCCGGCAGCAAAACAACACCTGGCACTGATAAACTGCCCAGTTCATCACAAGACTGGCATTTATCTTCGCTCTTTCCGGCAACGGGGCCTGCCAATAACCTTTCACTAGTTCTACCTTCGTGATAGGCGATGCAGCCCCGAGGCGGTCTATGGTGTCGTCAACTCTCGATAAGGTATAGGCGTCTGTCAGGGATAATGCACACACACTCTCGCAATCAACACTCTCACTGATCTTGCCACTTAACACCGGTTGCAAAGTTACAGGCAACGACCACTCACGACATTCCTTATCCCTCAGACCCTTCGTCAACACGTAATCCAGCTCTGCTTGCACCACAGGCTGTCGAGCAGGATTTATACGGTAGGGAATATTAAATTGAGCCTTGCACTATCTCCAGCCTGCATGTCGGATTCTACCCCGTACATCAGGCCTGGAGAAGCAACAAACATGCGGATGCACTGCCACAGCCTAGTAAACAACTTATCTCGCAGAATAACAATCCTAGTGCCCTTCCACAACCCAGCCGAGACCGCAGCTTCTAACCTGTAGTCTCCCTCCTTCTCCACCTTCGTCCCTAGAACAGCCAGGTCATGAGAGGGACAATCAGTACCACCTGTGCAGTCACTCCCATAGCTCATTATTGCTAAGGCTTCACCGCCGATACCGTACATGCGCACCCCCGCATTCCTTGTGACGAGATCTGCCTGCGCAGCATCACCGCTTTTAGAGACATGGCCAGATACAGTCGGTCTATGGTAGGGCTGTTGCATTAGACTAGAGCAGCATTGGGAGGCTATGTGACGACCGGGCACAGCCACTCCATAGCCAACCTCACCAATCTGCTCAATGTCCTCCTTTTTACCACCACCCTTGGCAGCCATGGGTCGACCCTGACCTGGCAACCATGCCAAAGCCTCGTCGCCCACCTTGAACCACCGAAACAACGAGGCTAACGGTCTTTCAACATTCACGTGACCTGCCCGCGGAACATCTTGCACCGCCCGAGTTGTGAGACTCAGGGGCTCGGCACGACCAGTGGGGTATGAACCGAGCTGGTGCTGGAGCGCTGCACACTGCTGCTCAGGCAGGTGCTCTAGCGCTTCCACAGCCACCAGACTCGTGTCCCCCGCCCACTGCTCCGCCGAGACATGACAATCCCTACTCTCCTCCACCTGTGCCCTACTGCCCCCCTCTCCTTCTCCACCTTGGCCGCGGCAGAGCAACGCAGGGACAGTAGGCTGCTCAGGTGGTTGCCTCACAAACTCTTCCAACAGGTTCACATGACATGTTTCCCCGTCCTCGTATTTGATCTCGACAGCACCATTACCACACTTCTGAACTTCCGGATCCTCCAACTGCAGTTTACAAAGATCTGAGGGAACCAACCTGTCTAGATGCTTCCGAAGCAACCCAAGTCCTCCCCCAATATCAAACTGAGCAACCCTTTTTTCTCTCCGTGTGTAACGTTGCTGCCTCGGAGTCTCTTCCTGCCCTACCTCCTCACTAGCTGTGACAGGTCCTGGGGCCTCTCCAGACTCTAACATAGGTGCCAATAATGAGTCACCAAGAAACACTGCCGGCTCAAAACTCTCCAATTGACCAACACTTCCCGTTTTCTTGTGACCTTTCCTCCGCGGTTTGATAGACTGAGGTGGTGGCTGCAAGGCTCCGGATGTCTGAGAACGCGTCACAACACACGCCATGGTTTGTACGCTACACTTCTCAACCCACTCCTGTTCCTCCCTACTAACGTCGGCCGCCTTCTCGGCAACGACCAAGGGTGAAACCTTAGAAGCAGGCACCGCAAAGTCGTTGCCGAGGAGGAGGTCGACGCCCCCAACAGGCAAGTTCTCTACGATTCCGACATCCAGCTCCTTCGCCACACCACCCACCTCCAGCTCCATCCACACCAGCGGGTAGGACTTCGTAGCATTGATCCCCTGAACTACCACCACCCGAGCAGCGTTAATCGGCCTACCAGTAAAGTTCTTTAACAAGGTTTGAGAAGCCCCAGTATCACGCAATAGCTTAACTCCTCGCCTTTCGCCAGCCCACCTCACAAAACCATGCCGTCTATTAACCCCAAAGACGTCGCGGACAGGGTTCGAGCCTTCCGGACTCTTGAACACAGGCTGTGTCCCAACCTCTGACGAACTACCCTTGGCAAACTCAGAAGATATAGGCGACACCCCTATGCTGCGGGCCAATGACACAACCTTGTTTGGTGGCTTGTTCGGACAAGCATTTGCAAAGTGACCCTCCTTGTGACATGCAAAGCACTCTTTACTCTTTGGATTCCCTTGGGAGTGGGAGGTACCATTAGACTTCTTATACGGGACGGTATTTGGTTTATGTTCAGTTTTATTGTCAGTGCTACCTGGTTTTGTGTATTTATGTGTATCAAAATTCTTGGGAGGGGGAGGGGTACGATCCTTTGCACCCGACTCACTCCTAGCTGCTGCTTCGCACCCTCGAATTAATGACAGTCGGAGGTCAGCCATTTCTGCTGCCTCCTGGAGAGTTCTAGGATTTTTTTCCTTTATATATAATGTTAAGTCCCCGCCTGTGCACTTAAAGAACTGCTCCAAGAGAACCAGCTCCCTCAACTCCTCAAAAGTAGCTGCCCTCTCAGAACGCAGCCAATGTCGTAGTGCATCAGACAAGTCCCGGGCGTGTTCTAGGAAGGTACTATCCTTGCCCTTAGTAACACCCCGAAACTTCAAGCGGTAAGTTTCTGGTTGTAACTCATAGGCCCGTAGCACAGCCTTCTTTAGCTCATCATAAACTACACAGGACTCTAAAGGTAGTGCATCATACGCTTTTAGCCCCTTTCCTAGGAGTCTTGATGAAACTAATGCTGCCCACTTTTCCTGAGGCCACTGGTGTTCCTGACACTTCTTCTCAAATCGCATAAAAAACTCAGCCACACATCGAACACAGGAACTAGTTTAAGCAGGTGCGACAATGATTGGTCCCGATGTCTGTTACCTTCCCAATATTTCGCCCTGTTACCTCCACTCGAGATCTCTCCAGCTCCCTGTCAGCCCGATACCTAGTAGACTCTGCCTGCAGTTCAGCCTCTCGTATAGCTGTTCTCTCTGCAGCCTCAGCCTGAGCTCTAGCAGCCTCAACCTGAGCTCTAGCAGCAACCTCAGCCTGCACACTAACCTGTCTTTCGGCGGCCTCAACCTGAGCTCTAGCAACCTCAGCCTGCACACTAGCCTGTCTTTCGGCGGCCTCAACCTGAGCTCTAGCAACCTCAGCCTGCACACTAGCCTGTCTCTCGGCAGCCTCAACCTTGGCCATCTCAAGCCGAAACAACAAATCTGGAGTCAACCCTTGAGGAGGGGAAGGTGCACAGGTGCCACAGGTGCTGTGATTGAATTCCACGCTGCCATTGACCATCAACTTGGGGGTATGTACTAAACTCAGGCACCCTGACGTTTGATATGGGGGTAGAGTGGAGGGGGGGCTGGGGACCGGGGCCCCCAGTCGCCTCTCCACCCAGGTCTCTCCCTTCTAAACCCAATATCAAAGTCCTCAGCTGATCTTTCCTCATGCCACTTAAACCCTGGTGACCCTGAAGACCTGCCACACACTTTAAGCCATACTTATTCAGCTTCAACATCCTGGCAGCGGTAAGGGGCACCTCTAAAAATCTTCTAGCACCCTCCTCGCTATCGACTAGCCACTCCACAGGTCTTTCTCCCTCCGAGCCCGTATCGTGACCTGACCCACCACTGTGTTCTGATGTATTAGACATATTTGTGCACTGCAGTAATTATCACGGTTATAGAATGTGCCTTATCTCCTATGCAAGTATGTATATACTAATGTTATTTAAAGTCTTTAATGTGTTATATTGGTTGCTCCAAAAAAAAAAAAACTCTATGTCCACTGTATTCCTCTAATCATAAGGAATCTCAAAACAAATGACCACTATATTCCTCTGCTCAGTAAATCCTATGCAAGGTCGCCATTTGTTATGTCCTGGGATAAACACTGGGCTCTTTCTATTGGACTAGGTATGCGGCAACAAGCAACAACGGAAAACGCTAGATCCAACCCTTATCTATAAACCCAGGCAACAAACCACCCTAAACCGTCAAGAGTCCTGCCTGGACAACAAGGTATCCTATGACTCGGTTACAGGGTGCACGCACTATAGACTGCTGATAGTCAAGCAGGCTATATAAAAGATCACACAATTAAGTTGACTTAAAGCTTCAAGGAAAAGATAGATAACGGAATTAAATTGCAGAAACAATTTAATAACAAACTAGAAGAAAGTACATTTAACGTTACGTTAATTAATACAACTAATCACCCCTGCGTGAAAGAAGGTGAAAGCAAACAGTCCTCAAAACATCGTACAGGTAGGCAAGATGCAGGTTTCTAAACTGCATGCGGCCACTGTAGGATCTGATGCTTAGCAAAGAAAGTAAGTTACGGATTTAGAGAACTCTTATCTCATAAGCAGGAATAAATACTAGTGATAGGCTATACAGTGTATAATGGCATAGGTATAATTAAATAAAGGCAGCAACTCGCAACATAACCACATACAGGTGTGCTTCTCACTCTTAGTCAGGCAAGCATGCTCGGACAGAGTCTCTAAGCCACACCCTGACTCACAATGCTCACAAAAACGGTAAACTGTGGCACAATAACAAGCATACAGAAATAATAAACCGCTACCTGTTAATCTGCCAGGTGGCAGAGGTCTAGCCGGAAAGATATAGGCTTCGGATACCCGGGCTGAGCCACCTGCTCTAGCCTAGGGACGTTCCCAAGTCTGTGCGCCAAATTACTCTAATTGAAAGGGTGCTCTCTTGAGAGACTCAGATCCCAAGTATCTGACTCTCTCCTGGCGACCCTAAAACAAACGCAAGACGTGCTAGCGCAGTGCTGAGTGGACTAGGCAAGGGCCCTCACACAACACAACACTAGACACACAGGCACACAGACAAGAAAATGCCCCCAGACTCCCACGGGTATCCTAGTAAAGTCGTGCAGGTCCACAGGACTCGCACCAGCAGACTTTACTCAAAGGATCGCAAAAAGCCTCCCCTCCGGTCTAGCCCCTGCTCACCTGCCACAAGAACACACTAGCAAGCATGAAACCACCAAATATGAGACAACAAAAAAGCTTCCTAGGTCTCATTAACAATTATATCTCTGCATAAGGCCCAAAATCCTATCTAGTTATCTGAGAGCTCGTCGTTAATACAATGATAGATATAAGGTCTATCAAGGGGATGGGATAATTAAATAGATTGGTGAAGTAGTGGAAAGAAGGTATACAAAGTAAGAGAGAAAGTTTCTAAGTGGGGTTGAGAGGGATAGATATCAAGGGGGTCCGAAGGGTATGACAGTGAGGTGAGCTCTGAGTCTTGAATCTGTCTGGACCCTACCCTAGGCATGCGAAATACATCCCATGCTTGGCAACACTCAACACCGTTGCCGGGTCAAAATCGTCTACCCCTTGCGTGAGTCGAAACTAAGCCTAACGTTGCGATTAATTGGCAACAATCAGGCTCGTCCCAAGCTACTCTCTCCACGCCCGCGCGAAGCAACGTCCCCCAGTCGGTCTCTCTCTCCCGCTCGTCTCCTCCCACTCTCACTAGACTTACATCTTATATATAATAATGAAATAATCAACTATCGAGAATAAAATATACTAAGATGTGTTGGTTAAGAATAAGGGCAGCTTCAAGCTGTGAAACAACATAAGAATATCCCAGACCTTAGTTACATTGTCGTAGGATATATACTAAGGAAAAGCCGGCCAGCCGGCTGCCGCCAGCCGGTTTCTAAACGGCTGGGCAGCCGACACTCGCGCATGCCCGCACGTGGCTACTATGCAGGAGCGTCACATATATTTGTCCTAGAAAACATTGTTATAGTAGCCTTGGGGAAAGGTAGACTCTGCAATAAAAAAATGAATAAATAACCTTTCCTAGTCATGAAAGGTAACAAAAAACGGTACTGGTGTTACTGTTTGTCATTGTTTATTTATAATTACCGTGTTGCCTTGCAATACAGTACAGCTCTGTAAAAAGTGACAAATACAAATACATTTCAGCATTGTAGAGTTACTAGAGTGAAGGATAGATTCAGCATACTGAGAGCATAGAGTTTCCTTGAGATATCAAAGAAACAGCATTCTGTTTTTCATTCTCACTTTCTTTCCATGTCCCAATATCATGTACCTCACCACCATGGACCACCTCATCGTTCACCGCTACTTCACCACACAGAGAACGCTGGCCTCGGAGCTGGTGACTTCGGGCTTCAGCGTGGAACAGATGCTGATGCCTCTGATCATCACCAGTCTGTACAAGGACTTCGGTTTCCGTGGGTCGACTCTTATAACCGGTGGACTCATGCTTAACGTTTGTGCTGCCGCCTTGCTCTTTCACCCGGCCAAATGGTACAAGAGAAACAACGCTATGTCTGTTTGTGACAATACAACGATACTTAGTGACACTGCACCTCATGGCAATAAGATAATATGTACTAAGTCAAATGATATGCCATGTGCTAAGTCTGTGTTAATTGATAAACCATATAGCAGCTCTGTCTCTGAAGAAGAATATACGTCATTAACTAAATCAGCCGCAAATGATCAGAAGCCATACACAAAATCTGTCTGTGAAAACAAGAGGTATAGACCCGTATAGTAATGCTGTATACATACATACATACATAAAATTTTAAGACTGAGTGTTCCACACATAAGTGCAGTTTCAGTCTCTTGTCCTAATGGCGGCGTTCCAGGCAACCCTGTTAAGGGCTGCTTCACTTGTCAAGTTCTTGGATTTGAGATCGGCGTGTATAGTCCGATCCCAGGTCTTCCTCGGTCCACCCCTTGGTGCAGCTCCCTCCACAATCACAGACCTGCATTTTTTCACCCAATTTTGTTCATCCATTCTCTCCACATGTCCATACCATCCCAGTCTACTTGTACGCATCACCTCGCTAATACTCTTTATACCTAAACGTCTCCTCAGCTCAACATTTGTTATTCTATCCTGTAGCCTGGCCCCACACATCCATCTCACCATTCTCATCTCATTACGCTCCATTCTGTTGACATCCTCTACTTTAACGGCCCATGTTTCTGAGGCATACGTCATTGCACTTCTAACACATGAGGCATACACCTTTCCCTTCAGGGGGAGAGGCATTCTTTTCATGGTCAGGATTGGCATAAATTCTCTGAACTTCCCCCAGCCACACCTAATTCTAGCAACAGTGGCAGCCTCGGCCCCACCACCGGCAGAGATGGTATCTCCTAGGTAACAAAACTTGTTCACCAGCTCCAAAGACTCATTTCCAAAATTCACAGCCACAGGATCATCACTTAACACAAGCTCGCCTTTGCACACTACGCACTCAAATTTCTCTATTTCTGACTTATCCTTCGGCAGGGGCCCCTTTATTCTACTACAGCGCTTACTCCCATGGTGTACCCAACATCGACAGATGCTACATTGAATTGAGTTAACGCCCACTCCCTTTCCACACACTGCACATGGGTATGCACCGCTCTTTTCCACATTGCCTCGTCTCAAACTACAATGCATAACCTTGGTTTTGTTAATATTGACTCTTAAACCCTTGCTCGCCATGCCCTCTCTCCACTCTCTGAATTTGGCCTCAGCATCCTGCATACTGTCAGCTATTAGGACTAAATTGTCTGCATAAAATAGTTCCAACGGGAGTCCGCCTCTAAAAACTCTAGACAGCGCCTCCAAGACCATAATAAAGAGGAGGGGGCATAACACTGAACCCTGATGGACTCCAACACGGACTGCGAACTCATCACTCAGTACACCCTTCACCCTCACCGAATTTCGCGAATCCTCATACATCTTCATTATCACACGCACCAGCCACTCTTCCACACCAAGTTTCCTCATAGCCCACTGTACAACATCTCTAGGTACCCTATCAAAGGCCTTCTCCAGGTCCACAAACACAAAGTAAAGATCCCTGCCTTTTAGTAAGTATCTTTCCTGTATCTGCCTGACTATGAAGATAGCATCGGTTGTACCACGTCCTGGCATAAAACCAAACTGCATATCATCAATAGAGATGCTTTGCCTGATCAAACCCTCAAGGACTCTCTCACAGACCTTCATGATTTGGTCAAGCATTTTCAGGCCCCTATAATTTCCTCTATCTAGCGCATCCCCTTTTCCTTTGTATATATTTACTATTACACTTTTGAGCCAATCCTCTGGGATTTTCTCATCTTTAATAATGGAGTTTATCAACTCAGTGACTAAGTTTACACCAATCTCCCCTGAGGCTTTTATCATCTCAGCGACAATGTCGGAGCAACCTGGAGCTTTACCGTCCTTCATTATATTGATTGCGTCGCTCACTACAGCTGGTGCTATCAAAGGAGGGGGCCCAGATATTGGTTTTTCGATACTAAGCTGTTCCTTATCTCATTCAAACTCTACATTTAGCAATCGTTCATAGTGTACCTTCCATGCTTCTCTGATTTCATTTTCTGCATACACAATCTTCCCATTATCATCTCTAACACACTGTTCACCTATAATATCCCTACTGTCATTTTTAACTCGCCTAGCTAGGTTGAAGATCCCATTGGGAATGTCAGTGTTACACACTTGTTCAAGGACCAGGTCCTTAATGCGATTTTTAGCATTGTAAATAACTCTTTTGGCAGTTCGTTTAGCTGCCTGGTATTCCTCCCTGCTGCCTCCTTTCTTCCATGCTTTGAAGCATCTCCTTTTCTCTTTCACAGCATGTTCTACCTCATCGTTCCACCACCAAGAGGTCTTATTCCTGGGGTGACCCTTTGTTTTCCCACAGACTTTGTCAGTGGCAGCAATAAGGCTATGCTTAAGAAAGTTCCATTGGCTATTTACATCGTTAGGCCTAGCTTCCTTATTTCTATTCATTTCCTCCAGTTCATTATGAAACCTATCCCTAACTTCCTTGTCCTTCAGCAGCCACACTTTCCTTTTGGGTATGTAAACCTTCTTGCGCTTAGGATCTCTGTATAAGCTCATGTCGCACACAAGTAGCTGATGATTATAAGATATAAGATATAAGATAAGATATCTGATGATTATAAGATATCCATCAGAACAGTCATTGATAATATAAAAACATCAATTAAATCTCTCTCCTATAATAAGACATCTGCTAAATCTCCTTATGATGACACCATCCCATTTGCTAAGTCCATGTCTGATGAAAATAAATCATAAGAGTACTAAAGTACTAAAACCAGTGACCAAGCAATCACAGGTGACTCAATTGAACCTTCAAAAGTGCCAACAGCCTGTAATGAAGACCTCTTAGAGAAACAGAACACCTGTCAACATATGTACAACACAGCGCTCAACCACCTAATATATTTCTATAATACTGGGGATATAACGGAAATCGAGAGCACTTGTCGACGGATGTGCCAGACAGCGCTCAACCACCTCCGGCTCCTCAAATCCCGCACCTTCGCCATCGTCACTCTAGTGGGGGCCCTCAATTTCTTTGTCCTGATTAACCTGGGTCCCACGGTTCCTTTCGCTATGATGTCCGAGGGGTTTGAGCTGCAACAGGCGGCCATTTGTATGTCAACATCGGGCGTGTGCAACCTCATGACCAAGCTGACATTGATGACGATAAAGGGTTTCGTCCACATTGAGCCCCTGCTGCTTTACATCGCCGGGTCTATTGTCTCGCTCCTGTCGCTCGTTGGCAAGTATCAGTTCCATCGCCGGTAAGAATATATTGTTCCTATCAATCACTAGTATATTGGTCCTTCTATATGTCAGTAGAGCCTATGTTTTGCCTCTACAATTTGATAGTAAGTATTTAAAGGAATTTACCAGAACGTCCTGAACTTCCCAAATTGACAAATTCCTTGAACATGACAAGAGTGCGTTGGTATATGTGGAATTAATTTGCTTGGGAAACAGATTAATTTGTTCATGTATGTATGTAATTGTTGATGTCTGATATCAAGAAGTGGATGAGAGCGAGAAAACTTAAACTAAATGATGGTAAAACTGATATTCTCATCATCCGAGGAAATAGAAGAGCTGATGATATAGTAGGTGCCCTCTCCATCAATGTGGGTGGATCTTAGCTGCGACCGGCCAACTCTGTTCGAAATCTGGGTGTATATGTGAAATCCCGATTAGATTTCAAAGAGCATGTAAACCAGATAGTTAAAAGTTGTTACTTGCGCATCAGAAATCTCCATTTGGTGAAGCCGTTTATAACCAGACGTTGCCTCCTGACGTTGGTTCACTCATTGGTCTTCTCTCGTGTTGATTATTGCAATGCCCTGTTGGTGGGTCTTCCAAATTATATTCTAAAGAAAGTTCAGTCTGTTCTTAACAGGGCCGCAAGACTCATTTTTGGTGTTCCACCTAGAACTCCTACTACATCTCTTCACATGGAACTGCACTGGCTGCCAGTAAGAGCAAGAATAGAATTTAAGTTGTGTTTAGTGACTTTTAAGGTTCTCAAATTTGGTGAGCCTAGGTACCTTGCGGAGCTGCTCAGGCGCCCACCGGCACACCATGGTGTAGTTGTGCGTCATGACAATGACCCTTTTCATTTTGATGAACCAAGGGCTTTCCAACAGTCTTCTTTCTTTGAGAGAAGTCATTCTCCTACATGGCTCCGAGGTTGTATAACAGGTTGCCACTGTCCATGAGACAACTGAGTTCTGTTAAATGCTTCAAGAGATAACTTAAGACTTTTCTCTTTGAGAGAAGCTATGATCTTGAGAGAGGTGTCATGACAGATAGCTATAGAGTTTAGGCTATTGTGCCACTGCTAGTGATTGTTAAATGTGTGTTGTATATAAGCTTTCTTTTGATGCATTGATTTTGTTCTTTTTTTCTTTCTCTTTCCGAGCACTAGTGAATTCTTCTGAAAAATTGGCACTTATGAGAAATAAGTAACATGCTTATTATTATTTATTGTTATTATGTATTTATTTACTCATGCCCATTCCCCATTTTTCCTATATACAGTATATTTTTTTTTTCTGGGGGTGGCTAACTCAAGACAGAGCCCGAATGGGGACAACACAACACCAACAGAAAACAATTCACACACAAAAACAAAACACAAATTCACACACATCTAGGTCACCCAGGAGAAGACCCAGAGACCAGGGATCACCAAGGTCCCTCTAGCACTCCCCCGGCTCCCGACCATCCGGAGAGATTCCGGTCTCAGCAGGCAGACATGCAGCGAGCCGAAACCACAAGCCAGCCCACCACACTTCCAGGTGCACCCTTCATATATACCGGCTCCCCGGGCCAGGCGTCTGATCGACTATTATCTAGTCCAACTTGCACCCGGACCATTCTCCCAAACGACCACGTGTTCACTCATCTATTCACAAGCATTCTCCATTCATTCCTGCTCATGTAGTGATGTACATCCTATGTGGTGGTTTTGTGTTCTTTTATTTCAAAATTATGTTTTGTTAAAGCGTTATTTCTACATAGTGATTTTGATAAGTTCTTTTGTCTTTATATTGTGTCATCCCTGTAATGGTTTGTTTGTTTTGCAAGTTTTACATTATAATTACTCAATATTATTGAGGCAAATTTAAGTGAGGAATGCTTGTACTCAAGAGAGAGCCCAAATAGGGACAACACAACAGAAAACAATGAACACACAAAAACAAAATACAAATTCACACACACTTCTACAGTAGACAGCTAAACTAATATATCTCTAATGCATTTTCTTCAGCAGCCTTCAGCCAGGTGAAGACACATGGGCTAAGAGCTTTGACCATGGGGATGTGTGGGGCCGGGGCTGCGTGTGTCACCACCATGACGGGCCCACTACTAGATCACCTACTGGGCCCGGATATGATGCTACCCGTCATGATTACTTCCAGTTTTGTGAATGCTGTCGTTATTCTTATATTGGGACCCTTACTAGGTAGTAAAGGTCAACATGTAGTGAATATTTCTCCCTTCAATTAATATTATCAATGTTCACTGGTCTGGCAGCTTACAAGGCAGCTTTAAAACAAATTCAATCTTCTATCTATTGCCAAATGATATTATAGCTAACCTAGAACCCTACATAACACAATTTCAGAGCTGCTATATCTTCCTTGATCTTATAGGTAACTCATAAATATTATATATATCCCCAATCAGGTGTGGTGTAGTTTCATAACTATATGCAAATGATGACTATAATGCAAATAATAGTAGTGATGGTGCAACAGAAGATGGAAATGTCGCTAAAAACAAAGGTAAATTAGGTATAAAGAAAAGAAGTAAATTGAGAGTATATTACACAAACTGTAGGAGTCTATGTAACAAAATGAACGAACTTAGAGCCCTTGTTAGCAAAGAAAATATAGACATAATAGCGCTAACTGAAACGTGGATTAATACAGAAACCAGGCATTTTTTAGCAGAATTTGATATACCAGGATATAGTTTGTTTAAATATGACCGAACAAGTAAGAGGGGTGGCGGTATAGCAGTGTTTGTCAGGAGTACATTAAAAAGCTGTATTAAATCAGGTATTAGACTAAATAACGATAATGAAAGTGTTTGGGTAGAGGTTAACGAAGGTAGTGAGACCATAGTTATTGGAGTTATGTATAGACCGCCAAATATGAGTAGAAATGACGGAACGTCATTATGGGAGGAAATTAAAATGGCATCAAGGTTTAGCAATGTGTGCATTATGGGGGATTTTAATTTTCCGAATATAGATTGGCAGCATCAAATAGGAGACTCTGATTCTGAGGAGTTTATAGAGGTAGTACAAGATAGTTTTTTATTTCAATTCATAGATACGCCGACTAGAGGTAATAATATTCTCGATTTAGTTTTCAGTAACAATGAACATATGGTAAATAATGTAGAGATAGGGGACCACCTAGGAAATAGTGACCACAATTCTGTGTATTTTAATATACAATGGAAAGGTAATACCAGAGAGAATACAACATTAATACCTGACTTTAGAAAAGCCAATTATGGTGGGTTAAGAAGAGCCCTATTAGCGGACCCTATGGTCAAAAAATTAAGTCGATCCAGGTGTCCAAATGAGTGTACCCCTTCTCAGGCACCTGTCATCTTAAGTCAGGAAGAGACGTCAACCTTGGTAGATACATACGATAATTTTATCAAGTCAGTATTCAATGCACAAAATAAATACATCCCCAAAAGAAAATTTAGATCAACACAGAACCAACCCAAATGGATGAATAATAGACTATTAGATCTTCTAGGACAAAAGAGAGGAATATATAGAAAAATTAGAAAAGGCGAAATTCACCTACTTGCTTACTATCAGAATCTATCAAGACAGGTAAAAAAGGATATTAGGAAAGAAAAAAGAAATTATGAAATTAAGGTTGCCAATGACTCAAAAAATAATCCTAAAGCTTTTTACCAACTATATAAATCCAAGGTTAGAGATGTAATTGGTCCCCTTAAAACTTCGATAGGAGAAATGACAGAAAATGATTTAGAAATGTGCAGTACATTAAATGGTCAATTTCTTTCCGTTTTCACTAATGAAAATTTGGCACAGTTTCCAGAAGTCCGTAAGGTATATAGCGATAGTATAGAAAATAGGTTAAGTACGGTTACTATAAGTAGAAATGATGTGCTTAAGGAAATTGACAGACTGAAACCTCATAAATCGCCTGGTCCTGATGAGGTATATGCTAGAGTATTAAAAGAATGTAGGGATGAGTTAAGTTACCCATTAACATTTTTATTTAACAAGTCATTGGAGACAGGTATAGTTCCAGAAGCTTGGAAGCTTGCAAACGTAGTTCCGATCTTCAAAAAAGGTGACAAATCAATAGCATCCAATTACCGTCCCATTAGTCTTACATCAATCATAGGAAAGCTACTAGAGTCAATTATTGCTAGTAAAATTAGAAACCACTTAGATACATTTAATTTAATAAATTCTTCTCAGCATGGATTCACTCAGGGACGTTCTTGCCTTACTAATTTGCTTAGTTTTTTCTCAGAGGTATATGAAGCAGTAGATAATGACAAGTCATATGATATAATATATTTAGATTTCAGTAAAGCTTTCGACAGAGTCCCCCACGAGAGATTGATGAGAAAGGTTGAGGCGCATGGAATAGGTGGGGCGTTGTTGGGATGGATTAGGTCATGGCTAATTGGTAGGAAGCAGAGAGTCAGCATAAATGGTACGAAGTCAGAATGGGGAGCAGTCAAAAGTGGTGTCCCCCAGGGATCTGTATTAGGTCCTCTGTTGTTTGTTATATACATAAATGACCTTGATTTAGGTATAACTAGTAGGATAAGTAAATTTGCAGACGATACCAAGATGGGGAGAACAATTGATTCAGATAGAGATATAGAGTGCCTCCAAAGGGATCTAGATACCTTACACGAATGGTCAGTAAATTGGCAGATGAAGTTTAACATTGACAAATGCAAGGTATTAAAGATAGGGAAGATGCATACAAATGTTAAATATAAACTAGCTAATGTGGAATTAGAAAACTCGAATTGTGAGAAAGATCTAGGTGTGTTTGTTAGCAATGATTTGAAGCCTAGACAACAGTGTATAAGCGTTCGAAACAAGGCAAACAGGATTCTCGGGTTCATCTCAAGGAGTGTGAGTAACAGAACTGCTGATGTTATCTTAAAACTTTACTTGTCATTAGTGAGACCCCATATGGATTATGCTGTTCAATTTTGGTGTCCTTATTACAGAATGGACATAGATTCATTGGAGAGAGTACAACGTAGAATGACAAAAATGATCCATAATATTAGAAATCTTCCGTATAAAGAAAGGTTGAAGAAATTAGGCTTACATTCGTTAGAGAGACGCAGAGTTAGAGGGGATATGATAGAGGTGTTCAAGTGGGTTAGTGGGATTAACAAAGGGGACATGACAAATGTACTAAAGCTCAGTGATAGCGAAAGAACTCGTACCAATGGTTTCAAATTAGATAAATTTCGTTTCAGAAAAGATATAGGCAAATATTGGTTTGGTAACAGAGTTGTAGATGGGTGGAATGGACTACCAAGTGCTATAGTGGGATTAAAAACGATAGGGAGCTTTAAGATAAAATTGGATAAGCATATGGACGAGAAGGGTTGGGTGTGAAGGGGGATCAGCAGGGTTGGGCCAATCAGCGCTCTGCAGACCCCCGTAATCCTGCGTTAATCTCTAACCGTTTTGGTAAGATGATCCTCAGGGTATTAGAGTGTTGAGCCTATAATTGGGCTTTGTAATTGGGGTTGTGTGGGACAGGGATCTGCCTTGCTTAGGCCAATCGGCTTTCTGCAGACTCCCATTTTCTTATGTTCTTATGTTCTTATAACTATCTGGTTACCATTAGATGATTTTCTGTAGCTTATAATCTACCTTCAGGACCCAAAGGGATAAATACAATCTCAATAAACCCTCTGCATAATATGCATAGTATCGTAGGCTTGTGCATATTTCTTTAACTGTCTTGATAGCGTAGTGCATAAGTGCGCGGAATTTTGATGTGAGTATCCTAGGTTCGAGTCCTTGGACTGCCACATGTATTTGTTGATTTCATTAATTGAGTTTAGAGGTGAAGTTGGTTGGTGGAAAAAACATAATAATGTATGTACAGTATATATGTATATAAGGCACATACTGTACCCATAGCTGGGGCAGCCGACTTAAGACAGAGCCCGAACTGCAACAACATTTAAAGTTCCAATTCTTAGGGTGCGGGATCACTTTTGCGTTCCCTCGCCCCTTCTCTGTCTCGTCGAGTAGGTGAATTTTACAAGGGGATTATTCCTAGCCTCCTGCTCCAAGAAGGAAAAGTAGGACAGTAAAAGTGACAGACAGAAAAGTCTAAGGTTGGGTAGAGGATGCCAAACCTTACTCTGGATAGGACCAGCCCACTGCATGACATAGGTCATTCTTAAACCGCATAAAGTCGTCTAATTTAGCCAGCATCATAGGGTAAGAAGTACAGCTGTCCCTCACTCTCCGAAGCGCCAATTGCTCACTTGCGATATTAAACAGAAATACAATAATAATGTACGTTTTCTGATGGATAAATGTTATGTTGAATTGGGTTTTATGTATTTATAAATATACTACAACCGTATTTTAGCTGTAAATTATGTTAAATATCGTTGTCTACAGCTCCAACTTCTTATAGAACGAAACTCGCAAGTCGGCAATTTACAATATTATTAACCCGGGAACTGCGGGGAGACTCTTAAGAGTTCCCCCGGCGGACTGCGGGGAGACTCTTAAGAGTGAGTGAAAAAAAAAAAATCAACTTTTGACATCAAATTTTTTATTTTGTTTTATTTTTTTTTTTTTATTTTGGCCCCTGGGCCATGCAAAATCTCAGTCCTCTACCTCCCCTCCTTCCCCACTTTCCTCCTCTCCTTCAGTTATCACCTATTTTCCTTGTTATTCCCTTATTCTGAGGTATATTTTCGTGCTAACATTAGAAATCCGGTTGCAGGGTGTGGTCATCACTGATAGCAAGCGAATGCAAGAGAGAGAGAGAGTATCGATCGACTGTGTCTCAGTGGCCTTGGGGGAAATTGGCGGGAAAGCAGCTTGCCTCACCCATACATTATACAACTCGCGGGCTATATCTCCGATTTTGACCATCCAAACGCTGTTTTCACACTCGTTTTATTGTTGTTTCAGGTTAATACCTTTATAATCAACCATAATAGGCACATATGGATAAGTATTAATGCTATTAATGGTACAATGAATATTTTAGTGACGGAAACACCTCAAATACGTGTGGTGGAGTGGTCTTGCCACTTGCCTGGTAATCCAAAGGTCCCGGGTTCAAATCCCGATGTATCAATGGGAAGATATTATTGGGATGGAATTTGTGCTGTACCTAGTATCAGTGCATTACCACAAGCCCACCGAAACGTCAATAAAATACCCTCATTGTTCCCTGATTAAATAGCAGTGTATGAATATTCCCATATTCAAAATATGCTATAGGGGTGCAATGCCTGGTGAGTTATCTGCTCAACAGGTGGCGTTGTGTGTGTGTAAGTGTGAGAGTCCGAGTGTAGGGGGTGAAACAGTGAAGCACGAAAACGAGATGGCTTCAGAGATGGGGTCGTTTCGGGCCATGAGTGAGCACCGTGCCTCATGTGAAGGCAAGATGGCAGGTGCTCGTTGTACTCTACGTGCTTCACATGTCTCACTCCCTAGACTGGAACAAGACCTCACGGGCTTCACTGTTCATTGTAAAGCGGTGAATGTTAAGGCTCTCAGCCTATGCCCGAGAGGAAGTAAGTTGGAATATAGAAGAAAAAAAAAAAAAAAAAAAAAAAAAACACAGGGGGACGTTTCCAATTACCCCCATGCGCACTTGTTAGGTTAAAGGGTTTAAGAGGTTTGTGTTTGTGTTTTGGTTGGTCCCAGAACACATCCCTATTTACCCCATTAATTTTAGTGTTTGCTATACAATTTTTCTATTTATGATCGGGTTTTCAGGAACGTAACCCAATCGTAAATCGAGGGAGACTTGTATATCTTTATCTCCCGATCAGGTGTGGTCAGCGAGGCGAGTGGAAGCTTTGCCGTGAGTTTGGTCTTCCTAGCGGGCTGTATGGTTCTAGTAGCGATGCTATGGCTTCTACTACCCCCCCTTACCAACACCTGCAGCAGGAAGGGAACACCAAACACCAACACCGTCAGATAATGCCATTCTAAGTTATGATCTCCTCAATGCTGTTTAATTCACTATACTGTACAGTATAGGAGGAAGAGATGCAGATGGTCAGATAGATATAGATGGGTAGTTAGATCAATAGCTAGATAGAAAGATAGATAGTAGCCTATAATAATGTAAAACTTGCAAAATAAACAAACCAAAACTGGGACGACACAATTAAAATGTATAACTTGCAAACCAAACAAACCAAAAATTGGGACAAGGACAATATAAAGTCAAATTAAATTATCAAAATCGCTATGTGGAAACAACGCTTACTAAAATGAAAATTATTAAATAAAAGAACACAATATACAGTAAAGGCAAAAAAACTTATCAAAATCGCTATGCCTGTTTTAGCTTGAAGGAAGTCTGGGCAGGTATTTTAGTTAGCCTAGGGGACAAACTAAACTACATTGCTTGAAAATGGCAAAAGCAAGCAAAATCCTCGATAATAAATAAACAACATATGACGTCTGATCAGATATGTGTTAACATTGCTTGAATATGGCAAAAGCAAGTAAAATCCTCAATAATAATTATACAGTCAGTCAGTCAGTAGCCAGCCTTTACTACCACAAGGGGTAGGGAGGATCAGGAAGAGACACAGAAAAAGGAAAAAGAGGTTAGTTATGTAGAGCAGATTAACCAGGAAAAAGAGGTGATAGGAGAAGAACATATATAACAGTTCGCCCACAAAAAGCAAGCACACAAGCATTCAGAGGCACCAATCACTCATCAGCCCCCGAAATCAATAATTAAACAACATATGATAATAACCCACAATACGTCAGACCAGATAGTGTTAACTCGATAGAACATAAACTATTTTAAGGGGGGGGATAGTTCACGTTTTGGTTGATTTGTTTCGCATACTGTATTTATTATTTTTCTAGTTTCCTCCCTAGACAGGGGCCGTGGTGGTCAAGTGGTGAGCACGCTCGCGTGTGAATCTGAAAGACCCGGGATCGAATCCCTGCCACGGCGGACATTTAGTATTTACCTACCTAATTGTATTTACCTAATTGTAGTTTACAGGAGTTGAGCTAAGCTCGTGTTGTCCCGTCTCTCAGTCTACTTTTTATCCAATTTTTTCTTGAAAATATGGATATTCCTTGCCCCTACCACCTCCTCCTCCAGCCCATTCCATTTGTCAATACATCTATAGGGGAAGCTAAACTTCCTGATATCGTTCTTGCAGGTAGGTCTTTTTACTTTGTAGCTGTGGCCTCTAGTTATTCCTGTATCCATAATTAATATATCCTCCCTATCCAGCCTCTCCAGCCCCCGGGTGCATTTGTACATCATTATCATGTCTCCCCTCTCTCTCCTCTCTTTTAGACTCGGTAGATTTAATTTGTCTAGCCTCCCTTCATATGGCAGCTCTCTGAGACTTGGAACCAATCTAGTAACTGCTCTCTGGATTCATTCTAACTTGTGAATATGCTTCTTTAGATGCGGGGACCACACCACTGCTGCATACTCCAATCTTGGTCTAATCATACTCTTCATAATTTTCGCTACCATGGTCTCATCCAAGTACTGTAGTTCAGAGCAACTTTCATATTCCCGGCCATTGCATACATTCCGCTAAAGAGCTTCTTAATATGTTTCTCTGGCGACAAATTATCTTGTATAATCAACCCTAAATCCTTTTCTTTTTCGGCCTTGCTAATTATATTATCTCCCATCCTGTACTCCCAATTTGGTCTATTCACACTTCTTCCCATATTTAACACATGGCATTTACTTATATTAAATTTCATTTTCCACTGGTGCTCTATTCGTATATTTTATCTAAATCCCCTTGCAACTCCTCACAACTACTTTTATTTGTTATTTGTCTCATAATTTTTACGTCATCTGCAAACATTGACATGTAGGAGTTTATGCCTATCGGCAGGTCATTCACGTACATAAGGAACATGAGAGGTGCCAACACAGATCCCTGCGGCACACCACTCTCAACTTTCCGCCACGATGAGTAAGTTCCTCTAATGTTGGTCCTCATTTCCCTATCTGTTAAATAGCTCTCCATCCATTTCAGCAAACTCCCCCTGACACATCCTAGCGTCTCAAGCTTAGATAACAATCTCTTATGTGGTACCTTATCGAATGCTTTGGAAAGGTCTAAGTAGACGCAGTCCACCCATCCGCCTCTTTCTTGGAGTACATCTATCACCCTACTGTAATAACATAGCAAACTGGTAACACAAGATGTCCCTTCTCTGAATCCAAATTGCTTTGGGGTTATTATCTTCTTTCTCTCCAACATTTTCATCCATCTCTTCCTAATTAGCTTTTCACAAATCTTGCATACAATACTAGTAAGTGAAACTGGTCTATAGTTTAGAGGGTCCTCAGGGTTTCCATTCTTGTATATCGGAATGATATTAGCTCTTTTCCATTCAACAGGAACCTGTCCTTTATCTAAGGAAGCTTGAATTATGTCCCTCACTGGCTCCACTAATTGCTCTGCACACTCCTTTAAAACCCAGGCAGACACTTCATCCGGTCCCATAGCTTTCCTTACTTCAAGTCCTCTCATCGCAGATAACAGCTCATCTCTAGTTATTTCAATCTTACTAAGACCACTCTCCAGTACTCCCGCCTGTGGTTCGTCAAAACCTTCCTCTCTAGTAAAAACTGACCCCAATTTGTTATTCGTTACCTCGCACATGTCCGATACATTTTCATACGTCCTAGCATCAACTCTTAATTTAGTAATTTGTTTCTTTACCTTCAACTTACTGTTTATATATTTATAAAATAATCTAGGATCACTTTCACATTTATTTACTATGTTCTTCTCATAGTTCATTTTAACTTGCCTAATTATGTTAACATATCTATTCCTCTCCTGTTTATATTTATTCCGATTACTCTCAGTGTTCCTTCTTCTTAATCTAGCCCAAGCTGCATCACGCCTACCCAAAGCTCTTTTGCATTTCAAATTAAACCAATCTTTCTGCTTAGTAAAATTTCCAGTTTTATATCTTGGGACAAACAGATTGGTTCCTACTCTATAAATTTCGAGGAATCTACTATATTTACCTTGTACGTCCTGTTCCTTCAAAATAAGATCCCAATCTACTCCCTCTAAATATCTTTTCAAGGATACATAATCAGCTTTACTATAATTTAATCTGTCATTTATGTAGCTATTGTCTAATCTATTGGCATTACTCGAGGTCAACTTCCATTTTAGTAATAGGTGATCACTTTTACCTACAGGACATAGATAGTTTATATCACTAATTTCGTGAGGATCTTTGTAAAAATCAGATCGAGTTTAGAAGGTTCGTTATTACCCCTCATTCTTGTATTTTCCTTCACATGTTGTGCAAGTACATTTTCCGTAACCAACTCCACTAGCCGACTTCCCCAACATCTCTGATTTGGCCCTGCATCTCCCGATTCCCAATCAACCTCACTACAGTTGAAATCTCCTACCAAGATCAATCGATTCTTCCTTAAAAGCAATCTTCTCAACGACTGAATCATATCCTCGACCATCTCCTCAAACTCCAACTCCCTCCATGCTCTGGTCTTTGGTGGCATGTAAGCTACTGCTATGTCTAACTTTTTCCTTCTATATCATTGAGTTCAACTGCCATTATTTCTGCCTTGTCATTATTTAACTCCACTTGCTTTGCTGTCATAGGGTTCTTAACTAATACTGCCACTCCACCTCCCCTTTTTCCCTTTCTATCATATCTCCATATATTATATCCTTCACTAAACACTATATTGCTGTCAAAGTCCTGGTTCAGCTTTGTCTCCATCAAACAGACTATCTGTGGTTGATCCTTTCTTAATATATCATCCAATTCTACCTTTTTACTGTTTATTCCATCTATATTAGTGTAGTAGCACAGTATATTGGAATCCTCCTCCTTGTTTCTCTTCCCTCCCTGCCTCCCATCAGGTTCACCTCCTCTTCCATCCCCTCCCTGACCTATCTCCACATTCCCTGCTAGTTCTATTCTCCTCCCCCCACCCCCCCTCCACAATCTCCCGCCCCTCCCTCACCATCTCTCCGTCCTCGGGCTGATCCACTACCTGACTCACCGTCTCCATCCCCTGCTCCTCCCTCACCATCTCTCTGTCTTCGGTTTGATCCACTACCTGACTCACTGTCTCTATCTCCTGCTCCTCCCTCACTATCTCCTTGTCCCCGATTTGATCCACTACCTGACTCACTGTCTCCTTGTTCATTTCTCCTCGTATTTTCCGTTCTTTCTGACTCTGAGTGTACCACTTCTTTAGTTTCCCTTCCTTTACTCTCCAAAAAAAATCCTTTTCTCCTCATCTGACAATTTTCGATTTTCATCGTCAGCCCTTGCTTGAACTTCTCTCAACTTTTCCCTTTCCTCTATGCTTAAGTCCTTTTTCACCCTAATATGTTTCATTCCAGTACAACTATTTAGCCTCCAGCTTACAATGGTTAATGCTTCAACCACTGACCTAGATTTAAACTCTGCTTTTATCGGTCTCATCTCACCCTTTTTATATCTTCCTAGCCGTCTTACTTCGTCCAGTTCTCTCCCCCAATCACAGCCTTCGCCTAGACACTCCAATATTTTCTTTACTTTGTCCTCATCCCTTCCCCTTCTCTCCCTCATATCTGCTAAATGTTCTTCAATGTCTCCAAAAATTATTATGCTTTTACCTCTATCTACTGTTTCCCTCACTACCTTTTCCTTGCTCTTCAAACCTGCACTACATTCTTCTCAAACTCTCTTTTCTCTTTTTCCTCTCTCTTCCACCTGCTCCTTCATGATTTCTTCCAATGCATCCACCTTAGCATTCCCCACCCCTGTCCACTCATTTTTCTCCTCACTTATTACTTACTCCCTTTACTTTCTCACTTAAATGGCCCTCATACTCCTTTAGCTGCTCCTTGAGTGCCATGTTCTCTGCCTCCAGCTCATCTACTTTCCTTATCACAGCATCTAGGTTAGCAATTAATGGCCCATCTGCAGTTGCCACTGAACTGGCTCCACATATTTCTGTCAGTGACTCGGTATTTCTGTCAGTGGGTGCGGTAGTACGTCCTAGCATGTTTCACATGCTTGCACCCAGTCAGGGGACATCCTGACAACGTATACAGACAAAACACACATAACAAAGGCACTCCAACACCTTCCTCTCTCTCTCCAACACCCCTTCTCCCCTCTCAACACTCTTCTCTGAGCTATTGCCGATAAAAATGGCATGTTCAGTCCTGTACAGAATCGTAAAGATTCCAAGACGAGCTCATCAGCGGCGGATCCCCAGATCGACCGTGGTGATTGTCACCTAAACATCTACAAAACAAACAAATACAAAACAAAGACCTCCATCAAACGTAAAAAAAAAAAAAAAAAAAAAATACATTAGATCCCCTTCTAGATTAATTTGTACATTTTTCAGTAGAAAAATTCTATCGTTTACCAGGAAAATAATAGACACCTAAAAAGCACGAAAGGTCTTAATATTGACAACAAAATGGAGCGAAAATTACGTCATCTAACTGAAGGGATAAACTCACTAGAATATAGGCTACATAAAGTAGGTTATTTATTGCGTATTGCACTTGTATTGTATGGTTTATTATAATCTTAATAAAACATGTAAAAAATTTCTGCATATTACTAATATATTTTGCTTCACTAACATAATTACTATTAGTTCCTACATTTTCATTTTCTATGCCTTTAACCCCTTCTGTACCGGCGACGTCTTGTTTACTTTATTCTGGCTACTATTAGACAATTTTATTAATTTTAATTAGGGCCTCCAGCAATTAACATGCTTCGAACTATCTCACATAACCATTTTGACTACCACAGATCCTTCTTAAACTGCCCAAAATCGTCTAAATATAGCTAGAATAAACTTAAAAAGACGCCCGGTAAAGAAGGGGTTAAGTATTGATTAACTGTTCATATACTTATATCATTGAGGTCAAGATTTCTTACATACTTATACCATATGTCTTTGCCTAAACTACTCCACGCTTTTTAAATCACCACCTGCCGCTGCTAAATATCTGTCTTGATAGAGCTCGTCAACGAGAGTAGGAATATTTGAGATCACTGGAGAACAGAAAAGCATTGTACCAGATTACCTCCTCCTCAAACACTACCACACAATCACCACTTATCGTTGTTAATTTTCCGATATGTGTGCTTTTTAAAATACCAACTTACTGCTCGCCGGTGAGACTTAATACTTTCAACGACGCTATCCACCGACCAATCCTCCTCGCTAAGACAGTCTGAGAGGGTAAAGGGGCCTTGATGAGTGCGCTGGAGGTCTCTGGCGTGCGCACAACTCCCTACAGCTGGAAAAAGGATATAATTTTATGAAACTCACAGACCATATTCTGTCTATCATTAAATGATTGTATGCAGTTTAAGAAGAACCTCTAGGAATCTAAGGTCAAAACCAACTCACCTATACCGCTGACTCCCACAGATCCTTCCTTAAGCTGAATAAAATTGTCCAATCAAAGCAAAAAGAAACTGCTATAACATGTCATAAGCCTCAAAAGGTTAACTGAAATGCATGCTAAACACAGCAAATCCTAACAAGTGAGGCAGCTCTGAACAGGGCTGTCTGAAGTAGGATGTGAGACCGGAATTGCACTGCGCATGGAGCACTCGGTCATTAAATTTATGTATGTATAGTAGTTGAAATAATTACCGAGTACGGTACAATTGGGGGTATTAAGTGTTGTCATAGATTCCAGTGGTTTTCGCTCAAAAGGTGTTATTGGTATCTTTATAGTTACCGGGAAAAAGGCTTATTCCTCAGAGTATTAGTCAGTGTCCCAAACTTTGTGAAATATCTGACAACACTTATTAACCTTGACCATACTTATAAATCATCGGTCAGTAGAAATAACAAACAAATATACAATAATAAAAAGAACCAACTTACCCAAGCCCAGGTCGTGAATCAAACTCCGAACGTAGAACCCCGAGCCACATTCAACCAGCAGAGTAAAGTTTGGAGCGCTGAAGTCACTCAACTCCAGCCGGTAGCATTGTACCTCCCGTGGCTCTATCTGGAAGTCAATCCCAGCCCTGAAAACCAAGGAAATATTATGATGAAGATTATTGTCTATTTGTTTTAAGCTGGCGAGAAATGACTTGTTCCCATCTTAACCCTTTCACACACAGGACGCGATTTGCGCCCTTTCTGGGATACAGTACTCAAAAGCCTTATGTGACATTCAGGGGTGTTTAGAAACCTTTAGTATAGATACTTCAACCTCTGCATGTCTTTGAGTGAGCTGTGGGCAGAAAACTAATTTTGGAGAGGTAATTATGATATTAAGAGAACTCTATTTCTGAAAGCTAAATGGCAACCCTTGAGTCCACAGGAGAGCGAGAGAGTTTATTACTCAGCTAGTACATTTTTATAGCCACTATCTTGTTAATTGGTGATTAGGCTGGCAAATGGGCATCACCCCCCACCCCTCCCTAGAACTCCGGCTCCAGTCTACCCCGGGGACCATTCCTAGCACCTTCCCCCCAAGAGATTTGAAGACAAGATTTGAAGTTTGATTATAAAACAAAAATACAGAATAGTAAAAATGTTGCGTCTGCTACCGCCGCCGCCAACACCGTGAACGACCGCAGCAGTGCAAGTACTGGTACTGAGCTGGATACACAGGCATAGTTTGCCTTTTTCCAGAGGATCTACTGTAAGAAACTGTAAGAAGAGATTACAAGAGGGTAGGATCCAGTGGCCTTGGTGCGCCCCACCAGAACCAGCCGCAGGGACGCACACGGCACTACGAATGGTCTGGTATTTTTCACACAATGACAGGGCAGCCTCCTGGAGCGCTACCACCAAGTTCGGGCCCCTATACTGTTGGGCAGAGAGTGCCAGTCCGGAGAAACACTACGCACTGTACCCTCTGGATCCATTTCGTCCAGGTTGGGCCCAAGGTACCAGGTCCGGGTCCAGAGGGAGCGACATCAACCGCCAGTGTGCCGCCATTAGGCAACTTGGACTAGAACAATGAAGCCCTGTCATATGAAATATAGCCAGCACCAATAAACAGGCTTCACTGTACCGGTATAGTAATGGCTGTTGGTCCACAAGTCTAACCCCATCCCCCCTATTAGTCGCCTTGTACGCCACGCAGTAAGATGCGTGGGGCATATTCTTTTTTTTTCCTCCACCCCCTGAGGGGTAGATGTATCCTATATATGTTTGTGTATGAGGAATACATATTTGTATATGTGAATATATAACATGTACAGTACTGTAGGCTATAATTATGTATTTATTTGTGCAATTTATGTGTTTAAATATAAAACTATTTTTATGAAATTTGAGTACCAAATACTAAAAAGTTACATAAAGTATAATTTTTACTCTCTGCTAAGGAGCTAGTACTCAGCAAGCAGGCTAGGCCATCAATTTGTTTTGGTCTTGTTGATATTAAAATGTAAAACTTGCAAACTAAACAAAACAAAACTCGGAAAAAGATAATATAAAGGCAAAATAACTTATCAAAATCGCTACTAAAATAAAATTTATGAAATAAAAGAACACAATCTATCCCACATAGGGTGTATATTACTACATGAGCAAGTTAATCTGTTTCCCAAGCAAACCAATCGCGCACATAACAACGCACTATCGTCACGTTCAAGGAATTAGTCAATTTGGGAAGTCACGGACGTTCTGGTAAATTTTTACTAAACTATGCATGAATAAAGAAACTTTATATTCAAGTACTGTATCCAAATAATAGCGAGATTTTTTTTTTTTAATATTATTGATGATAAACTGCTAACTCTGTGCTTAAGTCAGTAAAATGTTTAACCCTCCAGCCCCGGCTATGTATTATATATATATTCCTCGAAACCCGGGTGTTTTGGCCGAAAAACGTCTAGGCTAGGCTACCGTATATTCGTTAATCAGACTGCTTCCCGCATTCCCGCGCATCCCCAAGCGTAGCTGTGTTATTTACCTGTAGAATGGCATTAAGTAGAGCTCTCTAAGTCAACTGGTTGAGCTGTGATGATGATTTATTGGAGATAACTTTATGGCCAAAACAGCCACTTTACACCACTTTTCGATACTTAACAACAACATACAGGCACACACGAACAAGCGACGCTCTCCTTCTTGTGGCCGGAGATGCGGGGCGTCGGTCCAGCCGGCTGTTGTTTACATGCGTCGGACCGACGCCTCGCACACGAAGCTCACAGGCTTTCAACCACTGGGCGTTTAAGAGGCCTTCCGGGTACCTGTTATATGCTTTTTTATGGGCGTTCAAGAGCCCTTCCGTGGTGAGAGGGTTAAGTAATTTCATCTAATAACTTCAGAATTAAACTTGTATTAGTTTTAAGCTTCCACAAATATTCAAATTTCAGTCTAGTTCCCGATACCAATTGAAGAAAGCCCCGGAATATAGCGAGAAAAAATTAACTTGCTGCTAGAAAGCATCGGAAAAATCGCTAGTGTGACATCCACATAACGATTTTGATGAGTTCTTTTGTCTTTATATTGTGTCGTCCCTGTTTTGGTTTGTTCGTTTTGCAAGTTTGACTGTGTTGGTGGTGTAATGGTTTAGATGCTTATGTTCTGGGTGTCATGTCCCGATTTCGAATCCCGGGAGAACCATATGCTTTCATTAGTTTATTCAAGTGCATTGGGGTTTGTGATTGATGATTCATGAAAAGAACGGGGTGTTACTTAATTATAATCGCCCTTACTCTGCCAAGTCTGAGTATCGCTTTCCTCTTCTCTTGAGCGCTGAATATACCGGTGGCGTTTGTTTGATGCGGCCCAGAAACTGCTTGAGACTCTGCTGTAGCTCTGATTCGGTCACGTGATCTGAAGAATAAATTTATTGAATATTGACACTTTCAATTTGGGTGACTGCCTTCCTTCGATTTTTGCTATAAATAGAAGATTTTATGCAGCTTATGAAGGATCTCTGGTAATTAATATGGCAAATTCAAATAGTTCATAGCTTTTTAATTGCTAGAGGTCCTCCTTAACCCTCCAGGCCCGGGCAGGTCCTCCAAAGGACAGGGTGGGCTACCCGAGCGATCTGGCCAAAAAACGTCTAGGCCTAGGCTACCGTATTTTTGTTAATTTAACTGCTAGAAATTTCCCACGCATCTATAAACATAGTACGGTTTCCAATCTGTAGACTGGCGTTGAGTAGAGCTCTCTAAGTCAACTGGTTCAGTTGTGATGACGATTTCAGTGGAGTTAATTTTTCCGCAATGTTGACAATATGGGAGCTTTTCACACACTAATTTTGTCTGACGTCACAACAATAACATTGATCCGACCTCTCCTTATTGTTTTCGGAGGTGCGGTGACGCAACGATCGGCTTTGTTTACATGCGTCGGACGCACGGCGTTCAGACCAAGCTGAATAGGCTTTCAAGCTTACTATCTCCTGAAAGGACACCCGGGCACCTGCCCTTATATCGTGGTGTCCTTTGGAGGGCCTGCCCGGGCCAGGAGGGTTAAGCTTTAATTAAATCATTTAAAGGTAAGCAAATCAAGAGAACAGGACGTCACCCGTATCTAAAGGGTTTACAGTAAAAGTTCTTTAATCCGACGACCGATGATTCGAATCTCCCAATAGTCCGAATTTTTCAATTTGAGGCCAAATCCGAATTTACCCGATGATCCGAATTTCAAGAAGTCCCAAAGTCCCCTTTTTGAGGCATTAGTCCACTCAAATGACACATAATGGAGCACACACATATCATCTATCTATCTATTGCCTGACGCCGTGATCCCCGAAGGGGTGGCCACGAACGAACCGCCCCCATGCACCTCTGTCCCCAGTCAGTCGACGCCCCTCCCACAACCAGCACCGCCTTCGTTCATGTAGTTCCTCACTCCATCCTTCCACCTCATATTCGGTCTACCTCTCCCCCTCTGTCCCTCCACCTCGCTCTCGTACACCCTCTTAGTCATTCTCTCGCTTTCCATACGTTCCATATGGCCGAACCATCTCAAGTTGTTCCTTTTTCACACTTTCCAGCACATCTACCTCCACACCACACCTCCTTCTTACTTCCTCATTAGTCTGTCTATCCCTCCATGTAACTCCGCACGCACTCCTTAAGTAATTCATTTCCACTGCTCTCACTCTTGGTCTGAGTCTCTCAACCAACGTCCATGCTTCGCTTCCGTAAGTCAGTGTCGGGATTACCACACTGTCATGCAAGGACTTCTTCACTTCCATACTGACCACCCTATTTCTTGTTACTGCTTTTAGCGTTCCTACAACCCTCTTCCCCTGTTGTACCCTCTCCCGCACCTCTTCATCCATAGTCCCATCTTTACTCAACACACTGCCCAGATACAGTACTTAAAAGAGTTGACGATCTCCATAGCCTGACCGTTCAGCTTCACCTCACACTCTGTGACTTCACCCCTTTCGAAGACCATAACCTTGCTCTTCCCCGTATTTACCTTCAAATTCCGTTTTTCGCACACTGTTCCAAACTCATTTACCAGACCCTGCAACTCCCATTCATTATCACTCATCAGAACTGTATCATCCGCAAACAGCAGTATAGGTAGCTTCCACTCAATTCCCTCCCTTTTCAGCGATACACCAACATCCACTGCTCTTGATAGTATTTCTTTCATAACTCCATCCATATATACAGTAAACAACCACGGGGACATCACACACCCCTGTTTCAAACCAACATTCAGGTCAAAGAACTCGCTCTGCTCACTCTCCACACGTACTGCCGCCTTTGCACCCTCATACATGCTCTTCACTGCTTTCAGCAACTTGCCCTCTACTCCGTATATTCTAAGTACTTTCCACAAACCTTCTCTATCCACTCTGTCATAGGCCTTCTCCAAGTCCATAAGGCAACATACACCTTTTGTTTCTTCTCCAGATACTTCTCCACAACACAATTCAGGGTAAAAATCTGATCTACACATCCTCTTCCCTTCCTAAAACCTCCCTGCTCGTCGCCTATCCATTTCTCCGTTCTCACTCTCACTCTCTCAATCACTACCCTACTGTATACCTTCCCTACTACGCTTAGAAGACATATTCCTCGGTGGTTACCACACACTCCTCTTTCCCCTTTGCCCTTATATAGGGGGACTATTATGCCAGTCTTCCAGTCATCGGGTGCACTCCCCTTCTCCCATGCTAGTTTGCACATTTTCCATACCCATTCTATCACTATCTCACCACCATACCTCAACATTTCCCCCACACACTCCATCTGTTCCTGGTGCTTTCCCCAACTTCACTCTTTTCATGGCTTCCCACACTTCTGACCTCCTGATCCCCACCTCCTCCTCCACTACTTCTCTTCTTCTCCCTCCCATACCATATCCAGCTATGTTTGCTGGCTCTTCATTCCTTTCATTTAGCAACTCACTGAAGTACTCCCTCCATCTTTCGACTCTCTCTTGCTTCTCGGCTAGCATTCTCCCATTCTTATCTTTCACACCCTTACTGTTTCCCTTGCTACCTTCCCTAACTTTCTTGACTTCTTTCCAGAACAGTTTCTTACTCTCCTCCATTTTACACTCAGATTCCTTCCAAATTCCTCATCTACTCTTCTCTTACTTTCCTTCACTTTGACAGCAACATAGTGTTTAGTGAAGGATATAATATATGGAGAAATGATAGAAAGGGTAAAAGGGGAGGTGGAGTGGCAGTATTAGTTAAGAACCCTATGACAGCAAAGCACGTGGAGTTAAATAATGACAAGGCAGAAATAATGGCAGTTGAACTCAATGATATAGAAGGAAAAAAGCTAGACATAGCAGTAGCTTACATGCCACCAAAGACCAGAGCATGGAGGGAGTTGGAGTTTGAGGAGATGGTAGAGGATATGATTCAGTCGTTGAGAAGATTGCTTTTAAGGAAGAATCGATTGATCTTGGTAGGAGATTTCAACTGTAGTGAGGTTGATTGGGAATCGGGAGATGCAGGGCCAAATCAGAGATCTTGGGGAAGTCGGCTAGTGGAGTTGGTTACGGAAAATGTACTTGCACAACATGTGAAGGAAAATACAAGAATGAGGGGTAATAACGAACCTTCTAAACTCGATCTGATTTTTACAAAAGATCCTCACGAAATTAGTGATATAAACTATCTATGTCCTGTAGGTAAAAGTGATCACCTATTACTAAAATGGAAGTTGACCTCGAGTAATGCCAATAGATTAGACAATAGCTACATAAATGACAGATTAAATTATAGTAAAGCTGATTATGTATCCTTGAAAAGATATTTAGAGGGAGTAGATTGGGATCTTATTTTGAAGGAACGGGACGTACAAGGTAAATATAGTAGATTCCTCGAAATTTATAGAGTAGGAACCAATATGTTTGTCCCAAGATATAAAACTGAAAATTTTACTAAGCAGAAAGATTGGTTTAATTTGAAATGCAAAAGAGCTTTGGGTAGGCGTGATGCAGCTTGGGCTAGATTAAGAAGAAGGAACACTGAGAGTAATCGGAATAAATATAAACAGGAGAGGAATAGATATGTTAACATAATTAGGCAAGTTAAAATGAACTATGAGAAGAACATAGTAAATAAATGTGAAAGTGATCCTAGATTATTTTATAAATATATAAACAGTAAGTTGAAGGTAAAGAAACAAATTACTAAATTAAGAGTTGATGCTAGGACGTATGAAAATGTATCGGACATGTGCGAGGTAATGAATAACAAATTGGGGTCAGTTTTTACTAGAGAGGAAGGTTTTGACGAACCACAGGCGGGAGTACTGGAGAGTGGTCTTAGTAAGATTGAAATAACTAGAGATGAGCTGTTATCTGCGATGAGAGGACTTGAAGTAAGGAAAGCTATGGGACCGGATGAAGTGTCTGCCTGGGTTTTAAAGGAGTGTGCAGAGCAATTAGTGGAGCCAGTGAGGGACATAATTCAAGCTTCCTTAGATAAAGGACAGGTTCCTGTTGAATGGAAAAGAGCTAATATCATTCCGATATACAAGAATGGAAACCCTGAGGACCCTCTAAACTATAGACCAGTTTCACTTACTAGTATTGTATGCAAGATTTGTGAAAAGCTAATTAGGAAGAGATGGATGAAAATGTTGGAGAGAAAGAAAATAATAACCCCAAAGCAATTTGGATTCAGAGAAGGGACATCTTGTGTTACCAGTTTGCTATGTTATTACAGTAGGGTGATAGATGTACTCCAAGAAAGAGGCGGATGGGTGGACTGCGTCTACTTAGACCTTTCCAAAGCATTCGATAAGGTACCACATAAGAGATTGTTATCTAAGCTTGAGACGCTAGGATGTGTCAAGGGGAGTTTGCTGAAATGGATGGAGAGCTATTTAACAGATAGGGAAATGAGGACCAACATTAGAGGAACTTACTCATCGTGGCGGAAAGTTGAGAGTGGTGTGCCGCAGGGATCTGTGTTGGCACCTCTCATGTTCCTTATGTACGTGAATGACCTGCCGATAGGCATAAACTCTTACATGTCAATGTTTGCAGATGACGTAAAAATTATGAGACAAATAACAAATAAAAGTAGTTGTGAGGAGCTGCAAGGGGATTTAGATAAAATATACGAATGGAGCACCAAGTGGAAAATGAAATTTAATATAAGTAAATGTCATGTGTTAAATATGGGAAGTGTGAATAGACCAAATTAGGAGTACAGGATGGGAGATAATAAAATTAGCAAGGCCGAAAAAGAAAAAGATTTAGGGTTGATTATACAAGATAATTTGTCGCCAGAGAAACATATTAACAAGCTCTTTAGCGGAATGTATGCAATGGCCGGGAATATGAAAGTTGCTCTGAACTATTTGGATGAGACCATGGTAGCGAAAATTATGAAGAGTATGATTAGACCAAGATTGGAGTATGCAGCAGTGGTGTGGTCCCCGCATCTAAAGAAGCATATTCACAAGTTAGAAAGAATCCAGAGAGCAGTCACTAGATTGGTTCCAAGTCTCAGAGAACTGCCATATGAAGGGAGGCTAGACAAATTAAATCTACCGAGTCTAAAAGAGAGGAGAGAGAGGGGAGACATGATAATGATGTACAAATGTACCCGGGGGCTGGAGAGGCTGGATAGGGAGGATATATTAATTATGGATACAGGAATAACTAGAGGCCACAGCTACAAAGTAAAAAGACCTACCTGCAAGAACGATATCAGGAAGTTTAGCTTCCCCTATAGATGTATTGACAAATGGAATGGGCTGGAGGAGGAGGTGGTAGGGGCAAGGAACATCCATATTTTCAAGAAAAAATTGGATAAAAAGTAGACTGAGAGACGGGACAACACGAGCTTAGCTCAACTCCTGTAAACTACAATTAGGTAAATACAATTAGGTAAATACTACTCTCTTCACCACCCTCTTACCATTTTCATTGTATTTTCACACATATCATATGTTCATGAATTCACTTTAAAAGTTTACCATTGTCATTGTAGCCTATTACCTACTTCAAAACATTCAGATTAATGGTCAAAGGAAGCTACTGATATAAACGTAAACACCACATCGTCTGCTAGAGAGTTTGTTTTGCTCTTGAACGCATCCTTGGGACGCTCCGATGCGCTACTGGCTTGCACCGCATTTTCTGCAAGCGCATTCAGTCTTGAGCTTGAAAACGCACCTTTGGACGTTCCGATACGCTACTATTTATAGTTCAGTGATCGGAGCGTCCCAAGGGTGCTTTCAAGACAACAAGACAAGGATGCTTTCAATACAATATAATATAACAGAGCACGTCACAAAAGGAAAATCACAAAAGGAAAATTACAAGAACCTCTCAGGGAAGTGCCGTTGTTAAGGCATTACTTCCCGAACCACATCTGATCTGATCTTCAAGAGCAAGACAAACTCGCTAGTAGACGATGCGGACATGTGACAATAAGAAGAAGGTGTTTACGTTTATATCAGCAGATTCCTTTGACCATTAATCTGAATGTTTTGAAGTAGGTAATAGGCTACAATGACAATGGTAAACTTTTGAAGTGATTTCATGAACATATGAGCCGATATGTGTGCACCATTGTGTCATTCGGGTGGCCTAATGCCTCAATGTTTTCGTCAGGCCACAGGTTCATAGGGGTAAAGTCCGATAATCCGAAAAATCCACTAATCCGAACGAGGGCCGGTCCGCTGCCCTTCGGATTAACGGAAGTTTACTGTATATAAATTGAAAATGCCGTCAATTCATGAACAAAAGAAATATTTGTCTACAACCTACCGGGAAAGAGCCGTACAGGTCTCCCTCGATTTACGATTGGGCTACGTTCCTGAAAACCCGATCTTCAATAGAAAAATTGTATAGCGAACCCTAAAATTTATAGGGTAAATGGGTAAACCATTGGTAAATCTAGGAAGACCTGTATACACTAGCGAACTAACCATAAGATTTTTCCATGGTAACACTCCCCTGTTGATTATAAGTGTTGGTAGCTACGCCCAGATGTCCTCTAACAACATAGGTCTTTTCTCCGTGCAGGAAACATGGCAGCATCCGCGTTCCGTCACCAACACCAACACCTGAAAATAGGATAAAAAAAAATAACTCCTTCAGTATATATTACAGTACCTATAACCTCTAAAGTACCATAATTTGCCTCTCTGTCACTCTTTCAATTTTTTGTTTTCTTTTTCAGTTTGGTTGAACAGTATTCTTTCAACATGCTTAACCCAGTCATCCTCATTCATTCTCTCCACATGGCCAAACTATTCTGGTCTGCCAGTATGCATCAACTTGTTAATACTCTCTATACCAAGTCGCTCTCTCAACTCTGCTCTTGTTGAATGCTCTCAGTCTGTGTGCTTTGAGCCTTTGACCCCAACATCCCTTGAATTTGGCTCTCTATCACTATTTTGGCTTTGAGGGAGACACTCGTTACAAGCAGCCTGCCTTTTGTCTCCTTCATACACTTAGAAAAAGATATCTTGATTTGGCTAATATGCACGTTGCGATTATTGTTATAGTTTTTGTTCACCTAGTTTTCGCAGGCATTTCAGTTAAGTTGTCGAGTTTCTATAATCAATTACAAAACCATCTCCTACATTTCGAATCCCATTACGCCATCAGACAGCATACTGTACTAGGACCATATGGCTGGGAAAATGTAGATAGCATAGAAGGGGTGTTGTAGATAGAGGAAGCTGTGTGGAATGTGGAATGTGTGTTGTTGTTGTTGTTGTTCCCCAAGCTGCCTGGCCGAACAGCCCCAAGGCCCCGAGCAAGGCCAAGGCCATAACCGTGCGCCCCCACAGAACCCTCACTGCCGACCACAATAAAGCCTGGGTGACCGTAGCCACTCCATGGCGGGGAGCTGAGGAGGGCGCGGAAACGCCCGGGAAACCAAAGCCCCACCCAGGGCCCTGTGCCCTTCAGCAATTATGAAGAGAAAGTTGAGGGGCAAAGGAAAAAATGTGACGCTTTGGCTTCCAATCTAGGTAGACTGGGAGGTCAATCTACGGAAGAGACGCCGTCACTTGAGATCTAGAAAATATAAAAGTAAAAGGAACAGTCAGAGTAAGCTATGGGATTGGCAGAGATTGCTCAGTTCTCACTCTGATAGACCAGCCCATCACCAGTGGAATGTGTGTTGTGTGTGTTATTAGTCTGTATACGTCGTCCAGGTGTCCCCCGACTCGGTGAGAGCATGTGAGACACGCTAGGACGTACTACCACACCCACTAAGTAGTCCGCCTTGGCTGGGATCGAACCCAGGTCAAGCAGATTCACACGCGAGCGTGCTCTCCACTCGACCGCAGCAGTATACAGGCTTCATCCTCTATAATTTCCCATGTTTTACTACTCGTACCATAAAGTAATAATCTTCAGGTCTTTCTCTCTAGCTCCTGCTCAAGAGATTCAGTAGCGCTCAAATAGAACATTTCTTACACATGTATCATACCGATTCACCCTGAGAGCGGAGGAAGAGACGCCTCATTGTCAATAGAGGTAATAAACAAGTACAGTATCTAAACTTACTCACTTCTGTCATTTGCAACCAAGCTATCCTCTGCACCACCCCCAGTGCTGATCATGTCATCCCAGAGATACATGCCAATTATTATGTTATCTCTTTCCACCCTAGGCTCAGCTTCGCAGTTTCCAAATTCATTAGTTTTACTATACTATGACCGCATCCTGCCTGAGCGAGGTATTTCACAAAAATACAAATACACCAAGAGGAGAGGGGAAAAAATTATATTTACTCACCTTCACATCCTACAATTAGAAAATATACGACAGCTTACCCAGAACCCCAGAAGCATGCGAGTCCAGTGTGCCTCCATGTCCAAGTTTGATGTCCCAGGCTTCTTGTTGAGGAACCAGTGATGACAACTCTGAGGAAAGAACACAGGTAAACATAACAAACTTGTATCCTGGTCTCAAGTCCTATTACATACGGATGAAGAAATGCCGGTCTGTGAATGTGGGGGGAGCTGCGCGTAGGGGTAGACCTAGAATGACGGGGGATCATGTACTCCGGTCCAATCTCAAAACAAAGCACTTGACAACAGAGGCAGCCCTTGATAGGGGTGCCTGGAAAGCCGCCATTTAGGATGTGAGACTGTAACCACATTCTCTGAGGACAAAAACTAGGTCCTTACACTTGCATGTATGCATCTTAGTGATCCTGACATGGACGTATGGGAGTGAATCATGGATGTTGTTGGAGAGACATACATCAAGAGTGAGCGGGGTGAAAATTGCTTAAGAAGTGAATGTGGAGTCACATGGAGAGATAGACAGAAGAATAAGGAAGTGCAAGAGTGATGTGGTGTGGATGTGCTGGTGAGAGTGAAGAGGAACACCTTGAAGTGGTTCGGTCATGTGGAGAGCTGGAGAATGACTAAAAGAGTGTATGAGAGTGAGGTGGATAGGCAGAGAAGCAGAGGCAGACCGAAAATGAGATGGAAGGATGGAGTTGAGAGATGCAGTATATGAGTAAAACTAGTGTTGAGTGGGAGGAGAGATGCTGGCTGACAAATGGCAGAGGAACATGGAGCCAATTTATTCATGGTCACTCCTCGGTGATCAAAGCATCAGGCAATACTGTAGATAGATAGGTAGATAATATCCTGAAATGCAAGACAATAACATACAATACCTATGTCAAAATGTATAGAGATCATAGGTAATAGCCTAGATGATCAAATGTAATGGTTAGATAAAAAGTTATATCAGATGTACAGTACTATATATAAACACTTTCTCAGTCTCTGCCGTATGGGCTAGCCTTATCGATGCAGTATAGTACGTGGTGAGCTGTACCTGGGAGGACCAAGGTATAGTCTATTCGCTGTAAGTAGGCGAGAAATCATGACCTCTAACCTCTGTAAATAAAAAACGACTACTGTACAGTAATCAAACTAATATTTCTACCATTTGGGAAGAGACAGTTAAGGAATATATGTGGAAATTTACAGCCAATTTGCTATAACCCTTTTTGAGTTACAGAGGATAGAGGTCATGATTTCTCGCCTACTTACAGCGAATAGACTATAGTAGTACCTATAGTAGTCGTTCCCTAGGCTGCCTGGCCAAACAGCCCCGAGCTCCTAAGGAAGGCTACGGCCGAGACCAGGTTTTCCCACAAAGCTCTCAAGGAGTGTGTGTTACCGGTACGTTGTTAGCGTAAGTGGATGTGTGTTATGCAGTCTTCCATAAATTGTTTGATAGTGTGCGGTGTTGTGTTACAACCCGGACAGGTGTCCTGGACGGAGTCATCCAGCCTCTTCTGATAACTCAGAAAGGCTGGATGGTGCCCACATCACAGCCTAGCCAGGTGGAGTTTGTCCTAACAGGACCAAGGTCTTAATTCTTGCCTCGGCATGAGAAAAGTTTATGTACCAGTAACTGATGCTGCTATCCGATCAGTACATGTGTGAATTATGCAAAAATTAAACAAAATAGAAATATTTACAGTATGTCCATATATATTTCATTAATACATACCTTCATTCAACTGTGCTTTGAGTTGGTTTAGTGTCTGAGCAGAAGTTATCCCCGATGGCTTTAAAACGGGGAACACTCCAGTTAACGCTCTTTGAAAAAGGACGGGATTTACTGCTCCTGTGAAAATGCGTATACAGTATATCAATTATGCTACTCTACAAATTTGTGTGCTTAAAAATAGCTATACTGTATACCTAATATGGACATTAATACGGTATTTATCTTTGTTGTCTAAATTGTTTCATCAAACTGATAATATTTGTTTTGCTACTAAACAAGAGGACTATACATGCAAAAATTTATCTTATAAAAATACATCCATGATGATCTTTGTTGATCTTAATAGAATCCCAGCCATAACTGTAATCCTCACATGGTAAATTTCCAAGGCAAGAGACTACCTCCGAAGTTAAGCACGCAAGGAACACATGTAATCAGTAGAGGATTTGCATAAAATCAACAAGAATATAAAAAAATTATTTTAAAAGGCCACGATACATGCATGCATTAATAAATTTGAAGTACGGTATGGGCTTTGATTCCTTCGAACCCCAACAGGGTCAACGTTGTTTTGGAACTGAAAATACTGTAAAGGAATATTAGCAAGAAATTGAATTATTTTGTTCATGTTATCAAATACATTATAGTCTAGATACACCTAAGCAGCATTTACGCATAACTTTAACTATGTAAAGATCTCTATCTATCTATTGCCATACAACGTAAGCCCCTCTCGGGGATGGCGACTAATAATTACTTCAAGGCATGGCCCTTCACAAGATAGACTGGCTCCCCAGGCCAGGCGCCTGACGGAATATTATCTAGTCCAACCGGCACCTGGCCCCCTCTCCCTATGACCTCGTTATCACTCATCTATACAAAAGCATTCTCCATTTATTCCTATTCATTACCACTTCTCTTGCCTGTTCTACAGTCATTTCTCTAGCTTCCAACGCTTGTACTATATCATCTCTCCATCTCATCCAAGGTCTTTCTCTCCCTCTACCTTCCCTTGTATCTGACTCATATACCGGTACTCTCTTTGTAAGCCTTTCATCTCCCATTCGTTCAACATGTCCATACCAGCACAGCCGCAGCACCCTTCTGTCCACTCTGGCCGATACTGTATTTGGCTAATACAGTTTCTTACAGTAGATCCTCTGGAAACAGGCAAACTAGGCCTGTGTATCCAGCTCAGTACCAGTACTTGCACTGCTGCGGTCGTTCACGGTGTTGGCGGCGGCAGTAGCAGACGCAACATTTTTACTATTCTGTATTTTTGCTTTATAATCAAACTTCAAATCTTGTCTTCCCCATGCTTTATCAAGATTACTTTCAAACTCCCTTATTGATTCGGAATCGACTACATACTGGGGCAGTGCGTTCCACTCATTTACCACTATATCACAAAATGAGTTCTTTGCCTTCTCAAGCCTATTTCTTTCTTTGTAAATTTTCTTAGAGTGTCCTCTCGTTCTTGTTCCCTCCCTTATCAAGAAGATACCTTCACACACATCCTCATCATACTTTCCTGACACTATCTTAAAAGTCTATCATATCCCCTCTCTTTCTCCTATATGCCCGTGTCCTCAACCTCTGCTCATAGCCCGCATTCTTCAACGTTGGTACTAGCTTGCTAGCTCTCCTCTGCACTTTCTCCACTGCTTCTATATCCTTTACCATATATGGAGCCCACACCTGGTTCGCATATTCCAGGTGCGGCCTAACCAGCGCTGTATAGAGATTCCTGAAGATTTCTTCGTCAAGTGACACAAATGTCCTCCTTATCAGCCCTACAATTCTATTGGCTTTGTTTATCTTTTCCGCTAAATGTTCTGAGAAATTTAACTTATTGTCTATCACTACTCATATCCTTTTCTGCATTCACTTCCTCCATCGCTTCATACATACTGTATCCTACCTTGTCTATCTTGCTTGTCCCAATCCGCATGTACAGTACATGTACTTGCATTTTTTTGGATGAAAAGGCATTAACCAATGCTCAGACCATCCCTTCATGCCCTCCACATCCCCTTGCAGCAAACCCACATCTTCCTTACTCCTCACTCTTCTATACAGTGTGACGCACCCAGTGCGTTGCAACGCAACCTGATTGTACTCCTTGGTACTCGAATGTACCGCCCGTGATCTGGCTACCGTCAGCCGCTATGTATATTGAGTGTGACAACTTATAACTATGTTCTTTGTATCTCTGCAAAGGTCTCGTCATGTGCTAACCAGTGGTGGGTTTTGTTTTAAGCCATGTCGAGACCTTCCATTTAATATAGTATCAATAGAGAAGTTGATAGATAAGACAATGGGAGTTCAGAGAGAGAGAGTGAGTTAGGCTTCAGAGCAAGAGGGTAGCAACGCGCTGCCGGCCGGGTGGTTGCCAGACGTATGGACTGGTTGGCAGCCTTGCTTATAGCTAGGCGCGACAGGGTTGGTAGTCCATTGTTGCTGGCCTGTTGTCGTACAGCACATTGCCTGGTGGCTGGCTGCGTGTTCCATGACCAGGTTGCCTAGAACCTTTGAGATTCTAACATCCCTTGCCCTCTCTCCCAACTTCTCACGGTTGCACTCTTTCTCTCTGACGACATTACTCTCATTTCATTCTTCTCTCTATTTAAATGCATAACCTTCCCTTGAGGTCCTAAAGGAGTTTCAGCACTCACCTCTCGTATTACTCTTAGGACAAGCATATATTTACATGTATTAGATTTAAGGGGTTAATGTGAACAGCGATCTTCTTGATGAGGATAGTTGGTGAACGTTCTACATGTTCACGAGTTATATGCCCCGCTCATCATCCCATTTGTGACTAGACTGGTGCCATGTGTAAGAGTCCGACCATGCCCAGGAGTTGTCTGTAGAGGGACGAGAACTTAGCCTTGATTTGCATACCGAGCCAGGAGCGCGTGTAGTACCGAGACTACAGCTCGCTCGTAGTGCCGGTATAGTAGAGTAACGTAATTTATCTGTCCTTGTGTTCTCTACAGTCTTCTCCTGGGTTCTCGCTTTCGGTGCTGGGACTCGTTGTTCCTGTGACTTGGCCTGCTAGCTAGAACACATGGGGATGATGAGTGGGATATATCTTTATTTTACTATGCATTGCAGCTCTCTTTAAGTATATATCTATAACACTTTACAATACACATTACTCACACACAAGACAACACTATTAATACTTTCATGTATCAATTAACTGCACTGTCGTTTTGCTGCTGTGTCCGGAGTTCTGTTGCGTAGGGCGCATACGGACTCGGAGGGGAGACAGAGTGAGAGAAGCGAAGTAGCCTATGCGGTAGTAGGCTACCGGCGCAGTACTGTTGCCTGCAACCTTTTAGTTATTCCAAGTATAGATTCATTATTATAATAAGTGACTACTATTTATGTTCCTCCCATGTGTATTATTAGGTATCTACTGGATCATGAACATCTTGTATGCTACATGCTAGTGCATGTTAGTAGGGGACAGTTAGTGTAGTGCACGCGCTTTCAAGTAGGCGTGTACATTTGTCATTTAGCATTTCACTGTCATACCTTTAGCCTGCTTCTATTCTACATTATTAGAGGCTTAATATTAACGTAGTTTCTTGAGTATTGCATTTCTTTAGTAATAACGTAACCTATAAATGTCTGAGGGAGTTTAGCCTCATAGCCTACCCCTGTTGTACACTTTCGCCGAGTTAAGGTACCTCGTTACCGTAGACGATAACTCTGTAGGGCGTTGGTGCTTTTGTTGTCTGGAGCATATAGTATTTGGGACTGGAATCGAGCGTGTCGTTGTCACTTAAGCCATTTCTGTCCTACGATCAAGAATCCCGAATATGTATTGCCGATCCAGCCGTAACAACAGCTTAGTGTCATCCGCATACAGGTATACCTCACTTCCATTAGTTATAACTCCAGGTAAGTCGTTGATAAATATAACGAACAGTAGTGGTCCCAACACAGATCCCTGAGGTACCCCACTTGTAATTTCCCTCCACCCCGAGCCTATTTCATTCACCAGTACCCTCTGTCTCCGATCTTTCAGGAAGGCTTCTATCCATTTCACACATTTCTCCCCTATATTATAGCTTCTAACTTTCTCTATTAACCTTTTATGTGGGACCTTATCGAAGGCCTTCATAAAATCGCAATATACCACGTCTATTACATCACCATCCTCTAGAATTTGCATCCAATCATCTACCACCTTAATCCAAGGAACGACTAACCAAATCTGGAGCGATAAGTAAGGTAAGAAAAATCCCTGTTCAGCTCCAGAGCAACACAGCCGACACCAACACCAACACGCCAGCTGACAATACACCAACAATCAAGGAATCAACTGGGGACACTGGCCTAGGCCAAGGCCTACTCAAAAGCCCAGAAGTAGCCGTAGGCAAGAGTGACAGCGACAACCTCAATACCAGTACCACAACAAACAAGGCTTTAGATTTAGGTCTGGGGAACACACCAGAAGATATTAGCCTCACAATGCTAGGTGCCCATAGTCTCCCCCCCGCAGCACTAGCAGACACGGCAGAGCCTCCTCAAAACGCAGCAAGATAGGTGAGGTCGAGGACCCCAACGAACACACACCCCACATGCAACGGATGCAGCCATAATGCTCCTACATACAGGACACCAGCAGCAACTGAACCCACAACCACAAGAACAGGTGAGGCTAGTGCTGTAAATTCAAATCCATGGAGACCTAGGACCAGAGCTGAAAACAAGGGCACTTATATTATGAGGAAAAGCATGGAAGCATGCAATTTCTACCTAAGAAATGAATGCCGATATGGAGTAGTTTGCATGGGATGCAAACAAGACCATCCAAAAATATGTGCAAAATTCATGAAGCACGGGCGGGATGACAGGATCGGCTGCAAGCGTGGATGGAAGTGCATCGACTACCACCCATTTGTATGCAGAATCTCGCTTAACAAAAGGGCATATGATATCAGAGACTGCAATCTTCCACACATCAAGGGAACTAAAAGACTGACGCCCAGCAACAATGTCAACAAACCAAGGGAACATGCTACAGGACACATCCAAAGGGAATTTGCCTGCACACCAACACATGAGGAAACACTAGTTAGCCAACGCAATGCCCTCAGAAGCTGGCCAGCCATCCAGCAAACTCAAAAGGACAGACCAACAGCGGTACACACGGCTATGCCCGACCAAAGTGCTTTTTTAGAGGTACTAATGGGACGTCTTCTGGAAGTGGAAAAACGGTCTCAAACGATAATGGAGAGATTCCTAGCCCAAACCGAGGGGCCAGACATGAAACACAGAGGAAGGTGCAACTACCACTAAATAGTTTTTTTGTGGGCAACATCAGAGGACTCTACCCACGAAACAATCAATGTAAAGTCCCCATGTTGGAAGAAATTGTAGAGGAAGATAACTCAATTTTTCTAGCCCTCACAGAAACACACTTGAACGATTTTTTTTTGGATGCAGAGATCAATATCCATAATTTCACACTATTCAGAGCCGACAGAGCGGATAGAAGCCACAGAGGAGTAGCACTCTACCTAAGGGAGGATATGGCTGCAAATACCAAAACTTTAGTTGCATTCTCAAACGGCACAACAGAGCTACTAGCAGTACACATAAGACAAACCGACATGCTCATCATAATTTTGTACCGACCTCCAAACACCACAGGGGAAATTTTCAAGGAGGTCACAGAGAAGATACAATCACTCCTACAAAATCTTCCAACTCCCGCTACCGATGTCATCATCATAGGAGATTTCAACCTGCCCATCATCAATTGGGCAACCATGAAAATAGACGGAGGATCCAGGGATGAAAAACAGCAAGCCAAGGAGCTAATGACTATCATGGACACTGCATACATGAAGCAATACATCGAGGAACCTACAAGAGGCAACAACACACTGGACTTACTATTTGGCAACAACTTCGACCTGGTACACTCGTACGAAACTGTTAAAACTATAATGTCCGACCACAGCCTCATCAAAGTTAGAACCCCCACACCAGCCACACCACCCAGAAGATGTCAAAAGGAATCAAGCCAAATCCCCTGCACCTCTCTGAAAGATCTCAACTTCTACAGCAAAGAAATAGACTGGGACAGACTGAGAGCAGAACTGGCAGTAACTGACTGGAGGGCACTATTCGAAGATAAAAACGTCGACGAAACTCTCAGTATCCTCCAGAAACAATGTCTGGAGACCTGTAAAAACACCATACCACCCAAATCAAGCAGGAAGCAGATAAAACAGATTCCCAGAGATAGAAAAATACTAATGAAGAAAAGGACGAACTTGAAAGCCAAGCAAAGGACGAACTTGAAAGCCAAGCAAAGGAAGACCAGCCAAGCGCACACTATCACCAAACTACAAGAAGAGCTCGATGAAGTTGAACGAAAACTCATCCAGTCACACCAAGAGCAAAGAACACGTGAAGAACTCCAAGCAGTTGCAAACATACTAGTAAATAGCAAATTCTTCTATGCATACGCAAAAAGGAGACTCAGGAACACCTCAACAATAGGACCGCTTGCAAAACCTACGGGCGAACTTGAGTGACCCAACCGAAATGGCCAAGATACTCAAACAGCAATACGAAAGTGTCTTCAGCCCACCAAATGAAGACAAGAAAATCGATAATGCAACGACCTTCTTTGACAACGCTCCTGGGACACCACATCAACTCTCCTCGGTAACAGTATCAACAGAGGACATAATAGCAGCCATCGACAAGATTGGACCAAACTCTGCAGCAGGACCAGATGGCTTTCATGCCCAACTGCTGAAAAACTGCAAACATCAGCTAGCCTTGCCTCTAAAACTGCTGTGGAGCAAGTCCCTCCAAACTGGATATGTACCACAATCCCTAAAAGAAGGTACCGTCACACCAATCCACAAAGGGGGTAGTAAAGGCATAGCCAAAAATTACAGACCAGTTGTGCTGACGTCACATCTTATTAAAATCATAGAAAGAACAATACGAGTTAAGATGGTCAGCTACCTGGAAGATAACGAGGCATTCAATGAGGGTCAACATGGCTTTAGACAAGGCCGCTCCTGCCTTTCACAACTACTATCACACTACGACAAAATCCTACAGGATATTCAAGACGGAGAAAATGTAGACGTCATATACCTAGATTTCGCCAAAGATTTTGACAAGGTGGACCATGGGATCCTTCTACATAAACTCAAATCACTGGGAATAGGGGGAGACCTTGGAAGATGGCTCCACAGTTTCATCACCAACAGAAAACAAAGAGTCACGGTTCAAGGAAGCCTATCAGAAACAGGTGGGGTCATCAGCGGTGTACCACAAGGATCAGTACTGGAACCTCTCCTATTCCTCATCATGATAGGAGACATCGACAGGGACCTGGAACAGTAAACAGCCTCATCGTTTGCAGACGACACCAGACTCATGAAGAAAATCACCTCACAACATGATGCACAGCTACTACAACAAGACTTGGACAAAATCATGAAGTGGTCAGAAGAAAACAACATGGCCCTAAACGGAGACAAGTTCGAGCTTCTAAGGTACGGGAACAAGAGAGCACTACAAAACGCCACTAACTACAAAAGTGGACAGCAAGAAATTACCGCCAAGGACACAGTGAAGGACTTGGGAGTAAATATGAGCAGTGATGCCACTTTTTCCCAGCATATTACCAAAGCCACAACAACAGCAAAACAAATAGCAGGCTGGATCCTGAGAACCTTCCACACAAGAAATGAGAGGTGTATGTTAACACTGTGGAAGTCACTGGTCCTACCACGACTGGAGTACTGCTCTCAGCTCTGGTCTCCCCAAAAAGTAGGAGAAATAACAGAAATTGAAGCCACCCAGAGGACATTCATCAGTAAAATCCATGGGTTTCAACACTTAAACTACTGGGAGAGACTCAAGGAGCTGCAGCTGTACTCACTTCAAAGACGTAAGGAGAGATACATCATCATCTACGTCTGGAAGATTTTGGAAAAAAAGGTACCAAATCCAAACATCCAAGAGACTCAACACCAAAGGCGAGGGAGGCTGTGCTATGTGAGGACTACGCCGGGATCAACACAAAAAATCAAATCCCTGATCCATAACAGCTTTGCATACAATGGAACCAGACTGTTCAACTGTATACCAGCCCCTCTCAGGAACATGACCGGGGTGTCTCCAGACACCTTCAAGAAACACTTGGACATGTGGCTGGCCAAAATACCGGACCGGCCACCAACACCAGGATACCCCAGCACCAACTCCAACCGGCTTCTGGAATGGAGAGTGGAAGAAAGGGAGCTGCCTGGTCGCAGTGGAGCCCCAGCTCAACTGTGTCACTAACGGACGGAATACAACAAAGTGTAACAAAGTGTAAGTGTAATTAGCTGTAGTACCGTCGACCTCCCCGGCAAGAATCCGAACTGTCTCCCACTGAAAAGTTGGTTTGATTTCATATGCTCCATTATTCCTTCTCTAATTACCGTTTCCATTAGTTTACACACAACACTTGTCAAACTGACTGGTCTATAATTTCCTGGGTCATTTCTCTTTCTCTTCTTAAATATAGCTGTTATGTTCGCCTCTCTCCAGTCCATCGGGATTTGTCCTGTATTAAACGATACCTCAAATAACATTTTCAATGGCTCTACTAACATCTCACCTCCTTCCTTTATGATTTTTGGGTGTATCCCATCCGGTCCTGGGGACTTACTTCTGTTAATTTTTTCTATAGCCCTTCTTATTCTAGCATGGGTAAACTCTATTAGTTCTAGTGCCGGTGCCTGTTTGATGGGAATAGTAGGCATTGCATCATCCGACTCCACTGTTAGTACCCCCCCAAAGTATTTCCCCAGCACCTCTGCTTTCTCCTTATCAGTCTCCGCTCTACTCCCACCATCCAACCCCCCTTCCAGCTCTGGGATCCCTACTCTTCTTGTTAACTTCTCCTGAATGTACTTCCAGAATATTTTTGGATTATCCTTCACATTTCTAGCAATCTCTCTCTCCCTCTCCTTCACCCCTCTCCTTGTCTCCCATCTTATTTTATTGTTTATTTGTCTGCATTCCAGATCCACTTCTTTAGCTTCTATACTAGACCCCCTGTTCTTTTTTAACAATTTTAAATTTTCCACAATCGTTTCTTTCTTCTAATCAATGTCCAAAGCTTTCTTTTCATTGGCAATTCTGTGTTTGTTCTTTTCCTCAATTTTGTTTTATCCTTATATTCCCTTACTGGTACACTTTTGGATACAGCATTCTCCAGTTTGACTCTAATTTTCCTCCACATTCCTTCAGCGTCTTCACCGTTCAAGTATTCCCCCCAGTCAATGTCCAAACACCGTCTCAGCAGCTCACAATCTGCTCTATCATACATGTATATTTTTGTATTGCTTCTATTATCCCTCTCTGTTTTAATATTGCAACTAAAGCTTATACAGGCATGGTCACTACGACCTATAGGGCTATCCACATTGACATGTTCCACTATATCCTCCTAGGCGCCTCATTGCTAAAAATCAAATCAAGTATACTCCCCTGCGTCCCATCTCTATATCTTGTCATCTCTGTAATATGTTGCGTTAACAAATAATCTCTCACTTTCTCTATAAACATGTTTTCCAGGCTACACTGTCCCGCTGGAGTAGTACAATTTGCCCAGTTGATCCTTGGCAAATTGAAATCTCCAATCAAAATCTTATATTTGTTCTCTCTATTATCTATTTCTTCCATTGCTTTCAGTAGGTTATCATCCTCTTCCCTACTATTATTTGGGCTTCTATATACAGTATAGAGGCAATTAGAATTGATCCTCTTGCACATTTTACTTCAATACACAAATACTCACAATACTGCTGTCTCATATCCACCTCATTAACCTTGAGCTCTTTTCTTACATAAATAAACAGTCCTCTTCCGACCTCTGCTCTAATAGCATTCCTCTCATATAACTCAAAACCCTCCAAACTATACTCCACCAGTTCCCTTTCAATTCTAGCATTTTTTGGTCTTACTTCCTGTAAGGCTATGACATCAGGTTTTTCCTCTTCATCCTGCAACCTACATATCAGTTATCTTTTCTTGTCCTGGGTAAACACATCCACATTACTAAACATAATCCTTAATCCATCTACCATCCCTCTCCTCCTGTCTGTACCCTACTCCCCCCTTAGCACTACTGGGTCTACAACTTTGTCTCCTGTCTCTCCCTGTGACACCTCCACCCTGTTCTCCTCCTCCGTCACAACTCCTATCACATTGTCTTCCCTCCCTGATCTCCCCCTCCCTTGACTAAATGACTAAATGATTAATGACTAAAATGAAAGGACTGCATTTTTGGCCTAAGTTTGAATTGTAGTCTCTCGTTTGACACCCTGTTTTTATGTGACTTACTTCTAGACATCCTTCTGAAGCAAAACTTTAATTGGTAAGGCACTTGATGTTCCAAAGATTCCTCAGCAAACTTTAATGCCAAGAATCATGGAAGTAAGCTGAATCTTCTGATGCTCTTCCAAGTCATTATCGGTATAGCTCGTTCATGACTTTCGCCTGCTTTGCCGTGTCTGTCTGTATTCTGTAATGATAAATAGCGACTTAGCCTCTTCAACATAATGACATAATTATTATCATATTTTGGTTAACGTTAGACAATAATTATTGGTTAGATTGTAACTTTGCAAGTAAACTTTTGAGGCGTTTTTTGCAAGCTCTCGGTCACGACCTTTACGTGTCGAATTTGACCACTTTTGTTTCGAAATTATCCCACGGCCAGCTGTTATTTGCTCCCTGCTGGCAATATACATATGATGATGAGTTGATGACAATAAGTCCTAGGGCCCAAAAGCGGTCCACTTAGAAGCGAGCATTACGGTAGTGACCCAGAGCATGCGAATTGCTGCGACAGGTTTGTTGAATAATACCTTTCTTCTTAGCTTATAATCTACCTCTAGTTCTCTGAGACTCAGTGGGGTAATTATGATCTCAATAAACCCTCTGAATAACATACTGTATGTTAAGTTAGATTACGTTAACGAGAAAACATACCAGTTAGGTTAGATTTTTCAAATTTTAATTTTCCTATGGAAATAGCTTCTTTTATAGCCTTACATTATGCTAGGCTACTCCTGAAACTTTACTGATGCACAGATACGGTAGCTATATTAAATCAAATACCTATAGCCTATTTAAAAAAAATTGCAATATGTACGGCAGGCCTATAGGCTATTGACGCTCTCGTGGACAAGTATAATACACTACTTTACCCTTGCACCGTACCCATTATTTTAATGTCACTTTACGATGCGTGATTTTGGGTGTTTTTCACTCTCTCGCAGTAGTTTCAGTAATCTGACGTCTTCAACATTATTTATTTGTAAGACCAGCGGGCCCACGGGGGTTAGGGGGTGGCAGCTCCTAAATTAGGTTATTAACAGCAGGCTATTGTCATTGGACGCGGCACACGTGGGTGGGTTTGCTTACGTCCGCAAGAGCCTTGCCGGTAAATCTACAGTTATACTACCCCTCCCCCACCTCCCCCTTTCAAAACACGCCTTTTAGCGTGTTTTTGGATGGTTCAGCAGACGCGGAAACTGGAAAAAAACATATTTTGATAAAAAATTATCACCAACCAGATACGAGTTTTTCAGGTAATTTGTTGGTTTTTTATTTTTTATTTGATATAGGCCTACAGTGTTGTTTAATACCGAGGACCGTCGCATTTTAGTATTTTTAACATTGGCCTAGCCTAGCCTAACCTAACCAAACTTAACCTAACCTAACCGAAAAGTAACCCGTCTCTGCGACGGTCTAAACTCCCCCTCACGTTCCCTGTTTATGGGTGCGCGACGGTCTAAACTCTGCTCACGTTCCCTGTTTATGGGTTTGCGAATGTTTGTAATACTTCAATGTATCTATTTCAAGTCAAATATACATTTCCGCGCATCATCAAACCATACTAAGTCTACTACTAATAATATTAACCCATTAGTTCAAACAGAATAGCGACAAAATAGGGGTAATATAACTGTAGATTTATCGCCTTGCCGATTCGCATAATGATTTAACCTGAGGGCTGCCAGCAACCAACCCCAGACACATGCTGTCTGTGCATCAGTAAGGCTTCCTGAAATGGTAAGACGGAAAGGAATAGGATGTAGTATTCGGGCACAGGCCTAGCCTACTTCCCGCCTTGTTTACACTACTCGCACTCTCTCGAGATCATGCTCCCGTCTATTATGACTGCCGTGGGATACAATAATAGGTTAAGGGGTTTTACCTGAATTGCCTCTCCTCATTCCCCCATGATTTATTGTCATCATCATAGCCTAAGGCTATTGGTTTAGGCCTAGGCCTATAAGTGTATTCTGAATGGTTGGGCTGAAAATCATAATTCGTAATTGTTTAATCGAAGTCCTCTTTTTCTAGTTATTAAAAACGTATTCTATGGTGTATTATATGATATATAGAAGCAATAGAACTGTTCAAATGACCTGGGAAGTGTATAGGCCTATTAAACCAAATACAAAACTTTGAATAATGAGGTAAGAGATGTGTTTTTTATCACTTTTCAACCCAAGACCAGCGGGGGTCTGGGGGCAGCAGCCCCCCAGGATGCCCAGGTTACCTTAGGTTAGGTTAGGTTAGGTTAGGTTAATGACCAGCTCTGTAAATACAGTAGTGAACATTTGGTTCAGTCTGTGCTCAAAAATCCATTTTCTTATGGAGGCCATACACTAAACAATTACCTAATAATTAAAAACGCCATGAGGGTCTTCTTGAGAATTAGGCCTACAGGCAACCCAAGGCCTAGGCTTAGCCTACTGCTACATGTAAAATCTAGAACACCTCTGCACTTTTATTAGGCTACACAATTTTTACACCACAAAGTTACATGATAGTTGTTTATAGTATAGATACTATAGGCTACACATACGAAATGGTACGAGAATAACGAGATATTTCGGTAAGATTTTACGGTTTGACAGTTACAAGCCCCATCGATGTTTGTGTAGCCTATAGGAATGTTATATAATAGTCTTCAGTCCTATATATGTCCTTCCCGTGAATCCCGTCGCAAATGTATTATAAGGGAGATATAGGGTAAAACACAGTCTTGTCAGCATAATGACAAGTCGTTTTATAGATTTTTTTGTTCCCTCCTACCTTACTCGGGGGACCTTACAGTTGCGCGATCCAGTGCTGCTTTGGTAATTGCGTACATTTTAGGTTAGTTTCTATCCACGTATTACTTTTAGGTTAGGTTAGGTTTCTTAGGTAGCCTATAAGTATGTTATATAATAGTCTTCAGTCCTATATATGTCCTTCCCTTCGCAAATGTAGGAAAAACTAAATAAGATGGTCACCAATTTTCCCATGGATTTTTTTATTTTTCCCTGTTAGTTTTCAACAATATATAGTGTTTGGAAATAATTACAACCCTCGGCGAAACCAGTTTCCCCATTATACAACGATCTTAAGACACGCCGCCCGATAGTGGGGAGGGCTATGAAGTACAGGGAAAATGAGGGGTTAAATTCGTAAAACGGCGATTAAAACGTATTTTAGAAAAACTTGGTGTACTGAAACCAGCTTGATTAGTATTGTGGTTTTATTGTACAAACAATTGAGGTCCGGTACATCACATCCTGTAACAACAACAATCCTTAGTATTACAGTTCTAAACAAAATAACTAATAAATATATGTAGTCTAGGAGTTTCTTATATCCCTATATTATATGCTAAACCTTCAATACATCTGAAATCATTAATACTTATTCCTTATATAGGTAAACCATAATCTCTTAGAAAGTCTTGACACCGACCTGTGTTTTGAAATGCTCGGCTGTCAGTGATCTAGTGGGCGGGAAAGGTAGCAGTGATGCGCTATGTAAAAGGGACCCTAAACATAAATGGCTAACTATATTTCATTACATTCTTCCCCCCTAATATTTATGTATAGTCCTGGAGGTACATAGGAGCGCGCCGTTTCCTTCCAGATCGTCGAAGTGAGTCCAGTGATGACGGCATCTCCGGCGTTGAAGAGGGATTCCGCTCACTACCTTCTTGTGGGGCAAATCATTCTGAGTTTTGTTCCTGGTTAAGTAACTCCTTGTGTGATGGTGTCAGGTTCACTTCTGCATCTGGAATGTCTTGGTGTTGTTGGGAGATGGACATGTTTGTGTCTGCATTCTCTCTGCTCTCTGGGGCCATGGGAGCAAGGTGCCTTAAGGAAACTGTAGTAATTCTGCCATCTGGGAACTTGACATGGGCATATTCAGGGTTCACATCCACGACCTCAACCTCATCAACTAAGGGATCACTCTTGCTATATCGCACTTGTCGCTTGAGGAGGGCAGGGCCTTTGCAAGCGAGCCATGTAGGTAGTGTCTGTCCGGATGTTGACCTCCTAGAATGCTGGAAGAAACGTTCATGTGGTGTGCAGTTTATAGAGGTGCATAATAATGATCGGATGGAGTGGAGTGCATCAGGAAGCACCATTTCCCACTGAGAGACATCTAAATTCCTGGTTTTGAGAGCTATCATCACAGTCTTCCATATTATTCCATTATATCTCTCTACCTGGCCATTTCCTCTAGGATTGTATGGTGTTGTACGGCTGGTTGCAACCCCTTTCTTATACAAAAATTCTTTTAGCTCTTCAGACATGAAAGATGTTCCTCTATCAGTGTGTATATAAGCTGGCATACCAAATATAGAGAACAGCTGCACCAGACATTGTATTACAGTAGCAGTAGTCATGTTGGAGCAAGGGAATGCAAAGGGGAATCTAGAGTATTCATCTACAATAGTAAGTATGTACTTATTTTTTGATTGAGATGGAAGTGGGCCTTTAAAATCCATGTTGAGTCTCTCAAAGGGCTGAGTTGCCTTAATCAATGATCCAGATTTTGCCTTGAAAAATTGAGGTTTCAGTTTAGAGCATGTGGGGCATGATGTTGTCATTTTCTTTACGTCTTTAACGGAATAGGGCAAATTTCGACCTCGGACAAAATGAGCCATTCGGGTTACTCCAGGGTGACATAGGTTATCATGCAACTCTTTGAGTTTATCTGTACCAGTAGCTCCACACACACGTGAAAATGCATCTGCAGGAATGTTCTCTGAGCCCGGGCGGTACACAATGTCATAATGGTAACATGAGAATTCTATACGCCATCTTGCTATTTTGTCATTTTTAATTTTGCCAGCTGATTTAGAGTTGAACATGAATGCCACGCTGCGCTGATCTGTGACAAGCCGAAAATGATGTCCGATGAGATAATGTCGCCACTTTCTTAAAGCTTCTACAATGGCATAAGCTTCTTTCTCCACTGATGAGTGCTTCTGTTCACTACTTGAGAGAGTTCTGGAGAAGAAAGCCACTGGACGGTCATTCTGGGTAAGGGTCGCAGCAATCGCATGATCTGAAGCATCGGTTTCTACTGTGAATTAAAATGTAAAACTTGCAAACTAAACAAACCAAAATTGGGACAAGGACAATATAAAGTCAAATTAAATTATCAAAATCGCTATGTGGAAACAACGTTTACTAAAATGAAAATTATTATATAAAAGAACACAATCCACCACATAGGGTGTACATTACTACATGAGCAAGTTAATCTGTTTCTGAAGGGAGAGTTTGGGTCTATTGATAGTATCACAGAATCAGCAATGTCTTTCTTTAGATTTTCAAAAGCTTGAGCTGCTGTAGCAGATAAGGGAAACCCATCAGCATGAGATCTGAGGGTCTGTACTTTTTCTGAAAACCCAGGTATCCATCGAGAGTAGTGAGCAAGCATTCCCATCATCCTGCGTAGCGAAGCCATGTCCTGTGGTAGTGGGAGTTTCAATAGTGGCTCTAGACGTTCTTGGTCAGGTCTGATTTCTCCCTCCTTTATAGAGTAACCAAGCAGATTAATGGACCGGAGGCGAAAGTCACATTTGTCATAATTTAGGGTCAGGTTATACTTCTTGGCAACATCCATAAAGTGCTTCAGATTTTCATCATGGTCTTCTTCAGATTCACCACATACCGTAACATTATCCACATAAGCGAATGTACCCTTCACACTTTCTTTTTCAAGGATTTCATCAATAACTCTTTGGAAACTGGCCACTCCATTTGTCACTCCGAAAGGGATACGATTAAATTCATAAAGCTTTCTCCTGCTTCAAATGCTGTGTAAGGTTTCTCCTCTTCTTTTATCTCCACTTGATGGTATGCACTTCTCAAATCCAATGTACTGTACACTCTAAACCTAGCAACATCATTCACCATCTCATCAATACGTGGTAAGGGGTAGGCATCCAGCTCTGTGTACCGGTTTATGGTCTGCGAGTAATCTATAACCATTCTTTTCTTGTGATTTTCCCCTGAGGTTACCAGTACTTGAGCTCTCCAAGGAGAATTACTAGGTCTGATGATTCCTTCTTTCAGCATGCGTACAGTTTCAGCTTGTATGAATTTCTTGTCTGTTTCTGTGCATCTCCTGGATTTCACAGCGATAGGCCTGCAGTCTGGTGCCAAGTTTCTAAACAGCGATGGAGCAGGTACTTTTACAGCTGTTAATCCACATATCTTGAGGGGTGGTCTTGATCCCCCAAAGGCCATCTCTAATGAAGAATGTTGTTGTAGGAAATCATGGCCTAAAATCACGTCACTACATAAACTGGGAAGGACTTTGAGTTTAACATTGGAATAAGTTTCTCCCTGAAGCTCTAGGTTAACATTGCAGTGGCCCAGGATTTTAGAAGAATGTGATACATCTGCCATGGAAACCTCACCATTGTCAGGATAGATTGTTAGCTTGTTCTGCTGCACGATATTATTATGGATAAAATTATCGGAGCTACCTGTATCAATTAGGGTAGTAACTGCTATGCCATTAATTTTTGAGCTGCTCACAGATTTTTTAAGACACGAAAGAGAAGTTCCAGCTAGAGTAGCAAGCATTGTAGCTGAATGGTGAGAGGTGGAAGCAGTATTTGTCTGTTTATGACTAGAAGCTCGGCATACCTTAGCGTAATGTCCCTTTTTCTTGCAGTTCATACACAAAGCCTCTCTTGCTGGGCACTGACTACGTGGATGCCGGCTGTATCCACAAAAGAAACACCGGGAAGCACTGGAAGTAGCTGCACTCACTGGATCAGCATTCTTTTCTACTCTTTCTAGTTGTTGTTGTTGTAGATGTTGTTGGACTCTTTCTTGTTCATCTGTATCTATGCCTAGTTTGCTTAGTGATACTGCAGCATTTATTGACTCTGGGTGCATATAAGAGGCAGAATGTTTCTGAGCCATTTCTAAAGTGTGGGCTTGTTCATATGCAGTTTGCAGATCCAAGGTTTTGTTCTCTAATAAACGTTGCCGTATCGTACGAGAAACTATCCCGTTAATAAAGGCATCTCTAACATAGTTGTCACAGGCTTCCACTGCCGTCACAGCCTTGAACTGACAGTCTTTGGCAAGAAGTTTTAGTGCCTGTAAGAACTGATCCAGTGACTCACCAGGTTCTTGGCATCGAGTTGCTAGTACATGCCTGGCAAATATTTCATTTTTAGGTTTGATATACAAGTTAGTTAGGGTTTCCTCGGCAGCCTCATAGGTTTTACAGTCAGCAATATAGTCATACTTGCGGGGCGATGTAATTTGTCAGAAGTACAAGTCTGTCTGCAGTGGGAGTATTCTGTTGTATGGCCTTTGAGAAGTTGTTAAAGGTCCTGAGCCAGTGGTGCCATTCCTTAGCTGCAGTGGTGGAGTTTGGGTCTGTGTCGAACCTCTCTGGTCGTAAGAACCGCTCCATGTCCACTTGTTAATTGTTTGTACAATAAATTGTAGTGAAACCAGCTTGATTAGTATTGTGGTTTTATTGTACAAACAATTGAGGTCCGGTACATCACATCCTGTAACAACAACAATCCTTAGTATTACAGTTCTAAACAAAATAACTAATAAATATATGTAGTCTAGGAGTTTCTTATATCCCTATATTATATGCTAAACCTTCAATACATCTGAAATCATTAATACTTATTCCTTATATAGGTAAACCATAATCTCTTAGAAAGTCTTGACACCGACCTGTGTTTTGAAATGCTCGGCTGTCAGTGATCTAGTGGGCGGGAAAGGTAGCAGTGATGCGCTATGTAAAAGGGACCCTAAACATAAATGGCTAACTATATTTCATTACACTTGGCTCGGGTTTTAAGGTATTTCAAAGGCCTAAAACCCAATATTTCGAAAACCCGAGCCAAGTTTTGGCCAAAGCTGGCTCGGATTTTGAGTTTGTAGAGAACAAAATTACAGTAACCTCATTTAGAAATTTCAAATTTGGCTCAGGTTTCCCGAAATTGCAAAGCCATAAAACCCGATTTTGGAAAACCCGAGACAGGTTTTGGCAAAACTTGGCTCAGATTTTGCGAGTTTTAAGAGTAAACCAAAATACAGTAACCTAATTTAGAATTTTGGCTCATGTTTCCCTAAATTGCAAACCCAAAAAAGGATAATTTTGGAAAAACCGAGCCAATTTTTGGCAAAACTTGGATCGTATTTTGAGAATCGAAAAAGACTAACTAAATGTCGGAAATCGGCTCATGATTTCCCTAATTGCAAAGACATATAACCAGATTATCGAAAACGTAGCACTTATTTAAATCATAAAATTGGATAAAATTGGATAAGCATATGGACGAGAGGGGTTGGGTGTGAAGGGGGATCAGCCGGGTTGGGCCAATCAGCACTCTGCATACCCCCATAATCCTGCGTTGATCTCTAACCGTTTTGGTGAGATGATCCTCAGGGTATTAGAGTGTTGAGCCTATAATTGGGCTTTGTAATTGAACTGGGGTTGTGTGGGACAGGGATCTGCCTTGCTTAGGCCAATCGGCTTTCTGCAGACTCCCATTTTCTTATGTTCTTATGTTCTTATAAATATCCAGTAACATAACATTGGATACAAGCCTAATCCACACCTAACACCTACAATGTGTCCGTAGTACCTAGTAGGCCTACGTGGGATACAACATGGCGGTTGGGCCGGCGCCCATTTAGTAGCCTACCGGTATTCGGCCGTATCTGTAAATACGAATGCGAGTCACTTCGAGCGAATTCCTGATCAAGCGGATGCACAACCTAACCTAACCTAACCTATGGGCAGGTGGAGTTAGTTGTTAGTGTTGACTAAAAAGCTGGTGGACAGACCTCGGGAGACAGGTGAAAATGGCGTGGGTACGAATCGGTGCCGTCTATAGGAAGGTATTGACAACCATGTTACGACAGAATTCCATTTTAGTACCATATATTTTTATTAGGTTTTGCCGAGGCTTAAAAAACATTTTCATATTATGTTTAGAGCATATAAAATCCATATTTGTTTTCAAATATTGCAAAATAATTGGTGACCAAGTTATTTAGTTATACTCAAATGTATTATAAGGGAGATATAGGGTAAAACACAGTCTTGTCTGCATAATGACGAGGCCTGTTTTACGGGATGCTTTAGGTTAGGTTAGGTTAGGTTTCTTAGTTAGGTTCATGACAAGGTATCAGCTGGTAGGTATGGGATAAACTAGGGACACATACTAGCTGGTAGGTAAGGGTTATTCTTGTATCCAACGTTCTACGTTAGGTTACTGTGTTTTTTTACTTCAAAAAATCGCTAAACCAGAGCCAAGTTTTGGCAAATGTTGGCTCGGGTTTTCAAATTTTGGGGTTTAATGGGTTTAAAAAAACATGAAAACTCGAGCCAACTCTCAAAATTCAATTACTGTTTTTTTTTTTACTTTGAAAAATGCCAAAAGCCGAGCCAACTTTTTTTCCAATTTTGGGGTTTTTGTACTCTGAAAAATACCCAAATCCGAGCCAACTTTTGCCAAACTTGGCTCGGATTTTCACATTTTAACGTTTTCTTACTTTTCTATATTATATTTTCAGAGTTCTTCCCATATTACCCCTATTTTTCCCCTTTTACCCCGCAATTTCCCTGATCTTCATAGCCCTCCCCACTAGTGGGGGCCGTGTTTTTAGATTGTTGGATAATGAGTAAATACTCATTTGCGACAGTCCTTGGTATAAAACAACACTGTATAATTATCAAAGAAAAAATGCAAAAATCAAACAAACACATGCTAAAACTCGTGACTGTCACACCGTATCAATTTACCGATATTTCTACTGATAGTAGAAGCTTGCAGGCAGCTGTATAGCTGTACAGTATATTTAAAGAGACGGGGTTTAAATATAATAATTATAATTACAAAACTGCTAGTTTAGTACTCAAAAGTCGCTAGTATATCGCTATATACTGTAATAACACGATTGTTACAGCAACAAATGGAACGGTATCAAGAAGAATGGATCTTTGAAATGGGTGAAATCTTCAATATATAGCTAGTATTTAATATTCGTTGCTAAATCTAAATAAATATTTCTAGATACGTGTATAGCGAAATGCTTCTTCTTCTTATTATTGTTTAAATGTGCAGTTTGCTTGGAGGGTAGAAAATGAAATGAAAATGAATGAATGGGTTGTCTCCAGATTACTGCACAGGCGTTTAGGGAGGCTATGTACGTAGCTCTAAAACATGACGTCACTCACCATTTGCGCATGCGTGAAAATCTTGGCCCAGCCCCTCTAATGTACAACTATTATATTAGATTAGATTAACCTAACCTAACCTAACCCTAAAATATAACAAAAAATAATCAAAATAACAAATATAACGAAATAAACAAATAAAATATATACCAAAGAAGAGTGGGATCGATCCCTGGTTTCCTCAGTGACTGGCAGGTACCATACCGAGTGAGCTACGGAGAGATCTGGGTGATATGGTTTGAAGGGTATATTTAAACGCAACATGGTGATGCCATGATTTGGAAAACAGGTGGCCCAGGATATAAGCTGTCAGTTTGACTCTGGCCAGCTTGTGTAGAGGGTGTGAGCCGATCAAAGCTTTTTCCACCGTCTTTAAAAACACTGAGGCTGCTTAAGACCTTTTCGCCTTCCAATAAGTGTAAACTGTCCAAAGTGCAATAACCAGTGTTCCAAATACAGCTGACGAGGACAGCTGGTTTTGAAATGCACATACACTTGTTTTACATGGAAAAATTCGAAACAAAAATCCACCAGCTGTTGACCAAGATGCTTAGATAAGTGGTGATCGAGCCTCCAGCGGCCAGCCAGGCAGCCCAGTACCTCCTCTGTTCATTAAGGTTAGTTGGTTGGTTGGGACAACATAAAGGAGCCGGACCACAGCTAGCTCGGGAATCTTAATGGGTCATCGCAAAGTAACATAAAGTAACAGATTTTTTCGCATAGGATTAAACTGGCATGCAAGGGCTAGTTGGTTATACTGATGTTTTGGACCGACAGTTAGCCCATCGATCTTTTTAGGCCTAATAGGTCCGGTAGTCGGTAGAGCATAGGCTATACATCATTGCTATATATGTCATTAAGAGCCGAAATGTATTAGCCTATAAGGGAGAACAAAAATAAAATAAAATACATAGGCCTACTGTAAAACAATACGTTTTTCAGCCAGTACCCAACCAGCGGGGGTGGGGGGGCGGCAGCCCCCACCAATAATACTAGGTTAGGTTAGGTAAGGTTGTTAGGTTAGGCTAATGTTAACCCCATTCTTACTAGGTTAGGTTAGGTAAGGTTGTTAGGTTAGGCTAATGTTAACCCCATTCTTACTAGGTTAGGTTAGGTAAGGTTGTTAGGTTAGGCTAATGTTAACCCCATTCTTACTAGGTTAGGTTAGGTAAGGTTGTTAGGTTAGGCTAATGTTAACCCCATTCTTACTAGGTTAGGTTAGGTAAGGTTGTTAGGTTAGGCTAATATTAACCCCATTCTTACTAGGTTAGGTAAGGTTGTTAGGTTAGGCTAATGTTAACTCCATTCTTACTTCGTTAGGTTAGGCTAATGTTAACCTTATGAAAACCCAAACAAAGATTTTATTAGGGTTAGGCTACTGTGTAATTTTAACATGAACACTAGTAAAATCCGAGCCAAGTTTCGTCAAAACTTGGCTCGTGTTTTCTAAATGTCGGGTTATATGGGTATGGAAATTTACAAAACCCGAGCCAACATGTTAATAAGGTTACTGTGTTATTTTCATTTTTAAATTAGTTAAATCCGAGCCAAGTTTCGTCAAAACTTGGCTCGGGTTTTCAAAAAGTCGGGTTTTATGGGTCTGGAAATTGACAAAACCCGAGCCAATAATTTACCAAGGTTACTGTGTTTTTTCATTTTTACATTTGTTAAATCCGAGCCAAGTTTCGTCAAAACTTGGCTCGGGTTTTCAAAAAATCAGGTTTTATGGGTTTGGAAATTGAACAAACCCGAGCCAAATTTGGGTTACAAATGTGTATTATCGTGTTCTATAGTGTTCTATACGCTTTTTACCCCTCAATTTCCCTGATCTTCATAGCCCTCCCCACTATAGGGGGGCGTGTCTTTAGATTGATGGATAATGGGTAAATGCTTAATTCCCATTCAATTTCATCACTAGATACGACTAAAACACCAAAAACAAAATCAAAATACAAAAAAAAATACCTGAAAAACACATTGTTGCGTCTCCTGTATATTAACCTGAAAAACTACTCAAAATTAGTCACTGAAGGTCTGAAGCCCCCCAACCGCGTCAAGGAGAGTAGTATCAGGGGGGAGAAATGCTGCTATATTGGCAAAAATGAATTTAAAAGGTCTTTGTATGGAGACGATCCAATAAACCCGATCATGGCGATCAATAAATTTTGTTGTATCATGTTCTTGATCCTGTTTGGGGAGGCCCAATAAACCCTGCCACAGTCCACCACAGGGAGGTATAGGTAGCGCCAACGAACTTGATTCCTCTGTAACTCAAAAGGGCCTAGAGCAAACTGGCTGCATATATCCACACCTATTTCCTGGTGGACTCTTCCTAAATGATAGAAACGTCAGTCTGATTAATTTAATTAATTTTGAGTTATAAGAAATTAAGGCCCTCAACCGTCAAGATTTTTGTCAAGTTCGCTGGCCGCTACGTATAGTAGTAGTCATTCCCTAGGCTGCCTTGCCGAACAGCCCCGCAACAGGGAGGTAATCACAGGCGGCCAAGTCGACCCGAGCATCGCTTGTTGATATGTAGCCTACTATCAGGGTTATTTGAATCACGATATTGTAAGGAACTGATAAACACACACACAAATACACACACGCATATTGTCTTGGATCTATCTTGTGCCTTTGTACGGTTTTATTTGGTTTATATGTCAAATCAATCATATCCCTCTCTCTCTCTCTAACACACACACACTTTCTCTCACATACAGTCAATTAACTAATTGTGACATGCATGCACTCACACATACAGTACACTCTCACTTTACTTCACTCAAACATACAGTAGATACCTCACAAATACTCTCACTCTCATTAATTCACATTCGATCACTCTACAATCTCACACACACACTCTCGCACACTTTATCAACTCTCTCCTAAATGTTTACAAAGAAGCACACTCACTCTCCCACATAGACATTCACTTATTCTAAGATACTCATATATTTCACTTCCACTATCACACTCACTAACTTTCACTGTCTCTCATACATTACCTTTAATTTGCTCACTCAGTATCTCTCTCTCTCACACACAGTCATAACAGTGGGTCGCGGACAAAAAATACAGTGGCTATGCATCAAGACTAAGGGATTATCTGCATGGCTTCACCATTATACAGAGAGAGAGAGAGAGAGAGAGAGAGAGAGAGAGAGAGAGAGAGAGAGAGAAAATGGGGGGGGGGGGTAAGGTATCTATAAATGCCGTGTTTGATTTCGGGAATATGTCTATGCCAAGACTGTTACTGATTCACTCACTTTCAGACCAATATTGACCCCATCGGTGTTGAAATTAGTTGAATTTTTAATTATTATGCAATTATTGTGACTAATATGATTTCCAATGACATATGTTACGACTGAGGTTTAAATATATCAGGGCTCTTATTCATTGGACAAGTAATGGCATAAATGCTACAATGGAAAGCGCTAGATCCAACCTCTGATGTATATTCCCAGTGAACAAAGAACACAAATACTCTCCAGAGTTCTATATGCAATAATAGGTTATCAAACTCTCAATAAATGTGCGTCTACTCTAGGCTTAACCCTCCAGCCCCGGGGGCTATAGCTTGCGACTGTGCTGCGGTACCGGGTGTTTTGACGATCTTTGGGCTATGTTAACTACTCTGTAAGTCAATGAATATGGCATGTAATGTTGTGAATAAATAAGAATAATGTTCCACAAACCTTCCTCTGTCGAATGGCGTTGAGTAGAGGTCTCTAGCCCCTCTGGTTGCATAATGGTGAGCGCGGGAAGACGAGTGCTTTTCGGCGGCAAATTCTTCCCGCGTTCGGACGCGTCGCCCCGGCCATGGCTACGACGCACCTAGCCGCTCGTCGCGCCAAAGTATTTATCTCCCTTAGACGATTTTAGTGTTTGATATTGAGAATGTGATGTTTATTTGATATTTTTCTAGTTATTTTGAGGCCAATTATATAAAATATGTTTATTAGTGTATCACTGTCACTGATATTGCTAATTTTCACTCGATACCGTACATTTTATTAGTAATTGAGGTAGGTTATTGTTGTATTAGGCACTGATTATTCGTTATTACAGGTGTTTATTATTCTTTGGTCATCAAGTATTGTGTCTTGTGTCACTTTCACTTTGATAAATATGCTTTAGAGTGTCACTGTCACTGATAATGCTAATTTTCACTCGATACCGTACATTTTATTAGTAATTGAGGTAGGTTATTGTTGTATTAGGCACTGATTATTCGTTATCACAGGTGTTTATTATACTTTGGCCATCAAATATTAGGTCTTGTGTCACTTTCACTTTGACAAATATGTTTTAGAGAGTGTCACTGTCACTGATAATGCTCATTTTCACTCGATACCGTACATTTTATTAGTAATTGAGGTAGGTTATTGTTGTATTAGGCACTGATTATTCGTTATCACAGGTGTTTATTATACTTTGGCCATCAAATATTAGGTCTTGTGTCACTTTCACTTTGACAAATATGCTTTAGAGAGTGTCACTGTCACTGATAATGCTCATTTTCACTCGATACCGTACATTTTATTAGTAATTGAGGTAGGTTATTGTTGTATTAGGCACTGATTATTCGTTATCACAGGTATTTATTATACTTTGGCCATCAAATATTAGGTCTTGTGTCACTTTCACTTAGTTATATGATTTGTAAACGTTTTATATACAATTTATTGTGTCTTTTTTCACTGATTTATATATTTCTATAGGTTCTAATCATATGAATGTCACTTGGTATATACATATGTGTCACTTTCACATATTATTATGGTGTAATTGTATTTGTATCAATTTTCTCATAATACATGACTTTTGTATTACAATAAATTGGTTTCTTCCACTTTTTGCCTATATATAATTATAGTGTACATATTGTCATTTTATTTGGCAATTTCAGTATGATTATTAGAACTCCAGCTTGGAGTGGTAATCAAAGAAGCACTCTAAAGCACAGAGTGCCACCTTGCACTCCACACACTCCATGGTTGACTTTTTACCTGGCCTCGGCCTCACCCTGCTGTTGTAGCAGACATGGCACCGCTTCTGCTGTGTTCTTCCTGATTCATTCTGAGGCAGGGAACCAAGCCTGTGCCTAATCAAGTATTGAGCACACTGCAAGCGGTCAATAACGGAGGGCCCAGGATGTGCCACTGCCCTCTGTGGCGTAGCATACTTCTCCAGGAGCTCCGTCAACACCTGCTTTTGGAACCTCCGCAGGCTATTGAACATCATGGGTGTGTTCACATTCCGAAGCTTGTTATATTGTAGGCATTCAGAACTGACATGTCCACCATATGCAGAAAGAACTTTTTGTACCATCTGCACGAGGTACGCAGGCAGTCAATGAAGCCTATTTGCATGTCGGACTTGTCCACCAGCCTCATGTTGATGTTGTAGTCCAGGACAGCATCGGGCTTGGTCACCCTGGCCTGGGTGCGGCGATCCACCTTGCCAGTCTCCACCATTTCCCCCTTGTGGATGGTGGTCAGGAGGTTGACCTTCCGCTGGTCGTGCCAGTGGATAGCCAGAATGGGCCCCGACTTCTTCCGGAACACATCACCTTTTTTGGTCTTTGGAGGGAAAGGTGGCATGCCCTTCCTTTTCCCTCGTACTGTGCCTACAGTCCCCGTCTTGCGCTCATGCAGGTACTGTGAGAGAGTGGGGGACGTGTAATAATTGTCCGTGTAGAGGACGTGATTCTTGTGAAAGTAGCGGTCCATCATGGCTTGCACCACTGCTCCGCCAAAGCCAATGAGGGGGTCCACAAGCAAGTCCCCTTCCTTCCCGCTGTAGACCAGGAAGTCCAGGACATAGCCAGTTTGGCAGTCGCACAGCACAAAGAATTTTATGCCAAAGCGATGTCTTTTTGAGGGGATGTACTGCCGGAAGCTGAGTTTTCCCCGGAACAGCACAAGAGACTCGTCAATGACGACCTTGCGGAAGGGCTTGAAGTAGGAGGTGAAGCGTTCTCGCATCATCTCGTACAACGTCCTAATCTTCCACAGCTTGTCTGGGAGGTGGACGTCAAGGTTGGTGACAAGATGGAGCGCTGTGAGGATATCAAGGTACCGGTCGCGAGACATATATTTCCCGAAGGCAGGGGTGGATATCAGATCATTGGTGATCCAATAGTCAGGCAACCTATGCTTCTTGACATGAGGCATTAGCATGGTGAGTGCCAGGAACACCAAGAACTCTTTATGAGTCACTGGGGTCCACTGCCTCATGTGGCCCTTGGTCACCTTGCCCAAAAAGTGGACCTGGAATTGGTGCTGCTTATTTGTCTCTTTGACAACATAGCCTACCACCTCCTCATCAAAGAAGGCCTCAAATAGTTCGTGTGGTGGAGCATTGGGGCCTGCAGGAAAATTGGGGGTAATGCCTGAACCCTCCAGTACCTCATCAAAAGCCGGCACATCTGGGTTGTATCCATCCTCATCAACTACGTCTTGCCACTGAAAAACGTAGAATGGGTCTTGTCTACGCTGACGAGGAGCTCCAGCTGGTGGCCCAGCACGCCCACGGCCAACTCGGGAGGCGCGCGCCCTAGGGCGGCGAGGGCGGCGGCCAGGGCGGCAGGCAGCACGACGGGCAGCACGACGCCGGGCCAAGCGGATGGGTCGAGGGTCGTCGATGTCCATATAGTCATCGTCAGAGTGGTCATCTTGCCCTGACGGTGGACCTATGTAATCATGGCCAGAGTCTTCAGAGAGGTGCCCTTCATCATCAGTGGCCCCCACATAATCTGGCGGGGAACCAGTGATGCGTGGGCGGCGTGCGGGTGGGCGAGGTGGGGAAGGAGTGGCAGGTGAGGCTGTGTCCCCCCGAGGTCCTGGGCTCCTTGGCCTGCGACGAGTGACAGAAAGCAATGTTTCACTGTCACTAGGCCCAGGTATTGGTGATGCGAGCTCAAAGACTTCTTCAGGAAGACATGTTGAAGGCGGGAGAGGTGGGGAGGACCGTGGGGAAAGTTGCGGGGACGTATGGCTGGGGCCGGCCGGGGTGAACGCCGCGGGAGCCTCGAACAAAACTCTCTTACTTTTCTTAATTTTTTGGTATATTTCCTACCTTTCCCCTTTTCGGCAGCAGTATGTCTCCTGTCGGGGGACCTAGGAGGCAAATAGGCCGAAAGTGGGGGGTCCTCAACCCTTGGCAATGGTGGGGGTGATGAGGAAGAATGCGGGGCATCCGGGTCATCTTGGGTGGCGTGGGTAGATAAGGGAGACAATGGCGGACGAGAAGGGTCACCACGCTGACCCTCACTCACAGCCTCATCCTCACCAAGTAGTTTTGCTTGTTCCCTAGCTGCCGCGGCCGCCTTCTCAAGTATTTTCTGCTTATACAAATGTAGCTTGAAAGGCGATTTACCTGGGGAAGGGCTTGGAGTCGTGTCAGTTATGCGAAATTTGGTGAGTGACCTTGAACTCTCCCACTCACTTACTCTCTCAAGTTCACTGTCTTTAGGTAAACCAGCTTCCTCAACAACTGGTACATCACCTTCATCACTCTCATCACTGTCATGTTCTCTCGCAAATCCCAGGAATTGCTCTTCTTTCTCACTCTCATGGCCATAATCACTCGACTTATAATTACTGGAGTCGTCACTGACTTCATCATCAACATTATGCTTGGCATCAGCTCGCTCATAAAGTCTCAATGTCGTCTCAATACCTCCGGGAGATAAAACATTTAGGCGATGGCGTCGGGGTAAGGCGCGACGAACTAGCAAGGGCGTCGTAGGAAGCACGGTATCGGACACAGCGGAATCACTATTTGGCGTACTGTCCATGATGGCGTCGGCGTAGATACTGTTGCTGTGGCGTAGTTTACGCCTGGTGGCGCCACCTACCGTCCCACGATACCAAAAATGTACGCGCGGCATTCGAAAGCACGCACGCAAGCAATGGGCGTTCAAGAGCCCTTCCGGGTTACGCGGGCCGAGGTTGTTATGGGCGTTCAAGAGCCCTTCCGGGTTGGAGGGGTTAATGTTATGTGAAAACAGCCTATTACTACCTATAACCGAAGGTGCTTGGTTATGGTATGCAAAGTAAGGTGGTAAGGGAAGTTACAGCTTACGTTACTTTAATCAATAAATGTCAGGGACTCCTGCATGAAAGAAAGTGCACTAAAGTCCTTCAACACCAACAAGGAATCTTCTTTAAATGTTAGATGCTATCAAGATGCTCGAATCGGAAATGGAACCCAAAAAGGCAGGCAGCGGAACAATGCTCGTGCAGGCTATGCACACAAAAGGCAGGAGATATAATGCAGTCGGAGCCAAGAACATCCTAAACGCTACAACAATAATAATAATCGCCACGACAATGCAGTATTCCTATCAACAAAAAGAGCCTAAGTCGTTTGTGTCTCAATACATCAAACTAGGCTGCGAAATGCTTGTGTAATCATAAACGGGTATGCATAATGAGAGTAATTGGTTTAATATACTGAATGTCTACTATGACTGATAAAGTCTAGCTAGAGTCAATTATACGAGATACTGGTGCGCATGGCATGCCGCATAGCCTAGTGCAAATCTCAAGTCTGTGCGTCAAATATTACGTTATAGGGAAGGGTAGCTCTCTTGAGAAACCTTAATACCGAAGTATTAAGCGTTCTCCTGGCGTACCTCAAAGACAAGCAACCGAGCCTAGAACAGTGCAGAATGGTATAGGCAAAAGGCCCTCATTCGTGCATGCTCTACTCTCAATGGCACACAGACTAGAATTTACCCAATCAACTCCAGTTCTCAGGTATGTCGTGCAGCTTTTAACTAAAGCCAGCACCCATCGGAAACAATACCTTATAGTATCAGACTCCTAGTCTAGCATTATCTAATCTAGCAGAACACTAATAATTATAGGAAGCGGTACTGAACAATATGAATGCCAACCAATGCTTCGTGATCAACTTATCTTAACAACTAACATACATGGGTTATATAAGACCTTAACGCACAATACAACTGGCCAGCATGAAGCTGATTATGCAGAGTTAACCAGAGGGGGTATAATATTAATAAAAGGTGGTGAAAGATATGGAAAATGAGAGAGATAGGCAGAGGAAAAGGTTCTCAGGTGCAGCGATGGGGACAGGTATCAAAGGGATAAGAGGGATGCGTTCTAGAAACCAGATCTGAGGGAGAGAGTGGCAAGAAAGTTGTATATAATAATTAACTAGCACTAGTTCGAACCGCGTAGGAAAAGCGGTAACAAGTCCTCTAGCCAATGCTAAAGAGCTAGCCAAACATGACATCACCAAGCATGGTAAAAAACTCCTTCAACTAATCCCCACGAAGCCAGCCAGCTATGACGCCATCGAGTATAGCAAAACACTGCGCGCCTCCCCACACTCTGTTCTACTCTCTCTCTCTCTCTCTCTCTCTCTCTCTCTCAAATCCTATCATTACTACTTAATGATAAAACATATACTTTGCAATTAAATATATAAAGCCTTGACATGGGTGAAAACAAAGAGCCTTTCTGGACTGCCCATGACACAAGCTTTCATATGAAATAAAGCACACAACAATACATCAACTGTCCACTGCCCTGGCGATCCTAGTGAATCACTGTAGGACAAGCCATGCGGTTCTAACGGAGTGGTTAATGTCACACATGCTGAATAGTATTGTCTAAAGACAAATTATCAAGTGATTTTGTCTTTTAGGTACGAAGGTCATTATATATACTTGCTTTCTATAAATATTTGTGCTTGGCATTATTATAGTACATTTGGGGAAGGATGTCAAACTCAGGTAATGTTGTTTTGGGACTACGTACAGTATATTGAGCGAGAGAGGGACTACAGGAACATTATAATGAAGCCGCATTGTTATTGTTATGCCCTGTTTTCTACAGGATTAACTTGGGTGATGTGGGCTCTATCTGACTGGGTATATAAGGCTGCATGCACAATACAAGGTATGAGGAATAGAGAACACAAAATAAACACACGGTAACACGACACACGATCACGTTTATTTAAGTAGATGAATAAAGAGCATAGAAAGATAGTAATACTCGTACAAAACAAATAATAGAAGAGAACTGCTAGCATTAGCGGATCTGGATGGAGCCTGGTCTCCCACTTCCAACGTTCAGGTATACTCTTCTGATCACTGGTTTAGTTAGCAAGTTTTATAATACTGGAAGACCTCAATGTACTTATGTATTCACTTTCACTAATTAGATTTCTTACTGGTAGGTCGGGTGCCCAAGTAGCGGCTCACAGTTAGAATTAGACACACATATATTTTAGAACACGGAAATTCTAGTAACCTCAAGGGGGTACTGATCTAAGATTTATATTCTTATGGCAGAAATACGTAGAACACAAATCAGTGGGCGAACGTTAGATATTACTAGGGTTTTAATATCTGAATAAGGTAATTACGAGAGTCAATGTCGCCTGTTAATTAATGAACACTGATACGCTTAGTACGTCCCAAATGGAATGGTTAAATATGAGTTACACTGGGCAAAGTTATAGCCACTTCATAGAAAAGTTAATAAGTGAATGTCGAACTAGTACTATAACACGTTAGTACTAATAAAGTGAATCTTGAATAGTATTTGTTGGTCTGGTCCTGGTTATCTTGCTTCCGGTGATGTTGGGGGCTAACGACTGGTTCCTCGGCCGTCCAGGTGGTCCAAATGTAGGAAGTTCTCAAGTCGGATCTCTTGGCGATCGGTCCTGGCTACACACTTATATACCTACTAATTTGTGTGAAGGTTATAAGGTGCACGTTGGTACTTGTACGTGGACAGATCTTCTATTTAACTTCTGCCACGGAGTCTGCCGGCTCGGGAATCTCTCAACTCAGGAACAACACAAGGGCAGAGCTAGAGGTCAACTTCAGGGTGGGTACCACTGGTTGGTGTCTATCTTTCAACTGATTTTACTGGGGGCGGGAGCTGGGTTCATAGGTTCGGTTCTGGACCCTGTAGGCCATAGGGATCTTGAGTCTTATGGACTTATTGGAGCTCTCAATAGATATGGGGACTAGGTAAGATGGTGATTACTGTTGTGACACATGGCTATAGGAAGCCTTCATCTTGTGATATAACTGAGCCTTAGTAAGAGGTACTATTTTGGCTATACTGGAAGTATTTATGGGAGGGAGACTGGATCTACTTTGCGGGGAGGGCTGGGACAGCTGTGATAGGGGCGTCTCTCTTATATTGCTCAGTCTTCATTCTATGGCATAGCTGAGGTGCTAATTTGCTTATCCGAGTATGCAAGAAAGGTGAATGGATGATTGTGGGTAAAAAGAGGTGAGTAATGGGGTTAGACATGCATGGTTAGTTCATTGATAGGAAGAATTCCTGGGCTACCTGGCAATGACCCGGAAGTCAAAACAGGGGTCAGGTGTACCTCCGCGGGGGTGGGGGTCTCCCTCCTCGGGTGGGTAAAAAAGGGGTAGCCGGGCGCTCTCTCTCTGGGATGGTCGTCCGGCGGCTGTGGCTAGGGGCTTGCCATATCACCAGTGTTTGTAATAACCCTCTGTTTATGAGACAGATGTGGGTCTTCTTAATATCCAAACCGAAGGTGCCTTGGCTAGCTGGTTTTAATCGGTTGGTTGTTAATCGTATGGTTTGCTGGATGTGGTGGAGACTGGTTGCTAACTCTGCCACATTTATCTGGAAGTATGGCAACAGAAGTTAGTTACTGGTGAGGCGGCTAGCCTCGCACCGACGACCATTGGGTGCAGGGTTGTGAATAGGTTGTAAGAGAATAGATGGCATGCAAGGGGTTAGTAAATTTCTAATGTTGTTCTGGCCTACTAAGGGAAGGCAGGCTGGATAGGAGTATATATATAAAAGGTTGGAGAGCGTTAGCAACGGAAAAATCAAGGATCTTCAAGAGGTATGAGAGAGAGGCTAGGTCGGACAAGAGTCGAGAAGCGCGGGGTATTTTAATGAGAGGGGAGGAGTTCAGGGGGGCTATAGGGAAATTTGACCCTAAGGTCTCTGGGCGTGGGGGTGGCATTAGGCTGCAGTTGATATTGGAGTTTGAAAAGGCAGTGAAAGTACGTTAGCCAAATGCTACCGGAATATGCAACTATGGGGTGGTATATGAGTCTGGAAAAGATAGAATTATGTGGACTGTGGGGCTGGGGGGGGGAGAAGGAGGTGAACTGTAGGTGTGTGCTTGACTGTGGGTAAAGTGGGGAAAAACATGGTGTATTATTCTTCGTCAGTACGAGGGGTTATGGATACTATTAGTTGGCACGAGCTTTTGCACGTCTAGTTGTCCCTGGGAACTGCGTTTTCTATGAAATATATACCAAGAAAAGCGGCAGTTCGTAGGGGAACTTCGTTATTGTTTCGAGGTACTTATGACAGATACTGGTAACAAGGTTATCTATACAATCTCTGGTTGGGGTAAGAGGTGTAGGACACGAAGCAAATTGGCGTAGTGTGGACTGTGGATACGAAGGAGGTAAGTGGAAGACGTATGACAATTGTGGAAAAGTAAATGGAAAAAGGTGAACACAATGGCGGATAAAGATACTTAACCTAAGGATTGAATACATAGATTTATGGGGCGATGGGTCTTCAGAAACTTAGTCTGGCAAGACAAGATGTTAGGGAATGTTAATATTAATACTTAACCTAAGGATTGAATACATAGATTTGATGGGGGCGATGGGTCTTCAGAAACTTAGTCTGGCAAGACAAGGTATGTTAGGGTATGTTAATATTAATATCTTAAACCTAGGGACAGAGCATGGGTGTTTTTAATATGAATGTATATTCCTGTTCGTCATCATGTAGGTAGAAGTGTAGGATACGAGGGGGTAGTGTACGTGAGGTGTGGAAAAATGGTCAGTTTAGAAGGGGTAGGTAGGTGCGGCTTGGAGCTGCTTAGCCCTGCGGGCTTGGGCCTGTCTGAATTGGCTGGCTCGGTCAGCTGGTCCTTTCGTTCTGTGGACCTTTCTTTCGGGTGTTTCTGTGTGGTGTTCGCTCGTGGCTTCTGTGGTGGGCTTCTCGTTCTGGGGCATTTTACTTCCCTCAACTTCATTATAGGCTCGTCCCCGAGCCTCAAGGGTGAAGTAAAAAGAAGCATAGTCATGGTGGGTCATTTTGAGGGTATTTAGAAGGTTCCACCAAGCAAGAGAGCGACGGTCAGGTTTCTTTTGCAGGTCAATGTATACCTGTAAGAATGTGTCCTCTGTGTTGTGGCGGGCGGTTGCCCGGGCTTGATGTGGGCGTTGTATACGGGCTAAGGGTCCAGTGTTTTTTTTTACTTTAACCTTCCGTATGAATGGTTTGTAGCTTCCCCCGTGGGGGTCGGAGTGAGGTGTGTGGGACTGACAGGAGGTCTGTTTAGTGTGGTGAATGGGTTACTAACCGAAGGGGGATTCACGCGTGACAACAGAGCTGGGGATGAAGCCGCGATATGAGTCTGGGTTTTTTGGGGTTTTCTTGGGCGGTGTTGTAGGCTGGGAAAATATAGTGAGGCAATGCGCAAGATCGGTTTAGGTAAGGTGGGTGAAGGAGGTGTGTGGGAAGGAGGGGGTGTGTGTGTTGTGTGGCTTGGGTCCTTAGTGTCAGAACGGGGTGCTATTTTTGTATCGCTGTCTTTAAATCTGATGGGTCTGTTGATTATTCTACCTCTGGCGGTCCTGGTGGGAAGGTAGATGTTTGTCGTGGGACTTGAGTCGCTCGACGATGTTTTATATTGAGGGGAAGAACGTTTTACAGGTGAAGGGCATTTACTGGGGGCGAGGTCGGGGTTTATTTGAGAGGTAGATGCGTGTGGGGGATTATGTTGGGTGAAGGTGGTAGGCGAAATGGAAGAGGGTTTGGTGGGGGTATTGGGGGGGTTTCTCTCAGGGGTGACCTGGTGGGGGAATTTTGTAGGGGTTGGTTGGTTGGGGGTTCGATGAGATGAGGAGGTTGGTCGATGTGTGGGGGGGTTGCGGGGATAGTGGAGGGGAAAGGGGCGGATGCTGGGGGGGCTAGACGGGTGGGTAGGGAGTGGGGATTTAAGTTGGAGGGTTGGGGGTAGGGACGTGTGTGGGATGTGTCCTTTGGTGAGATCGGTGATTTGCTGGTGGTGGAAGTAGGCGGTTTTATGGGTGTTTTGTGGGGGGGTAGATCTAGCAGGTCATTCGGTGTAATGAGGTGGGGGTTGAGAGGGGATGAGGTTGAAGAGGAAGGTATGTGTTTTCGTGGGGGGGTGGGGGTTGTTACTTCTGGAATATAGTTAGAGGGTTTATGGTGTTTATTGGTGATTATTCGTCTTCTTTCCCTTTGTGGAGGAGAAGTCGACGAAGAAGAAGAGGAGGAGGTTAGTGGTCTGGCAGCCCTACGGAACTGGGTTAGCAGGGTGTGTTTCCTGGAGGTTTTAAAAAGTGTTTGTCGTGGGCGTAGGTTGTAGCGTGAGGTTACTGAGGTAGATTGTGTGGTGTGTTTGGGTGTGTACTTGGTTTTGGGTGGGGGGTGTGGTTTTCTTAGTGTGGTGCCTGGGGAAGGTATGTCAGGGCTAGATGGAAGAGTTTCTGTTGTGGTCGGGGTTGTGGGGGGAGGCTTTCGTACTTGGATAAGCGGGGAAGGTACTTGATTATCAGAAGTGAAAGAAGGTGTCATGGTGGAGGAGGGTGTGATAGTGGGGGCTTGGGGTTTGTGGAGGTTAGTTTGGGGGGTATGTTGAGGAATGATCTGTCTGTTCGGTGTCGGAGGGTTTAGGTCCTTAGGGGTTTGTGTGGGGATATTTATAGCTGGAGTGGACGGTTTAGTAGGGGTGTTTAATTCTGGTTCAGACGTGTGGGGTGGGGTATTGTCTTGTGGTTGGAGTGGTTTAAACGCTCGGACGAATCTAGTTCGGAACGTGCGAGTCACGCCGTGATAATCGATGGTGACTTGATAGGCGTTTGGGACTTGTGTGATGGTTTAGGGCCCAACATAGCGAGGGCCTAACTTGTCGGTGATAGGGAGGTTGGCTACCATTACGGTGTCATGAATGGCGAAAGGGTTTTGTCATTGGTGTTATCAGTTTTGGTGTCCTGACAGGTTTGGGTGGTATGGAGGGTGTTTTGCAGATGTTGCAATAGGTCAATTGTGGAGGTGGTGGAGGGGAGGTGAGCATGGTGGTGGAACGGCAGTAACAGGGGGGGTACGCCGTAAACATGTTCATGAGGGGAAATACCGTCTTCTCGGGGACAGGTGTTCATGCCCCATTGTATCATCTTTAGTTGTGATGGCCAGTCTGAGGTGTTAAGAGCAATCATTTTTGTCCGTAACTGATTGTTGATGGTGCGATGGCTGCGTTCGCATATAGAATTTCCTTGAGGCCAGTATGGGGATGAGTGTTTAATCTTAATACCACTTTGTTGGGTGAACTGTTGCCAAACGTGTCCACTAAACTCGGGGGCATTGTCGGATAGAAGAGCAAGGGGCAGACCGAATATAGGGAATACTTCTGTGGCAAGCAGTGTGGCGACTGTGGTGGCTGTGTGGTCTTTAGCTGGGCAGGCTATTAAAAATTTGGAATAGACGTCAACAAATGTGACGATATAGCGTTTGCCAGCGTAAGGAGGAAATGGGCCCATGATGTCGAGGGATAGGACTTGGAACGGTTTGGTAGCCGACAAGGTACCAGCTGGGCCTGGGGTGCGTGATCTATCCTTCCCCAATAAACACGGTTTGCAGGATTCTGTCACTCGTTGTGCAATTTTGGAGGGGTTGGGGGTCCAGTATTGGTCTGTGAAGATCTTCAACATTTTCTTTTGTCCAAGGTGTATGCCGTTTCCCTCGTGGATGGCAATCATGTAGTCGTGGGCAATGGTGGGGTCTAAGATTATGTGACCAGAGTCTGTGGCAAGTTGATCTCCCCAGCGAGTCAGTTTCCTGAAGACATTTAACGGTATCCAGGGGGGTCTGATTCTTGCTTCCCAAGATTGAATTAGGGAGGGGGCTGAGGGGGCATTATGTTGGGGGATGGGGGTAGGTAACAACTCAGTGTTTAGTAAGGCGGCTAGGTTGGTGGGGGGATCTTTTGGTACTGGCAAACGTGACAGGGCGTCTGCATTGGTGTGGAGTTTGCCTGGACGATACTGTATTGTAAAGTCGTAGTCCTCTAGTGTCTCCCTCCAACGTACCAAAATGGCTGAGTTGGTTTCGCACTTACGCAGCCATTGTAAAGATTGATGGTCGGTTATTATATCGAGTTTTGCGCCCAACACAAATGACCGGAAGTGGCTGAGTGCCCAAATGATCCCTAAACACTCTCTCTTGGTGGCTGCATAATTCTGTTGTGCTTGGTTGAGTGTGGAGCTGGCATACGCTATAACATGTTCCTCTCCGTCTCTGACTTGAGCTAAAACTGCACCAATGGCGTACAGAGATACGTCGGTATAAAGACGGAAAGGTTTATGGTAATCAGGGAAAGCGACAATAGGGGCTTGGATTAGCTTTTGTTTCAAAGTGTTAAACGCGAGGTCTCTTTCAGGTGTCCAGGTGTGGGTGAGTTGGTGGAGGGGTCTGGCTATGGTGGCGAAGTGGGGGACGAAACGTCTGTAGTATGTGGCTAAACCTAGAAACGAACGTACTCCTTTAACGGTGGTGGGTGGGGGTTGGTTTTGTATGGCTTGCAGTTTCTTTGGGTCTGGTGCAATACCATGTTCAGATATTACGTGGCCTAGGAAGTCTACCTTATTTCGGGCAATCTCGCACTTTGAGGGTTTTAATTTCAACCCGGCGGCTCGGATTCTTTGTAGGACTTGTCTCAACCTGAGGAGGTGTTCTTCCCAGGTTGGTGAGTACACAATAATATCGTCCAGATAGGCTAGGCAGGTTTCCCAGGTGAGGCCATGTAGTACCGCTTCCATCAAACGGGAGAAAGTGGCGGGTCCGTTACAGAGGCCAAAAGGTAGGACGTTAAATTCGTAGTGGTGGCCACCACTAGTGGAAAAAGCTGTTTTCTCTTGGTCCTCAGCCTTGATAGGCACTTGCCAATACCCTGCTTGCAAGTCGAGGGTAGTGAACCATTTGGATCCGTGTAGGGAGTCAAGGGAATCGTCTATTCGGGGTAAGGGCGTAGCGTCTTTAATGGTTACGTCATTTAACCTCCTGTAATCGACGCTAAAACGGGTTGTCCCATCTTTCTTTTTGACTAGGACAACAGGGGAAGACCAGGGACTAATGGACGGGGTGGCAATACCGGCCTCTAACATTTCCTGGACTTGGCGTTCCTCTTCCTGACGTTGTATGGGATTCTTTCTACGGGATGGTTGTCGTATGGGGGGGCCTGTGGTGTTAATGATGTGTTGTTCTACATCTGTCTGTCCGATTTCGGTGGGTTGTTGGGCAAACACGTCACTGAATTCTAGCAATAGGTCGTACATGCCGTTCTTTTGGTGGTCGGATAATGTGTCAGGGAGAGGGGGCAATTGGAGGCTGGTAGGGGTGTCATTAAAATCTATGGGGAGGTCATCGAAAGTTTCGAGGTCTCCTATAATGAGACCTTTTGGTAATGTCAGGGATTCCTCTGAGATATTTGCCACGAGAATGTGGTTGATGCGAGCGGAAATGATGGCGGGTTGTAAGAGGCAACGATTGGGGTTGGGGGACGTGGTAGTGGGGGAAAATATCATGTGAGTTTGGGGTATGGGTCGCAGGTTCACCCATTTTTGGGGGGGGGGGGGAATTTGGCATTTATCCTGAACTACAGCTGGGCTAATGATGGTGGGGGATTGACTGGCGAGCAGGTGCTTGGTACTTATAAGGGGGGCAAGGTCACTTTGGTGGGGGTCACGCGTGAGGGGGGGATTAACGGCGCGTGTGGGAGGATCAGTGGGGCGCGGTGTGAGGGGGTTAGAAAACGGGATTTATTGGAGGGACTGTGGAGGGTTGGTGGGGGAAGGGTTAGGTGTAGAACATGGGTTGTTGGTGGAGGTCTGATGTATTGATTTGGGGTTGTTAACAGGACGAATGTGGGGAATTTTTTTGGTGGCAGTCACGGTCTGATTAGAGGTTATCTGGGACTGGTGAGTTTGTTTGTCATGAGAGGGCGAGTCAAGGGTGGGGTTGTGAAGTTTTTTAGGGGTGTGAATTGTGTGGGGGTGGAAGGGAGCTACTGACGGAAGACTGTCACAAGGGGAATTGGGGTGGTTGGGGAATAGCTGGACGTTTGTGGGGGCATGGTGGGAACATGGTTGTGTCCCTCGGTCGGCACGCGTGAGGGGGGGATTAACGGCGCGTGCGGGCGGGTCAGGGTGGTGAGAAGTGAGCGAGTTAGAAAACGGGATTTGTTGGTGGGACTGCGGAGGGTTGGTGGGGGAAGAGTGAGGTGTAGAACATGGGGGATTGGTGGGGGACTGGGGTATTGATTTGGGTTTGTTAGCAGGATGAACGTGGGGAATTTTCTTGGTGGCAGTCAAGGTCTGGTTAAAGGTGATGTGGGGCGGGTGGGTTTGTTTGTCATGGGAGGGTGAGTCAAGTGTGGGGTTGTGAATTTTTCTAGGGGTGTGAATTGTGTGGGGGGAAAGGGAGCTACTGACGGAAAATTGTCACAAGGGAATTGTTGTTGGTTGTGGGATAGCTGAACATTTCTGGGGGCATGGGGAAAACATTGTTGGGTACATTGGTCGGCATTTTCCCTGGAAACATGTGTACATAAACATTTGATAGAATTATGGTTACATATATCAGAGTCTGTCCTGAAAACATGGGAGGATTTATCCGGGACAGAATTACGAGAATGGAGGGGATTACCGAGAGGGAGTTGCTTGGACTTGTCTTCTTTCGTTTGTTGAGGCATTTTTTTACTGAATGGGGTGAGATTTTGAGGGAACTCAAGGCAAGGGGAGGGTTTAGGAGTCACCTTAGTGCTAGCTGCAACTTGGTAACCCTGACTCAGGGTTTGTTGAGGGGGAAGGTGTTTTTTCTTCTTATGAATGGGTTTCTGCGTGATGGGTTTGTCAGAGGCTTTGGGTTGGAATTTTTTTGAATGAGATCAGCCTTTGGCCGCAGTCGACGTGGGCCTGGAGTTTTTGAAGGAGGTCAAGTCCAAGGAAACCATCGTAATGTTTACAGTGGGAGGAAAATACTGTGAACGTGTGATAACAACGAGCATGGGGGGCAGGAGTAGTTACTGATAGGGGCAAAGTGTCTCCTAGGAGATTTAAGTAAGTATCAGCAGCTGAGATTAGTTCTGCTTTGGTGGTTAACAAGGGGCCAAATAGTCGGTGGTGTTGATCATAGTAAGACTTGAACAAACATGACTTGGCAGCTCCCGTGTCGATTAACAAGCGGACAGGAATGTCCTTGATTTTGGCCATGTAATAAATGGGGGCAGTGCGGTCAGTTATGGCGTCCCCCGCCGAGGCCATCTTGGGCGGGGGGTACTTTAAAAATCCTGGGAATCGGTATCTACCTCCTCCAGGGTTTCCTCGGTATCCTCTGAGGTCATGTTAGGGGCTATTTCTCCAGTGTGTCTTTCCTCCATCTCTTCCTCTTGTCCCAACTCCTCTTCATTAACAGAAATGTGAGGAGTAAAGGGGTGATGTTTGGCAGAGTCACGAATTTGATGGAAGGCACACTGAGCATTACAGGCAGGGAAATTATAGGGGTTGATAATTACTAAGGTAGGGTTTTTACTTTGGTAGGTGTTGTAGTTTCTGTTCCGGTTGAAGATGCTGCGTGGCTGGGTAGGTTGGAACCGGGGTCTACTGGGTTGGGGCTTGCCGGAAGGGTAGGTAGGTCTGTTGTGGAAGGATGAGGCTGGGTAGGCATTCTTGGAGTTTTGGTGGTCGGGTTGCTGCGGGTGCGTGGGAAACCTCTTGATTGCAGCAATTTGGGTGGGTGCTTCTGTGCGCACGGCCAAAATACGTCGGATCGTGATGAGATCTTTTTGGTATCCGACGAAATCGTGCACACAGAAATGGTCTTTTACTGCTGAGGGCAATATAGACACAAGGTTGACCAGAATTTGCTGTTCTTGTTGGATTCTGGTCAATGTGGGGAAAGAAACTTTTATGTGTTGGGCAATCTTATTCACTGTGGCATCTAGATCGCCTTCGAATTTAGTGTCTTGGATACGGGTGTGGGCCACGAAAACGCCCAACGAAGGCTTAATGGCTTCTATCACTATTGGGCGAAATTCGTCCCAGGTGAGAGCAGGGTGCACTTGATAGGCAACCAGGGAAACGGCTTTTCCCAGGTGCGTTAATGTTACGGCTATTTTTTCTGCATCCGTGGTATAAACTAGGTCAAGTACGGGTTTCACTATGTCCATGAACGTTTCGATCTCGTAAGTTTCTCCATCATAATGTGGGATGGGAATGTGAGAACGGTGCGCCATGATGTTATCGTGTTCTGGCTGTTCCAAACTTGCAATGTAATGCAACCTTTTATCCGAATCAAGAACCACCGCTGCCGCCAATGTTATGCCCTGTTTTTCTACAGCATTAACTTGGGTGATGTGGGCTCTATCTGACTGGGTATATAAGGCTGCATGCACAATACAAGGTATGAGGAATAGAGAACACAAAATAAACACACGGTAACACGACACACGATCACGTTTATTTAAGTAGGTGAATAAGGAGCATAGAAAGATAGTAATACTCGTACAAAACAAATAATAGAAGAGAACTGCTAGCATTAGCGGATCTGGATGGAGCCTAGTCTCCCACTTCCAACGTTCAGGTATACTCTTCTGATCACTGGTTTAGTTTGCAAGATTATGATACTGGAAGACCTCAATGTACTTATGATATCAATTTCACTAAATAGATATCTTACTGGCAGTACGGGTGCACAAGTAGAGTTCACAGTTAGAATTAGACACGCGTATTTTAGAACACGGAAATTCTAGTAACCTCAAGGGGGTACTGATCTAACATTTATATTCTTATGGCAGAAATACGTAGAACACAAATCAGTGGGTGAACGTTAGATATTACTAGGGTTTTAATATCTGAATAAGGTAATTACGAGAGTCAATGTCGCCTGTTAATTAATGAACACTGATACGCTTAGTACGTCCCAAATGGAATGGTTAAATATGAGTTACACTGGGCAAAGTTATAGCCACTTCATAGAAAAGTTAATAAGTGAATTTCGAATTAGTACTATAACACGTTAGTACTAATAAAGTGAATCTTGGATAGTATTTGTTGGTCTGGTCCTGGTTATCTTGCATCCGTGATGTTGGGGGCTAACGACTGGTTCCTCGGCCGTCCAGGTGGTCCAAATGTAGGAAGTTCTCAAGTCGGATCTCTTGGCGATCGGTGCTGGCTACACGCTTATATACCCACTAATTTGTGTGAAGGTTATAAGGTGCACGTCGATACTTGTACGTGGACAGATGCTTCTATTTAACTTCTGCCACGGAGTCTGCCGGCTCTGGAATCTCTCAACTCAGGAACAACACAAGGACAGAGCTAGAGGTTAACTTCAGGGTGGTGACCACTGGTTGGTGTCTATCTTTCAACTAACTTTACTGGGGGCTGGAGCTGGGTTTATAGGCTCGGTTGCGGACCCTGTAGTCCATAGGGATCTTGAGTCTTATGGACTTATTGGAGCTCTCAATAGATATGGGGACTAGGTAAGATGGTGATTACTGTTGTGGCACATGGCTATAGGAAGCCTTCATATTGTGATATAACTGAGCCTTAGTAAGAGGTACTATTTTGGCTATACTGGAAGTATTTATGGGAGGGAGACTGGATCTACTTTGCGGGGAGGACTGGGACAGCTGTGATAGGGGCGTCTCTCTTATATTGCTCAGTCTTCATTCTATGGCATAGCTGAAGTGCTAATTTGATTATCCGAGTATGCAAGAAAGGTGAATGGGTTATTGTGGGTAAAGAGAGGTGAGTAAGGGGGTTAGACATGCATGGTTAGTTCATTGATAGGAAGAATTCCTGGGCTACCTGGCAATGACCCGGAAGTCAAAACAGGGGTCAGGTATACCTCCGCGGGGGTGGGGGTCTCCCTCCTCGGGTGGGTAAAAAGGGGTAGCCGGGCGCTCTCTCTCTGGGATGGTCGTCCGGCGGCTGTGGCTAGGGGCTTGCCATATCACCAGTGTTTGTAATAACCCTCTGTTTATGAGACAGATGTGGGTCTTCTTAATATCCAAACCGAAGGTGTCTTGGCTAGCTGGTTTTAATCGGTTGGTTGTTAATTGTATGGTTTGCTGGATGTGGTGGAGACTGGTTGCTAACTCTGCCACATTTATCTGGAAGTATGGCAATAGAAGTTAGCTACTGGCGAGGCGGCTAGCCTCGCATCGACGACCATTGGGTGCAGGGTTGTGAATGGGTTGTAAGAGAATAGATGGCATGCAAGGGGTTAGTAAAGTTCTAATGTTGTTCTGGCCTACTAAGGGAAGGCAGGCTGGATAGGAGTATATATATAAAAGGTTGGAGAGCGTTAGCAACGGAAAAATCAAGGATCTTCAAGAGGTATGAGGGAGAGGCTAGGTCGGACAAGAGTCGAGGAGCGCGGGGTATTTAATGAGAGGGGGGGAAGCTCAGGGGGCTACAGGGAAATTTGACCCTAAGGTCTCTGGGCGTGGGGATGGCATTAGGCTACAGTTGATATTGGAGTTTGAAAGGGCAGTGAAAGTACGTTAGCCAAATGCTACCGGGGGATGCAACTATGGGGTGGTATATGAGTCTGGAAAAGATAGAATTATGTGAACTGTGGGGCTGGGGGGGGGGGGGGGGGAGGAGAAGGAGGTGAACTGTAGGTGTGTGCTTGACTGTGGGTAAAGTGGGGAAAAACATGGTGTATTATTACTCGTCAGTACGAGGGGTTATGGATACTATTAGTTGGCACGAGTTTTTGCACGTCTAGTTGTCCCTGGGAACTGCGTTTTCTATGAAATATATACCAAGAAAAGCGGCAGTTCGTAGGGGTACTTCGTTATTGTTTCGAGGTACTATGATAGATACTGGTAACAAAGGTTAGGTTGGGGTAAGAATTAAGTTATAGCATGGCGGCTAACCTCTGTAGTCATGGCTGTCTAAGTCTTACGGGGGCAATGGTTCTATATCACTGGTGTACCCGTGGGTATCTTAATCTCTTATGAGTTTGGACATGTGGTTTTTAACATCTACTTCTCGGATGTAAGAACATACATAGATATTTGGCTGTCTGATTTGTTGGCATTGACTCAACCTAGGGACAGGGCATGGGTGCTTTTAATATGAATGTATATTCCTGTTCATCATCATGTAGGTAGAATCGGGCGGGTAAGAGGTGTAGGACACGAAGCAAATTGGCGTAGTGTGGACTGTGGATACGAAGGAGGTGAGTGGAAGACGTACAACAATTGTGGAAAAGTAAATGGAAAAGGTGAACACAATGGCGGATAAAGATACTTAACCTAAGGATTGAATACATAGATTTATGGGGGCGATGGGTCTTCAGAAACTTAGTCTGGCAAGACAAGGTATGTTAGGGAATGTTAATATTAATACTTAACCTAAGGATTGAATACATAGATTTTATGGGGGCGATGGGTCTTCAGAAACTTAGTCTGGCAAGACAAGGTATGTTAGGGTATGTTAATATTAATATCTTAAACCTAGGGACAGAGCATGGGTGTATTAACTTCTAAGGTATATTCATGTTCGTCCTCATGTAGGTAGAGGTGTAGGACACGAGGGGGTAGTGTACGTGAGGTGTGGAAAATGGTCAGTTTAGAAGGGGTAGGTAGGTGTGGCTGGGAGCTGCTTAGCCCTGCGGGCTTGGGCCTGTCTGAATTGGTTGGCTCGGTCAGCTGGTCCTTTCGTTCTGTGCACCTTTCTTTCGGGTGTTTCTGTGTGGTGTTTGCTCGTGGCTTCTGTGGTGGGCTTCTCGTTCTGGGGCATTTTAGGTAGGTTCACACATTGGCGAGTCGGAGCGCGAGGCCAACGCGAGTCACACTCGCCGCATATCGCCGTTGATGGAGCCCGAATCCAACGCGAGTAGCATGTGATGCGAGTAAACACGCATATAACACGAATATAACACGAGTTTACACGAGTTTACATGAGTTTACACGAGTTCACAGGAATATCCGCGAGTGTCGGCGAGTGTAACACGACCCCAACACGCACCGCCAAAATTTGACAAATAACGGTCAAATTCCAGGGTACGAATAGTGCGAGTCTACAGGAGTCTACACGAGTGTCACAGGAGTTTACATGAGTTTACACGTGTTAACACGAGATGAACGCGAGTCTACAGGAAGTTAACAGGAGTGTATGGAGTGTATATTCTATTTAATTTATATCTTGTATTTATTTATATTTCATGTTGGATATCAATCTGTATAATATTATTTGTCATCATATATCCTTTGCATATATTCCACATCATTATTTATGTTAATATCAATATTATTCCAGAAACCTATTTCATTCATATTATATGGTATTTGTTCTCTCTTCATTATTGATGTTAATATCAATATTATTCATAACACAACTTGAATTCATATTAACCCGCTGAGTGCCAGCCAATTTTGACGGTGTGCTTCTGCCAGTGCCAGAGGTTTTTTGTTTTTTTGTTTTTTGGCTAAATCTATCAAGTTGGGAGAGAAAAGAAGGATAATGGTAAACAAACCGCTCCCCTTGTCCATTTTCGACAGAAATCAGGTCCCCGATGGTCCCGAAAGTAGCTGAAAAGACACTATAGACTACAGAGACTTTTATGGTATCGGAATGTATGGGTAGGAGGGTGGTGGGAGGGTGGTTTGGGGGATGGTGTGGGGAAGGTAGAAGCGTAATTGACTCATGTTCTTGTTCTTGTTCACTTTAAGGGCACCTCAGGTGGGACGACCACCTGCTACAGCCCTACCTCGCTTCCACTGGCCACACAACATAAGAGAGTTAAGGCCTGGCGGGCTAAAAGTATAAAACACTGGCCACAAAACAAGGTTGTTAATGGAAGTGCCCTGCGGGCGAATGACAAGTGATTCACTAGAACACCACAACATAAAACACTGAAAAACACTATGCCAGGAGCGAGCAGACCTCAGGCTGCCAACCAAAGCCCAAGCATCCGAGGAACGAGGGCCATAGCAATGTCACGAAGGGAGGTGCCCTTATCAAGCCAATCCAAGGCATCCAGAAGCAGTCGACGGAAGGAGTCACCAGTAGCAGAAGGACGAGGAGGAACGGCAGGGCGAGGGGCGGCACAGGCGGCATAGGACAAGGGGCAGGAGGGCGGTCCGGCGTGGGCCGACTCAGTGGGGTCATCCACAGGGACAGCACTGGCGGGTGGCTGAGACTGGAGAGCGGCACCAACAGGGGGATGGTCCGGGACGGGAGGCTGGCAGGGGACAGGGCGGCCACCACGACAAGCGCGGGGAGAGCGTTGGAGACGGGGACCAGGTGACCGAGCGCTATGAATCACCACCGCAGCCGGGGACAGGGGCCGAAGAGTGACCCCCAGTTCCTGAAGCCCCTCAGCCGGCAGCACCCCGTCCGAGGCCAGTCATCCTCCAAAACGTCAAAGCGATTACGAACAGCTGCATGCTCCAACTCCGTAGGCAATCGCCGGGCCTCCACCAGAGACGGGGCAGACGGAGGGGGGGGGGCCACCCGGAACCCACGCCGAGGGTTGAGGTCTCTAAGCTTCCCATTCATCTCTTCCAATCCAAGGCAGCCACCACGATAGGAAGTATGCAGGTCCCGGGCCGCCTGTAGAACACTGCAGTCCCCCGACGTCACCCGGTGCCGCCCACCACAAAGAAACAGCTCTCCTCGTTAAGGCACGTCGTCCCATTAGCCTTCGCCGGATGAAACCCACCACAAGTAGCACACCTGACCTCGTTCCTGCAGGACGCGACCCCATGGGAGAAGTGATGACAGTTGTAACACCGGAGGAGGGGGAAGGTATACCTCTCCACCCGGAAACTGACATGCCCAATGGCCACTCTGTCCGGTAGCTCAGAACCCAAGAAGCGGAGGCGGCATTTGAGCGATGGAACCAAGTCACCCCCTTCAGCCCGAGTCCGCATCCGTTGCACCTCCAGCAGTTCAGCCGGCGTAGACCCCAGAACCTTCAAGGACTGCAAGAGGTCACTCTCCGGGATGGAAGTCTCTACAGGACCAACCTTACCGTACACATACTGGCCACTTGCCGGTGAAGCAGAGACCTTACAGGTGACATCCCAGTCGCCCAACTTCACCATCTTCTCCGGGGGCATGGGAAGGGAGGAGAGACAGCCCCACGGTAGCCCCACACACACCGACAAGCCCGTCCCAGGAACCCTCACTTCTCCCTCAACCGCATACTTGCCAAAAGGTGCCTCATTGATGGCCTTCGTCACCGCCGCCGGGCGACTAAACACCGGACGGCGTTGCTTCTCCTGGAAGAGGTAGTGGACCACCCGACCACCTGCCACATGGGCGGCATGGACCCCACCACCCTCACCATCAGCCGGCAAGTCAGAGTCCACATCAGTGCCGGGACCAAGAGAGGGCGATCCAGCATGAAGGCATTTCCTGCCGAGACCAGGGTCCCCAGCGCCATCAGTGGGGTCACTGGACGTCCGGTCGCGCTTCGTGGAGAGCGGAGAGGACTCCATCACCAGCGACTTGGCACCAGCCGGTATCACAGCGCCGGTTCCGTCAGTACCGCCACCAAAATGGCGGTAAACAAAGTCTTGTTTGTCGATCGGCCGCGGACGCACTCGACGGCTAGACCACTTCCTGCCCACCATACACAGTTCACAACACCGCACACAAACGGGCAACGGAACATAGTCTTATTCCGCAAGTGGACAAACGGCGACCGACGAGGAGCGGACGTCCACACCGTATGGCAATCGAAAACCTTCTTTTTGACTCATGTTACAAATATGAAGCCGATTGGTAAGGTAGTTTCGCCACCACGGATTTTCCTTTTTTTCCTTATCTTCGTACGGATACGCTGGAAGTGGGTGGTGGGAGGCGGTTGGGGCTGTGGTGGGGGGAAGGCAGAAGGGTAAGGGACTTGTCACACAAATATGGAACCGATTGGTGCAGTCGTTTCGCCGCCACACATTTTCCTTTTTTTCCCTTCTAACGGGACCGACAGTCAGCGAGTGTGTGGGAGGAGGAATTTGGGATTTTTTTTGTGGGTAGCCAAAAGGGTAAGGTACATGTGGTAAAAATATGAAAGCCATAGGTGCAGTCGTTTCGCTGCTACAATTTTTGTTGATAATATAAACAGACTCGTGTGACACTCATGTAGACTCGTGTGACACTCATGTAGACTCGTGTGACACTCATGTAGACTCGCGTGACACTCATGTAGACTCGCGTAGACTCATGTAGACTCGCGATCATTTAATTTCTAAATAGTACAACGCGAGTGTCACGCGAGTCTACATGAGTGTCACACGAGTCTACAGGAGTCTACGCGAGTCTATGCGGGTTGGTGTCCTACTCCCACTTGACTCTCCAAATTTCATGTCTGCATGAAATTTTTGGCCGCGTTCGCGAGTGTACGCGGTGCAGCGCGAGTCAACGCGAGTCTGTGCGAGTGTCGGCGAATTTGGGACAATCATTGGCGAGTGCAAAAATTTCATCACTCGCATTGGAGTTGCGCTCCGACTCGCCAATGTGTGAACCTTGCTTAAGGTATATCCCATAATACTATGTTTTTTGCACTGTTACCCAACCAGAGGGGGTGTTGGGGCACTGGGGGCGGCAGCCCCCACCTATAATACTAGGATAGGTTAGGTAAGGTTGTTAGGTTAGGCTAATGTCGACTCTATTTTTATAACATAGGCTAGGTCTCGAAAATGCACAAACCCACAGTAGCTGGCATGCAAGGGCTAGTTTTGTATCCCACGTACTGGGTACTAGCAACTCGCAGTAGGCTAGCTGGCATGCAAGGGCTAGTTTTGTATCCCACGTACTGGGTACTAGCAACCCGCAGTACCGTACCTGGCATGCAAGGGCTAGTTTTGTATCCCACGTACTGGGTACTAGCAACCCGCAGTACCTGGCATGCAAGGGCTAGTTTTGTATCCCACGTACTGGGTACTAGCAACCCGCAGTACCTGGCATGCAAGGGCTAGTTTTGTATCCCACGTACTGGGTACTAGCAACCCGCAGTACCGTACCTGGCATGCAAGGGCTAGTTTTGTATCCCACGTACTGGGTACTAGCAACCCGCAGTACCTGGCATGCAAGGGCTAGTTTTGTATCCCACGTACTGGGTACTAGCAACCCGCAGTACCGTACCTGGCATGCAAGGGCTAGTTTTGTATCCCACGTACTGGGTACTAGCAACCCGCAGTACCGTACCTGGCATGCAAGGGCTAGTTTTGTATCCCACGTACTGGGTACTAGCAACCCGCACCCTGGCATGCAAGGGCTAGTTTTGTATCCCACGTACTGGGTACTAGCAAAAGGCTAGTTTTGTATCCCACGTACTAGGTTAGGTTAGGTTGGGTTGGGTTTGGTTAGGTTAATATACTAGGTCTCGGAAACAAGATTCGTAGTATCGGCAGTAAAGTCAAATAGGCTAGCGGTCGCACCACTATTGACAGCACACATTGTAATGGATGCACTATTTTGAGTTTTCACTAGCATTTCCCATTAATTTTCTTTGTTACAAGTGGGTTTTGCCTTCACATTATTGTTTGCCTCAACAATATCAAACTCGGTAGGTGATCAGGGTTATTTAAATACGCCCACGCAGTGGCGTGACGTCACGATACTCATTCCTTTCAGCCAATCACAGACGTTTTCTCGACTGTGAATGTGTTTGGATACACAGGACCACCACCCTTGGCCACCACAGGTTTTTCTATCCATAGAGTTTTTCAACCCCACTCTTTCCCTGATATATTTCATGCCTTCCCCACCTATCGGGGTAAATATTTTAATATTGTTTAGGCAAACAACATAATGTGAAGTTAAAAGACACTTGTAACAAAGAATAATAATGGAGAACACTAGTGAAAACTCGAAATAGTGCGCCCGTATGTGTCCTGTCAATAGTGGTACGCCCACTACTCCTAATCTTACGGTAAAATTCTCGGGACAATGTTACTGACTGGACCAAACTCGCTCACCTCATGATTGTAAGTTATAAGTATTATGCTCCATAATTCTTTGTGATATAAGTCCATGGCTTCGGAAATAAAACATATTTGATTAGAATTAGTTGGTTAAATACAGGTGGAATCAAGAGTGGTGGCCATTTTGAATCAGTGGAATTCTAATTTGTTTTCAGTTTCAGCCTTATGTTTAGTGTTTTGTCGACCTCTATATCAATGCTAAGACCAGTGGGGGTCTGGGGGCTGCCACCCCCAGGTTAGGATGTTAGGTTAGATTTTTTTTTTTTTTTTACTATGTGATTGAGGGAGACAAAAGGCAGAACTGCCTATAACGAGTGCCTCCCCCATAGTTGAAAGAGTGACAGGGCCAAAATCAAGGGACGTTAGAGCCAAAATGCCTGGACACACGGAGTTTGAAGCAATGGAAGTCATAGGAAGAGGGAAAGACTGATTCTGGGAGAGAATTCCAGAGCTCAGCTGTTGAATAGAAGAAAGACTGAGAGTAATGTTTCACTCTCGGGTTGGAGAGTTGCACAGAGTAGGGGTGGGATTGAGTTGCAAGACGGGTACCACGTGCCCTACGTAAAGGAGGTGGTATACACTGGGAAAGCTCTGAGGAACACTGATTATTATAGTAGCGATAGAATAGCGAGAGAGATGCAACATTGCGGCGGAGAGAGAGAGATTGCAGAGAGTTGGTGAGTGGACGGGAGTTAATGATACGAAAGGCCTTCCTTTCAACTTTGTCTAGGAGAGCGGTGTGAGAGGAACCTCCCCACACATGTGAACAATACTCAATACAAGGACACACTATGCCCCTGTACAGAGCAAGAAGCTGTGCAGGGGAAAAGAACCCCCTAAGGCGGTTGAGCACACCCAGCTTCTGGGAGGCTGCCTTAACAAGACTGGTAATATGGTCCTTCCAACTAAGATCAGAAGAAAAAGAGACACCAAGAATATTGAGAGAAGGTGAAGGATTGATTTTTGTATTGTTGAAGAATAAGGGATAGTCCGCTGGGTAGATAGATGGAGAAATTGGGTTTTGGAAGCATTAAAGGTAACAAGGTTTTCTCTGCCCCAATTGGAGATAGTATTTAGATCAGAATTTAAGAGTTCTATGGCTTCATTACGTTTGTCGTTGAGGGATTACTGGCTGGGGCGTTCGGAAAAACTAATGGAGTAGTGTAAGGTTGAGTCGTCTGCGTATGAATGGATGGGAATTGAAGTACAGTTGAGGAGATCATTTATAAAAATTAGAAAGAGAATAGGAGATAGGACAGAGCCCTGAGGAACACCGGAGTTTATAGGGTGAGGAAGTGAACAATGGCCGTCCACAACCGCGGCTATGGAACGGCTGGAAAGGAAATTAGAGACAAAGGCACAGATGGAGGGATAGAAACCGAAGAAGGGTAGTTTAGAAATTAAAGATTTGTGCCAGACTCTATCGAAGGCTTTCGATATGTCTAGTGCAACAGAAAAAGTCTCACCGAAGTCCCGAAAGGAGGATGACCAAGAGTTAGTAAGATATGAAAGAAGATCACCAGTAGAGCGACCCTTAAGGAAGCCATACTGGCGATCTGAGAGCAGATTATGAGAAGAGAAATGCTTAAGAAATTTGGAAGCAAGAATAGTTTCAAAAACTTTAGAAAGACATGAGATGAGAGCAATTGGACGATAGTTGGAGGGTTGAGAGCGGTCACCCTTCTTTGGGACAGGTTGAATGTGAGCAAACTTCCAGCATGAAGGGAAGACGTTAGAGGATAGACAGAGACGAAATAGTTTGCCTAGGCAGGGAGTCAGCACGGAAGCACAGTTTTTGAGAACAACAGGAGGAACACCGTCCGGACTGTACGCCTTATTAGTATTAAGCCCAGAGAGGGTAGAAAGTACATCTGTAGAAGAGATTAGGATATTAGGCATAAGTAAGAGAGAGGAGGGTGGAGAGGGAGGAATAGCACCGGAATCATCCAAGGTGGAGTTTCTAGCAAAAGTTTGAGCGAAGAGTTTAGCTTTGTCAGAGGAAGAAGTGATGATTGTGCCATCAGAATAGGAAAGGGGACGGAAAGATGAGGAAGAGAAATTGTTGGAGAGGTTTTTGGCTAGATGCCAGAAAGCTTGGGAAGAGCTAGAGTTGGATAGTTCAGTGCATTTATTATTGATGAAAGTGTGTTTGGCAAGTCGAAGAACAGATTTGGCTTTATTCCGGGCAGAAACATAGGAAGAATGAGAGTCTTGAGTTTTAAGGCGTCGGTACCTTTTGAATGCTTCCTCCTTATTGCGAACAGCAGTAGAACAGGCGTGAGTAAACCAAGATTTTTTAGCATTAGTCTGAGAGAAAGAGAATGGAATGTATGCTTCCATGCCCGATAGGATTACCTCGGTAATGCGTTCAGCACTCTCCGAGGGTCCCCGGCCACGGAAGCAGAAATCATTCCATGGGAAATCAAAGAAGTACTGCCGGAGAGCCTCCCAGTCAGCAGCGCCAAAGTACCACAAGCGCCTCCGGCTAGGAGGATCGGGTGGCCGTACTGGAGAGATAGGACAGTTGACAGAGATAAGTTTATGGTCGGAGGAGCCCAAAGGAGAGAAAAGATCGACAGTATAAGAAGAAGGGTTAGAAGTTAGAAACAAGTCAAGAATGTTGGGCCGATCTCCGATGCGATTCGGGATACGGGTTGCTGAACTAACTGCTCTAGGTCATTTATGATAGAAAAGACGTAGGCTTGTTCACCAGGTGGGTCAGTAGTGTGAGAGGAGAGCCATTGGCGGTGGTGAACGTTGAAATCTCCTAAAATGGAGATTTCTGAGAAAGGAGAAATGGATAGAATGTGTTCCACTGTAGAGTTTAGATAGTCAAAGAATTTGGAAAAGTTGGTAGAGTTAGGGGAAAGATAGACAGCACAGAAATATTTAGTAAGAGAATGACAGGAAAGTTTGAGCCATAAAGTAGAGAATTCAGAGGAGTCGAAATCGGGAACACGAGAGCAAGTGAGTTTGTTGTGCGCACATATGCACAACATCCGCCTTTGGCTTTGAAACTAGGAGGATAAAGAGAAGGGGTTGCTGGAAGTTGCTACAGACACCTGAGTTTCGGTGAGGAAGAGAAGATCAGGTTTGTAGGAGGAGAGATGGTGTTCAACAGAGTGAAAGTTAGAGGAAGTTAGATTAATGACAAGATGTGGTTTTGGGGTGGATAATGGGTAAATACTAATTTCCGACAGTCCTTGGTATAATACAACACTGTATATAAAAACAAAGAACAAAATATTTAATATTTAGGCTAATGGTGAAATTGAGTTTGGTCCAGCCGATCACATTGACCAATTCTAGCAATGGTTCCAAATCTAGTTTAGCATTGATTCCCTAGTTTTCCTTCATATTTCATATTTTGTGATATTAAGAATTGGTGCAATTTAGTTTTGTATTAGCCTAACCTAACAACCTAATATAATTTGAAAACGAAAATGCCCCAGTGTATAATACTAGACACCAATAAGTGAGGATATAAATACACAAACGGAAATAATTTTAGTAGCAAAATGGAGTTGAAACCACCGATAGAATCATACCAAGCAATGTTGCATCTCTCTCGCTATTCTATCGCTACTATAATAATCATTTGGATTGCAAAATGTTACACCAAAATACACTTTTGACGAGCTGTCTAACCTAAATGTACATAAGAGCACAGGACCAGACAAAATTCCTGCCAAATTTCTACGAGATGGAGCCATTGGTATAGCAGGCCCCCTAACCCACATCATCAACTTGTCAATTAACACCAACACAGTACCTGCTGAACTGAAGGAAGCTATTGTAACCCCTCTATTCAAGAAAGGAAATAAACTAGAAGTTGGCAACTACAGACCAGTTAGCATATTATGTATTGTATCTAAAATCCTTGAAAGAGCGGTATACACCCAAATTGAACACTACCTCAAACAAAATGATCTATTCTATAAGTTTCAATCAGGTTTCAGATGCATGTACTCGACAGACTCCTGTCTCATCCACTTAACGGATCACATTCGTAAAGAAATGTCTAAAGGTAACTACACCGGTATGGTTCTTCTTGATCTACAAAAAGTGTTTGACACAGTAGACCATGATATCCTATGTAATAAACTACAAGCAATGGGCATAGGGTCTGTGAACTGGTTTAAATTTTATCTTAGTGGTAGAACCCAAAGAGTCAAAATTGATGATAATATATCTGATCCTATGCCAATTAACTGTGGGGTCCCGCAGGGAAGCATCCTTGGTCCCTTACTCTTTCTCTGTTATGTGAATGACATGGAACTGAGCGTCTCATGTAAATTATTACTGTATGCAGACGACAGCGTGCTTCTGGTTTCAGGAAAAGACCCAATAAGTATTGCCGCTTCACTTTCCAAAGAACTAGCATCATGTAGTGAATGGCTAGTGGACAATAGACGATCTCTTCACCTGGGCAAGACGGAAGCCATCTTATGTGGAACAAAACGCAAACTGAAAGACATTGTGGGCTTCTCGGTCAACTGTAATGATATTCCTATAACAACAGTGTCACAAGTTAAATATCTCAGACTGAAACTGGACGCGAGTTTGTCCTCCGGTGAAACAATTTTGGAATCTATCCTGAGTAAGTGTAGAGCACGTAAAAAATACCTGTATAGACAGGTGGGATGCTTGCCCGCGGCAACCAAAAAGACCCTCTGCCAAGCGCTTGTTCAATGTCATTTTGACTATTCTGTGTCATCCTGGTACTCTGCATCATCTAAATCAGCACAGCACAAACTTCAGGTCACTCAAAATAAAATGGTTAGGTTCATGCTGAACCTAGGACCCAGATCACATGTTGGCCAGGAACAACTTCAGTCACTAGGTATGCTCAATGTCTCTGACAGGGCCAAACAAATCAGGCTCACTAATGCCTTCAAAATTTTCTATGACAGAGCTCCAGAGTATCTAAAGAATGATTTTGTTAAAGCAAATGAGAGGAGTGGACATAATACAAGAAACAGGATGTTTAATTTTAAGGTCCCGAGAATCCAAGGACAGGGTAAGCAAACATTCTTCTTCACTGCCATCAAAGACTGGAACGACCTACCCCAGTCAGTCCGTGAAAAGAGAACACTGTATTCCTTCAGACGTAGCCTGAAGGAACACCTGAACCGGACAGCTGCGAGAAGGGAGCACCAAGCTTATGTCTACTACTAAGTACGACATAAGAGATAGACAAACCAAACTGAAATGATTACTGATTACAGATTACTGTTATTTACTATAGGATGTAAGGTATCTTAAAATAACCCCCTAGAAATACTTTCTCTAAAGTATCTATTTCTTTATCCTCCCCATTTCCCCAGCTAACCTAATCCCACAAGGACCCCAATGGAAATACGCCTAACGGCCTTATTGGGCTATCCTTAGTTGGAATTATGCAAGGCTGGTACATGTCATATTTATAACATACTATGGGGTACCAACTCTGTAAATGCTAACTGAATAAATATTATTATTATTATTATTATTATTATTTATGGTAATTGCAGTATAGTCTTACACCTGTAGGAAAGACATAGTTTATGGTAATTCTTTGTTAAGGGGAGTCACTTGATTGTTTTATCTTTATCTCCTTTTCTCTCTTTCTCTGACTTGTATCTATTTGGCCCCATTCAGCCAACTGTTTTAAGATGTTTATCCCCATCCAGGTGTCGATTTTTTCCTGGCGAGCGATAGCGAGCCAACCTTGTATGGAGAAATCCGGCTTCGCCGGAGAATTTTTTCTATCAAAAAATGTACAAATTTAGCTTACTGTCAAAACAAAAATACATATAGCATATGCTGGCTCGTTACTGCTCGCCAGGAAAATATTGACACCTGGATGGGGGTAAACGTCTTAAAACAGTAGGCTGAATGGGGCCGAATGGATACAAGCCAAAGAAAGGGAGAGAGAAAGAGAAAAAAAGCGAGGTGGACTCCGTTAATGAATAGGATAGTGCCTGAGGGCATGATCCATGAGGGAGTGCAACTATTTAGGCCACAGCCTGTTTGGTTTACATTATAACCCAGGATTTATGTTAATGTGGTGTAGTATGTGTGTGTGTGTGTGTGTGTGTGTGTGTGTGTGAGAGAGCGAGAGAGATTGTAATAATAATAATAATAAACGGTTTATTAAAGAATGGCAGCCTCATGAGCTGAAAATACACAAATTGTTAGTGTGTGTGTGTGTGTGTGTGTGTGTGTGTGTGTGAGAGAGAGAGAGAGAGAGAGAGATTGTTAGTGTGTGTGCTTACTTTGTTTACTCTGTATTCATAAGTCAGGAAAACAGATGTTTCAATAATTGCTTAGCATACACACACACACACACACACCTCAAACCTGTAAGCCTAAATCTCTGCCAACACGAACCTACTCCAACTTTGAATTGAACTTCCTCACTTATACAATCACATATGAATGAATGTATAAACAGGCATTCACACGCATATATCTAATTCAGAATACAGAATTTACTCAAACTGTATAAACAAATATGAGTATGTGTTTATGTATCCATAACAATTAATTATTGTCAAGGTGCAGTATATTGGAAGTATTATGCTCATAATTATATTATGAGGTAAGAACGTAAATTGCTCTCAATATAACCTATGATTTTATTATACCATTGTATACTCTTTTTATAAACTATATTTTATATCCTACACTATATGCAAATTTTGTTATCAAGTACAATGTAAAAACAAAAAAGTATGAAATAGGTAGTTAAAGTTTCCGCATCACCCATTTGAAGATAGATTGATGCTAATAAACTCGCCTAATAAAACATAGAAAGATAAATCACTTAATAATCCAATTATTTGATATACTGTACTTACTTTCATATCGTTTCTACACCCTTGATTTTAGTGTCCCTTTCGATCAGAAGACGCCAATTTATGTTTCATTCTGACTATTTCCATATTGGTGATAATAATAATACACCCAGTACACAGAAAGGTAATTCACTTACAATATATCCAATGGTTTTTAATAGCTTAAATATGCCCTATATTTTGTAAAATGTAAGAAAAACGTTCGGAGTTACAATAGCATATTAACATACTTGCATAATACATGCATACATTTGATGATCGAGTGTGGTTTCGGTCTCGTGGTGGCGTTTAGAGCTGCCTTAAAGTCAAGTTTTTAAATCCAAGATCTGACCATATGGTCTGATCCTGTCTGTTTTGGTCTGCCTCTTGGTGCAGCTCCCTCCACGTTCACAGGCTTTAATCTTTTCACCCAACTTATTTCATCCACATGCCCAAACCCTCCAAGCCTGCTGCTATGCATCTCATCACTTTACTCTTGATACCTAACAGCTTTCTCAGCTCATCACTAAATTTCCTATTTTGCAGTTTTGACCCACACATCCATCTCACCATTCTCATCTGGTTACATTCCATTCTGTTGATGTTATTTACCATGACAGGCCACGTTCCTGAAGCATATGTCATTGTTCTTTTAACACATGAAACCTACACCTTTCCCTTCAGCGGGATAGGGAGTCTTCATATGGTTAGTAACCACAGCAGTTCTCTGAAGATTATCCAGCTGCATCTAATTCTGGCAATAGCGGTGGCCTCGGCCTCACACCAGCGGAGATGGTATCTCCCAAGTAGCAAGCCTTGTCCACCATCTCTAGCGACTCATTGCCAAAGTTAACGCTCTCAAGCCAGTGGATTGAAATGTTATTACCTGTTATATTTTGCCAAGTTAAAGAAGATATTTTGCCTCTACATTCGCGCCTAAACATGTTTCTATTGTGATGTATTTTCCTTAATTTTCTTGCATTAGGTTAGCTGGTCGTTGTATACTTTATATATAATACAATTATGTAAAAATACATCGAAATAAAATCGTAATTACGTGTGAATGTCAAGGCTGTGGCCATGGCGTCGCGGGAGCAGTTGCCTTCAAATGATTTTAAATAGTAAGCTAGGCTCGGTTGTAGGATTTGGTTTCTACACCATGCCCGTAAGTAGGGTTTTTGAGCTCCGATCTTGCTTTTAACCATATTGACAATTTGACCAACTCACCTAAGCTTCGTTAGATGCTGAAATAGCCTCCCGAAAATCTGCACCCAGGGCGGGAATCGATCAAGGGACCCTTGGGTTATGAGGCAGACACGTTACCATGAGACTAATAAAGGTACCTCACTTAGCCTGGTAGTCTAAGTGTATTTCCACATCTTGTTCAGTTTAGGATAACCTATTTTCACTGACTTTACATCACCTCGCCGTCCGGGTAGCGAAGGCTCCGAACAACCAGAGAGGAACTAAGCCTGAGCCGAAACGACCGTGAGTCCGTCAGAGACTGGTAGGGAAGGGTGAGTCAGCCCACTGAATGTGTTACACACGCACATTAACGACCCAGCTAGCGGGAGAACTGGCAACTCCTCCACACACAATCACAGCTTTTGTTGCGAGTTTCACAACACTCCCTGTTCTCTCCTGCTCCCTTACTTGTCCTGTATGATTTGTTTTTTTTACACAATGCCCGTAAGGAGGGCTCTGGAGCTCTGATCTTACTTTCAACCATCTTGACAATTTTACCAACACACCGAAGCTTAGTTAGATGCTGAAATAGTCTCCCGAAAATCTGCACCCAGGGCGAGAATCAAACCAGAGACCCTTGGGTTACGAGGCAGACACGTTACCACGAGACAAATATAGGTACCTCATTTAGCCTGGTAGTCTAAGTGTATTTCTGCATCTTGTTCAGTTTAGGCTAACCTATTTTCACTGACTTTACATGATAATGATCGTTTACGTTAGTTTAGGTTAAGGTGGTTAGGGGTGCGTTGACTTCATTAATGTAATGTAAGGTGGTTAGGTTATCAAAATATGCTGGGATATTGAAGTAGTGATAATCTGACCCTGGCATAAAAGGAACTCTGGCAAAATGTTTCGTGACTCCATTCATTCAACACAAGCTTACCTTTGCATACTATACATACAAATTCTCAACTTCAGACTTTTTCCTCGGCAGAGGTCCTTGTAGTCTAGTACAACGCTTCTTCCCATGGTGTACCCAGCAACGGCAAGTTAATAAACCTTTGGCCTGACCATTTTTCCACCAGAAAAATGCATAAAATGAGCCTCCAGAGAGGTCTGGAGGGCGGTTTTTATGTATTTATCTTTCATTTTTATATATATTGCTTTTGTTTTTAGCTTGAAGGAGGTCTGGGGAAGGGATTTTCTAGCTTAGAGGCTAAGCTGAAAGTACCTTGCTCAGAAGTGGAAAGAAAATATAATAAATAATTAAATCAAATCACCCCCGATATCCTCCCAATGTCGTCTAGTGCTAAACAGTCATTGAATGCGCCTGAAAACTTTTATATTTATTGCTCACCAGGAGGAAGATTTAATCCCTTAGCAGCTGATTTATCGATACGTAAGGGGAGGAAGACCGTTTTTCAGGACCCCCTTCTCCCTAATGTTTAGCCCCACTAGTTTTGAGATCATAAGACGTTCGACCCATTAGTTTGGCGATTTTAACACCTTTCGCCCCATGTCAATTTTAAGACCTTTCGTGCCATTTAGGTGTCGATTATTTCCTGCCGAGCGATAGTGAGCCTGCAATTGTAAGAGGAACCGGCCTTCGGCTGGGAAATGTTTCTACCGAAAAATGTACAAATTTATCTTGAAGGGGGGTCTAGGGGGTGTTTTTCTAATGTCTAGGGAGGAAACTATAAAATATATATGAATAAATTAATTAATAGACCAAACAAACGGTCAGTTTCCCCTTAATGGAAACTTTAGGAAGTGCTACATTTGTGCATCGTATCATTAACAAGTTTTGGTGCGATTTTAGTTACTGGACACCTATTTGACAGGTACCACCGAGGATTTAATACATATTTGTTTTCGGTTTCCACGCATCCAACACCAAGCTACACCTTTTTCTGGTCCGGTAATAGTATTAAAAACGATAAAACTTTTTAAATGTGGTTTTCGACGAGAATATAACGGCGCGTTTGTGCCGAAAATAGGCGGCGGGGGGAGTCAGTCGTCGCTTCGGATCGTAGCGGTTTGTTTACCCAGGACGCTCGAGGTTACGGCTAGCTGTTTTACTTGCGCCCTGCTGGCCACATATATGACGATTATTATAATTCACGGGTGGTGAAGGGGAGCAGAGCCCCCCCTCAACCCTGTCCTGTATCCCACGGCCTATAACGCAAGTCGTTATCAAAAAATGGACCTAACAACTTGTTATAAGCTTAGCCATTTGAAGTCAACCGCCAAGGCGGGACCGGGAAGTTACTCCGAGCGTAAAGTAAACAAAGCGACGCTACTTCCACGAACTCAACCGAGTTGTCTTTATATTTTGTCTCATATTATCATTATTAAAGTGTCCCCATTGCTGTTTTAGTGTTTCGTACACCAGAAAAGGGTGTAGTTTGGTGTTGGATGCGTGGAAACCGAAGACAAATATGTATTAAATCGTTGGCGGTACCTGTCAAATAGGTGTCCAGTAACTAAAATCGTACCCAAGTTTTCATAATTTACAACTTATTTCGCTTCGAAATATTCGTAATAGCTAAGTAATCAAGATGAGGCCATGTCAAATTACCGTCAGCTTAAATTTTAGCTACAGTATAATCTACATTAATTAGATTTGGTTTAATTTCTACTGAAAGCTCTGAATACCTCTAATTATTGGAAATTCTTTAATTACCCTTTGAGTATACCATGATGCATACTTTAAATGCAATCTTGATAGTATCAGTCACGTGTTGGTTGGTTGCGAAAGGTTTTGTGGGATCGCTTACCTTAGTGATCGCTTACCTTAGTGATAGTTTAAGAGGCAGAGGAGTCAATGCTCATAAAGGTTGCCTCTTCTCAATCTTTCAGTCTCATACCGGTCATAATTATTTTTAAAAACATTTACACTCTGACTCGTAACTACTTCCTCTGGGAGACTATTCCAGTTGTTTACAATCCTAGCACTAAAAAAGTTGTTCCTCTTCGTGGTTCTGTGCCTGACCTTGGCCAGCTTCAGTCTGTGTCCTCGGGTGTTTGGTTGGTTTTCTCTTGATGCAATTGTCAAAAAGTGCCCGTCCTTGACTGCATCTATGCCATGAATTATCTTGTAGGTCTGGATCATGTCTCCTCGTTTCCTTCTCTGCTCCAGTAAGAAAAGTAAGGGAGTTAGAAAAATTCGAAATATGTTACCACTTTGACATATTTCCTTCCTAAGGGGCGTAATATCGTCTACTATTATCCAGAATAATGTGAATAAGACACAATGCTAATGAAATGGCTAATATGGCATTTAATGGAAAGCTCTTTTGAAATGAGTTAGTTACCTATGCTATAATAGTTTTCTTTGACGAACGCAAATAAAAGAAAATAATTTTAAAGCACTAACTATTTTATATTTTTAAAATCACGCTAAGTTTATAGTATAATTTGATATAATTATCTTATAATTTACTATCTTCTACTTACAATATTATGTATATGCAATTATTAAGATAGAAAATCTCACAAAGCGACATAAACTAGTATAAATAAATATGATATAGAATGTGGACAGTTTGAGCCATTTGAATGCAACCTCGTTTTGTTTAAACTTCAAACATCATAACAGGATTGTCGGTCACTTGGAAAGGTTAAATTAGTAGTAGTTCTACGAGTAGGAAAAACTTAGTGATTGATAGCGATTTGTTCATACAGCTAAATGACATACCAAATAGAGTGTCATTCGTCCCAAGATATAAAAGCAGAGGAGCCACAAAAGAAGAAAATGAGGACAATTTGTCGAGTAAAGACATTCGTCCTAAAGAAAAAGCAAAAGAAACAGCAAAAGATTAAAATAGTTTGTGGTCTAGAAAGTTTCGTCTTGATGCCGAAAGTAAGGCCGCAGGATATGATGACGTGGAAGGGCCATGACACAAACTACAATAACAAAAGCAAAATCAAGGATCCTAATCCGGCCCCTTGTGCTTCTAGTGACCCGGACAAGGACTTTACGCCGTGCACTGATAGCATGCCGCTTGTATTTGATTCGGCCCCTTGTGCTTCTAGTGACCCAAACGAGGATCTTTCGCCGTGCACTGATAGCATGCCACTTGTATTTGATTCAGTCCCGTGTCTACATCACCAAGAAGCATTTCAGGGTATTGGTATAGGGCTCTGTTGATTACCCCATAGTGATACCTTTTAGTTCGATTCGTTTCAGTTGCTGTTCGGTGAAAAGATATTCATAGCTTTTTTAAATGGCGCATCTATCTTCTCTCTTCCCCCGCTTTTGTTTTCATATCTTGTGTCGTGTTGTTTTCTTTTTATGTATGGTACTTGTGTGTTTTGTTTTCTATCAAGTTTTGAGTCGGGGATATATATACAACCTAATGCAATGGCCTCCCCCTTTCTTTCTGTTTCTGTATGTGTGTTTTGTTTTTGTGTTTTAGTGTCGGCGTGCTTTCTTTCCAAAAATTCATATATTATGATTGTTTGAGGATTTCTGCGTTAATAAATGTTTAACTCTTTCAATCAGAGGATGATTTTTGTATCCATGTTAATGTCAGATGGTTTTGTTTAACTTAGGAAGAATTTTTAGGAATCAGAGAATTATAGAGTATATCTATTAAGGGGGAATGGGCCGCTTTCCTGGACCACTTTCTCCTATGTTTAGCCCCATTAGTTTTCAGATGTTAAGATGTTTGCCCCATTAGTTAGTCGATTTTATGACCTTTCGCCCCATTTCTTTGTCAATATTTAGACCTTTCGTGCTATTTAGGTGTCGATTTTTTCCCTGGTGAACGATAGTGAGCCTGTAATGTTGCAAGAATCGGCCTTTGGCCGGGAAATTTTTCTACTGAAAAATGTACAAATTAATCTGGAAGGGGGATCTAATGGATGTTTTTTTTTAATTTGATGGAGGTCTAGGGAGGAAACTAAAAATAATTAATACATGCAAAAATCGCCCAAAAAGTGAACCATCTCCCCTTAACCATCGAGTTCTGACGGGTTCTTCCTAACGTGAATGAGATCGTGTTGCGGTAGCAAATGTAAATTAAAAAAATTTGGTGTCTGATATTGGGTTAAAACTAGCTTATTCATCTGATGTCTTTGGGTTATGATATTTTGTTTGGCCATTGTGTAGTTTATAGCATTTCCATCACTGCCTGCCTCTGACAACCAATTATAATGCATTCGTTGGTGCTAAAATATTTATATTATTTTGTTTATTATTTATTTGGATTATTTGAACGTCGTGTCAGGGTCGAAAAGCACTCCCAAAAGACGGACTTAAACATTTAGATCGATATAATTAGTTGTAAAAGCAAATTACCTTAATCTAACCTGTCCTAGGTTAGGTTAGTTAGGTTATTCAATACTCCCATCGTATCTTGAGTGAATTAAACAAAAATAGGGCAAATGTGAATGAAAATTATTGAATGTCCTGTAGTTAAACAAACCGAGGCAATATTCATATCCTCGTCCACGTCTCCTCTTCCCATAGGAGGATGTGTTTGGTGTTAATGGAGCCACAGTCTATCTAGTGCCTTTTTCAATGTTTACGCAATACGAGGTTATATAATATACACTTTATCCTCACTGAAGGAGGCCAGGCTTCACTATGGGCCTACTATGTGTTATTATATGTTAGAATGTTTATTATAATAGGGAAATTGTTTTATAACTGGAAGTTATTTATTTTCTTAGAACAGCATAGAGCCTCCTTCAAGAATATGTCATGCCATGAGAAAATACAGCATTTTTCATAGATATTGCCGTGAAACAATATACTGTACATGTTGAAATCGACACCTGGATGGGGAAAAACGTCTTAAAACAGTTGGCTGAATGGGGCCGAATTGATTCAAGCCAGGGAAAGAGAGAAAAGGAGAGAGAAAATAAAAAAAGCCGGTGACCCCCCTTAAGGAGTGAACGTTTTTGAGAGTGAATGAATATGGGTAAAAACACTTATGAATTGCTGAAAATTTGATCATTATCTATAATAGCTCAGAATGGAAAACCTAATTATTGAATAAGTCAGTGATCGAGCTGTGATGCTCTTGTGGACTTATATGATTAATTTCACGAGATGCAGAAAATATTACACTGCATTTCCACGGACCATGGTACTTCCGGTTGCATTGCTAAACATACAAAGAAAAATTATAATATTACTGTACTTAACCCTTTGAAGCTCTGACACGTTTTAGCAGTTAATTTGTGGCTCTCATTAGACGATTTTATGCAGCTTAGGAAGTATCTGTGGGTATTAAAAGGGTAAATACTATCTCAATTAACCCTTTGACTTCCATATACCGTTACTAATCTGAATAAAATCGTCTAACAGTAGCCAGAAACAGAACAGAAGCGCGTATTGGAGCTTGACATGATTAATAAAAAGATGGATGCATAATTATTTGTTTACTATTATGTACATAGACTGTAAAAGAAAACATGAAAGATTATGAAACTACTTATCAGAGTTAAGGGAGCCCACCTCGCTTTTTTTCTCTTTCTCCCTCTCTCTTTGGCTTGTATCCATTCGGCCCCATTCAGCCTACTGTTTTAAGACTTTTACCCCCATCCAGGTGTGAATATTTTCCTGGCGAGCAGTAGCGAGCCAGCATACATACCGTATATTTTTGTTTTGACAGTAAGCTAAATTTAAAAAAAAAATGTATAGAAACTTGCCTCCGGCGAAGCCGGATTTCTCCATACAATGCTGGCTCGCTATCGCTCTCCAGGAATAAATCGACACCTGGATGGGGATAAACGTCTTAAAACAGTTGGCTGAATGGGGCCGAATTGATTCAAGCCAGGGAAAGAGAGAAAAGGAGAGAGAAAATTAAAAAAAAAGCCGGTGACCCCCCTTATGGAGTGAACGTTTTCGAGAGTGAATGAATATCGGTAAAAACACTTGTGAATTATTTAGAAACAAAAATAGATACAAAAGAGGAAGAGAGAAAGAATGAAAATAGTATACTTATACAATACATAAATATACTTATAGTAAAATATTATATGATCCAAGTATAACTCCAAGCAACACAACACAAATAAATAAGTCATTACGAATATATATTACAAGCTACATTTTATGAAGATGTTAAATTGTAAAAGTGTATGTAATCTAGGCATTTGACAAAACATGTAGGCTATGGTATAATTATCTATCTATTGCCTGACGCCGTGATCCCCGAAGGGGTGGCCACGAACGAACCGCCCCCATGCACCTCTGTCCTCAGTCAGTCGATGCCCCTCCCCCCAACCAACACCGCCTTCATTCATATACTTCCTCACTCCATCCTTCCACCTCTCCCTCTCTGTCCCTCCACCTCGCTCTCGTACACCTTAGTCATTCTCTCGTTTTCCATACGTTCCATATGGCTGAACCATCTCAAGTTGTTCCTTTTCACACTTTCCAGCACATCTACCTCCACACCACACCTCCTTCTTACTTCCTCATTCGTCTGTCTATCCTTCCATGTAACTCCGCACGCACTTCTCAAGTAACTCATTTCCACCGCTCTCACTCTTAGTCTGAGTCTCTTCTCGAACGTCCATGCTTCGCTTCCGTAAGTTAGTGTCGGGATTACCACACTGTCATGCAAGGACTTCTTCACTTCCATACTGACCACTCTATTTCTTGTTACTGCTTTCAACGTTCCTACAACCCTCTTCCCCTGTTGCACCCTCTCCCGCACTTCTTCATCCATAGCTCCATCTTTACTCAACACACTGCCCAGATACTTAAAAGAGCTGACAATCTCCATAGCCTGACCGTTCAACTTCACCTCACACTCTGTGACTTCACCCCTTTCGAAGACCATAACCTTGCTCTTCCCCGCATTTACCTTCAAATTCCGTGTTTTGCACACTGTTCCAAACTCATTTACCATTTATAATTATGACATCTATTAATATTCTGTTGAGGAGAGATCCCAGCCTGTTTGACGTTGGCAACTCCAAGTCTCACAACAACAATGGAGGCGGTGGAGGAAATTTATCTCTGAACCTCCTCATAATGACGACAATTTCATGATGATCTGACCTTTGCAGTAGCCTTTAAATATGTCTATTGAACTCTATCATGTATATAGAGTCTGTGGATAACGTTGAAATGATTATTAATAGCGCTCGAAGTATAAGGTAGGGAATATTATGAATTATTAGATACGCTGCTCGTTTTCTCTTGCGAACGTGCTGCCATCTCTTGTGTGCGCGGATCTCCATTATCAGAACTGTGTCCTCTCACTTTAACATACACTCTTCTATATTCCTTGGGTGCGCATTTAACCTAGCTATTGTCTAATCGTATAAACAAACCCTCGCGCCTTTCAGTATAACTAAATAAGTTGGTCACCAATTATTTTGCAATATTTGAAAACAAATGTGGATTTTATATGCTCTAAACATAATATGAAAATGTGTTTTAAGCCTCGGCAAAACCTAATAAAAATATATGGTACTAAAATGGAATTTTGTCGTAACATGGTTGTCAACCCTTCCTATAGACGGCACCGATTCGTACACACGCCATTTTCACCTGTCTCCCGAGGTCTGTCCACCAGCTTTTTAGTCAACACTAACTCCACCTGCCCTTAGGTTGGGTTAGGTTAGGTTAGGCTAGGCTAGGTTAATTAGGTTAGATTGTGCCTCCGCTTGATCAGGAATTCGCTCGAAGTGACTCGCATTCGTATTTACAGATACGGCCGAATACCGGTAGGCTACTAATTGGGCGCCGGCCCAACCGCCATGTTGTATCCCACGTAGGCCTACTAGGTACTACGGACACATTGTAGGCATCGGGTGTGGATTAGGCTTGTATCCAATGGTCTATGTTACTGGATCTATGTTACTGGATGTTTATGATTTAAATAAGTGCTACATTTTCGATAAATCTGGTTATATGGCTTTGCAATTAGGGAAATCATGAGCCGATTTCCGACATTTAGTTAGTCTTTTTCGATTCTCAAAATACGGCCCAAGTTTTGCCAAAATTGGCTCGGGTTTTCCAAAATTATGCTTTTTGGGGTTTGCAATTTAGGGAAACATGAGCCAAAATTCTAAATTAGGTTACTGTAATTGGTTTACTCTTAAAACTCGCAAAATCCGAGCCAAGTTTTGCCAAAACTTGGCTCGGGTTTTCCAAAATTCGGGTTTTATGGCTTTGCAATTTCGGGAAACCTGAGCCAAATTTCTAAATGAGGTTATTGTAATTTTGTTGTCTACAAACTCTCAAAATCCGAGCCAGCTTTGGCCAAAACTTGACTCGGGTATTCGAAATATTGGGTTTTAGGCCTTTGAAATACTTAAAACCCGAGCCAAGTTTTGCTAAAATACGTTTTAATCGCCGTTTTACGCATCTAACCTCTCATTTTCCCTGTACTTCATAGCCTTCCCCACTATCGGGCAGCGTGTCTTAAGATCGTTGTATAATGGGGAAAACGGTTTCACCGAGGGTTGTAATTATTTCCAAACACTATATATTGATGAAAACTAACAGGGAAAAATAAAAAAATCCATGGGAAATTGGTGACCATCTTATTTAGTTTTTCCCGCCTTTCTCTACCAGCCGTTCTCGCTGTCTACGTAAATCTTATAGTGATCGCCCTATTACCCCTTCATCCTCGACTCTTCGCTCCTCACCTCTACTCTACATCCCAGCTAAGCCTTAATTGTAATCACTGGGCCCAAATTATGTATTAAGTGCTTACTCTATATATCTATTCTACTGTATTAAGGTAAATTCTTTGTTTTCCTTTTTCTCTATACTATTTATCGTGTTTACAGTCCCTATAGTATTTGTTCCCGTTTTCTCCATACTATTTATCGTATTTACAGTCCCGATAGTATTGTTTCCCCGTTATCTCTATATTATTTATCATACTTACAGTCCCGATAGTATTGTTTCCCCGTTATCTCTATATTATTTATCATACTTACAGTCCCGATAGTATTGTTTCCCCGTTATCTCTATATTATTTATCATATTTACAGTCCCGATAGTATTGCCATTTCAAGTTGACTTTCCTTATGGGCAACATCATTTGTATCGTGTTCAACAGTATGTTTGGTAAGGAATGGACTTGTTATTTCAAGTGGTATACTCCTATACACTCAACGACACAATTCCTGGCCCAATGTGAACCCTCGAACACCAAAACGAACCTCTGACATCTATAAATTAGGTAAAGAATCAACGAGAGGATGAAGGGACTGGAATTTTCGCAGAGAGGCTCCAGTCTTGACGTTATTCTTGACTTACAGTGTGCTGGCTTAATAATCCAATAGGGTTGATAGCCTCTGAAGTCCTATTTTAATTTTAACTAACGAGAGGATTCATTTCAGTTCGGGATAGCTTCGAGAATAGAAGGCCATTATTAATGTCCTACAGATATTACATAAAGGTTCTTAACTTAATAGTCTGGTCTTACCTGACTACCTACCTGTACTGTACACATACATCTATAGACATGTACCGTATCTTGGTTAGTTATGAACCTTAGAAACTCACAAGCGAACCTCGGGAATGTAAATATTAGGTAAAGAATTAGTTAATAGACTTGATTCAGTTCGGTAAAGCTTCACAATGTTACGGTCACGACATAATTTATGCCCTAGGTTGCCTGGAGTGCACACTGTTAAAAAGTATATATAATTGTTACGGTCAAAGGAAAGGCAACACCATTGCCAGTATTGTACACTCGACCAAAAAACAATTTTTACACTGGTGAGCTGTAAATAATCTAGTGTGCACGGAATGAATCGGGTGAACCGTACGTCTGTGAGATATTATCATAAGATTTCGACCCACTTCCAGAATGTTTAGAGCGTTAAGCTCCGTCCACACGATCGAGCAGTGTCTGGCAGGCTGTGCCCCCTCACCGGGCAAAGTCTGTCGAACACGCTTGGGTTGTTGTCCACAAGGCCGTGATTGGCCAGTCAAAGTCTGTTTGTGGTCAGCCAAGATGGTCGGCAGGGCAGTTAAAGAGAGATGTTAAGTGTGGTGTAGCATAATAATTGCTATGTTGCAAAAGAGAAAAGAAAGTAGTTTGAAAATAAATACATTTTTTAATAAGCTTCCTATTACTTATATTATAATTATCCAAAAATCTAAATTACGTGGGAATGGGTTATACTTTAATATGAAATGAACGTCAACATGATCAAAAACACATCACATTTGAAAAGATCATAATTATACCTGTACAAATAAAAGAGTGAACTCGCAAAATAACGTAAGTTAGAGCTGCAATTACACACACACTCTCTCTCTTAGATGCTGTCTTATATTTACGTAATACACTGATAAGCTTAACCATAGACTACAGTAGATCTGGACTGGACACGAAAATGGAACTTTGCAGTAAGGGACCCAAAATCGGAGAACGAACCACCAAGTTCGAACCTCGAAACTCGAACTTGGGGGTTCGTTCTCCAATTTTGGGCCCCTTACTGCAAAGTTCCATTTGCGTGTCCAGTCCAGATCTACTGTAGTCTATGGCTTAACCTATGGGTGTGAGTATCCTTTGGAATGTCACATGTTAAAATGCCCCAGAACGAGAGGCCCACCACAGAAGCCACGAGCGAACACCACACAGAAACACCCGAAAGAAAGGCCCACAGAACGAAAGGACCAGGTGACCGGGCCAACCAGTTCAGACAGGCCCAAGCCCGCAGGGCTAAGCAGCTCCAAACCACACCTGCCTACCCCTTCTAAAATACTGACCTTTCCCACACATCACGCATACACTACCCTCGTGTCCTACACATCTACCTACATGATGATGAACATGAATACACCTTGATTTAATACACCTGATAACCCTATGCCCGTTGTTGTATTGATTACCTTCCCTTAGTAGGACGGAACAACATTAGAACTTTACTAACCCTTTGCATGCCATCTATTCTCTCACAACCCATTCACAACCCTGTACCCAATGTTCATCAGTGCGAGGCTAGCCGCCTCGCCAGTGACTAACTTCTATTGCCATACTTCCAGATAAATGTGGCAGAGTTAGCAACCCAGTCTCCACCACATCCAGCACACCATGCAATTAACAACCCAACCGATTAAACCAGCTAGTCAAGGCACCTTCGGTTTTGGTATTACGAACACCCCCATCTGTCTCATAAACAGAGGGTTAGTACAAACACTTGTGATATGGCAAGCCCCTAGCCACAGCCGCCGGACGACCATCACAGAGAGAGGGCATGCAACTACCCCTTTTTATATTTCATATTTATAACATACTATGGGGTACCAACTCTGTAAATGCTAACTGAATAAATATTATTATTATTATTATTATTATTTATGGTAATTGCAGTATAGTCTTACACCTGTAGGAAAGACATAGTTTATGGTAATTCTTTGTTAAGGGGAGTCACTTGATTGTTTTATCTTTATCTCCTTTTCTCTCTTTCTCTGACTTGTATCCATTTGGCCCCATTCAGCCAACTGTTTTAAGATGTTTATCCCCATCCAGGTGTCGATTTTTTCCTGGCGAGCGATAGCGAGCCAACCTTGTATGGAGAAATCCGGCTTCGCCGGAGAATTTTTTCTATCAAAAAATGTACAAATTTAGCTTACTGTCAAAACAAAAATACATATAGCATATGCTGGCTCGTTACTGCTCGCCAGGAAAATATTGACACCTGGATGGGGGTAAACGTCTTAAAACAGTAGGCTGAATGGGGCCGAATGGATACAAGCCAAAGAAAGGGAGAGAGAAAGAGAAAAAAAGCGAGGTGGACTCCGTTAATGAATAGGATAGTGCCTGAGGGCATGATCCATGAGGGAGTGCAACTATTTAGGCCACAGCCTGTTTGGTTTACATTATAACCCAGGATTTATGTTAATGTGGTGTAGTATGTGTGTGTGTGTGTGTGTGTGTGTGGGTGTGTGTGTGTGTGTGTGTGTGAGAGAGTGAGAGAGATTGTAATAATAATAATAATAAACGGTTTATTAAAGAATGGCAGCCTCATGAGCTGAAAATACACAAATTGTTAGTGTGTGTGTGTGTGTGTGTGTGTGTGTGTGTGTGTGAGAGAGAGAGAGAGAGAGAGAGAGAGAGAGATTGTTAGTGTGTGTGCTTACTTTGTTTACTCTGTATTCATAAGTCAGGAAAACAGATGTTTCAATAATTGCTTAGCATACACACACACACACAGACACACACACACACACACCTCAAACCTGTAAGCCTAAATCTCTGCCAACACGAACCTACTCCAACTTTGAATTGAACTTCCTCACTTATACAATCACATATGAATGAATGTATAAACAGGCATTCACACGCATATATCTAATTCAGAATACAGAATTTACTCAAACTGTATAAACAAATATGAGTATGTGTTTATGTATCCATAACAATTAATTATTGTCAAGGTGCAGTATATTGGAAGTATTATGCTCATAATTATATTATGAGGTAAGAACGTAAATTGCTCTCAATATAACCTATGATTTTATTATACCATTGTATACTCTTTTTATAAACTATATTTTATATCCTACACTATATGCAAATTTTGTTATCAAGTACAATGTAAAAACAAAAAAGTATGAAATAGGTAGTTAAAGTTTCCGCATCACCCATTTGAAGATAGATTGATGCTAATAAACTCGCCTAATAAAAAATAGAAAGATAAATCACTTAATGATCCAATTATTTGATATACTGTACTTACTTTCATATCGTTTCTACACCCTTGATTTTAGTGTCCCTTTCGATCAGAAGACGCCAATTTATGTTTCATTCTGACTATTTCCATATTGGTGATAATAATAATACACCCAGTACACAGAAAGGTAATTCACTTACAATATATCCAATGGTTTTTAATAGCTTAAATATGCCCTATATTTTGTAAAATGTAAGAAAAACGTTCGGAGTTACAATGGCATATTAACATACTTGCATAATACATGCATACATTTGATGATCGAGTGTGGTTTCGGTCTCGTGGTGGCGTTTAGAGCTGCCTTAAAGTCAAGTTTTTAAATCCAAGATCTGACCATATGGTCTGATCCTGTCTGTTTGGTCTGCCTCTTGGTGCAGCTCCCTCCACGTTCACAGGCTTTAATCTTTTCACCCAACTTATTTCATCCACATGCCCAAACCCTCCAAGCCTGCTGCTATGCATCTCATCACTTTACTCTTGATACCTAACAGCTTTCTCAGCTCATCACTAAATTTCCTATTTTGCAGTTTTGACCCACACATCCATCTCACCATTCTCATCTGGTTACATTCCATTCTGTTGATGTTATTTACCATGACAGGCCACGTTCCTGAAGCATATGTCATTGTTCTTTTAACACATGAAACCTACACCTTTCCCTTCAGTGGGATAGGGAGTCTTCATATGGTTAGTAACCACAGCAGTTCTCTGAAGATTATCCAGCTGCATCTAATTCTGGCAATAGCGGTGGCCTCGGCCTCACACCAGCGGAGATGGTATCTCCCAAGTAGCAAGCCTTGTCCACCATCTCTAGCGACTCATTGCCAAAGTTAACGCTCTCAAGCCAGTGGATTGAAATGTTATTACCTGTTATATTTTGCCAAGTTAAAGAAGATATTTTGCCTCTACATTCGCGCCTAAACATGTTTCTATTGTGATGTATTTTCCTTAATTTTCTTGCATTAGGTTAGCTGGTCGTTGTATACTTTATATATAATACAATTATGTAAAAATACATCGAAATAAAATCGTAATTACGTGTGAATGTCAAGGCTATGGCCATGGCGTCGCGGGAGCAGTTGCCTTCAAATGATTTTAAATAGTAAGCTAGGCTCGGTTGTAGGATTTGGTTTCTACACCATGCCCGTAAGTAGGGTTTTTGAGCTCCGATCTTGCTTTTAACCATATTGACAATTTGACCAACTCACCTAAGCTTCGTTAGATGCTGAAATAGCCTCCCGAAAATCTGCACCCAGGGCGGGAATCGATCAAGGGACCCTTGGGTTATGAGGCAGACACGTTACCATGAGACTAATAAAGGTACCTCACTTAGCCTGGTAGTCTAAGTGTATTTCCACATCTTGTTCAGTTTAGGATAACCTATTTTCACTGACTTTACATCACCTCGCCGTCCGGGTAGCGAAGGCTCCGAACAACCAGAGAGGAACTAAGCCTGAGCCGAAACGACCGTGAGTCCGTCAGAGACTGGTAGGGAAGGGTGAGTCAGCCCACTGAATGTGTTACACACGCACATTAACGACCCAGCTAGCGGGAGAACTGGCAACTCCTCCACACACAATCACAGCTTTTGTTGCGAGTTTCACAACACTCCCTGTTCTCTCCTGCTCCCTTACTTGTCCTGTATGATTTGTTTTTTTTTACACAATGCCCGTAAGGAGGGCTCTGGAGCTCTGATCTTACTTTCAACCATCTTGACAATTTTACCAACACACCGAAGCTTAGTTAGATGCTGAAATAGTCTCCCGAAAATCTGCACCCAGGGCGAGAATCAAACCAGAGACCCTTGGGTTACGAGGCAGACACGTTACCACGAGACAAATATAGGTACCTCATTTAGCCTGGTAGTCTAAGTGTATTTCTGCATCTTGTTCAGTTTAGGCTAACCTATTTTCACTGACTTTACATGATAATGATCGTTTACGTTAGTTTAGGTTAAGGTGGTTAGGGGTGCGTTGACTTCATTAACCCTTCTTTAGCGGCCTATGCGGTTTATTTATATGTACCGCCCAGCGGGGTGTTTTTAGCCAAAATAGGGCTGTTTACGTGATCATTTTCATGCCTAAATAAGACCCAGAACGTAAAACAAGTATCTATCCCTGAAAGGGCATGAACAGAGCTTTCGAATGACACCATAACGATCCTTGTATGATGGGTAGTTTTCTTGCAATAACCGTGCAACGCGAGTGCAAAAAGCATGTAATTCGGTACTTTCCCCATACAATTCAGTATGTAGCGAGTGAGAGAGGGAGGAGGGAGCTGAGATTCGTGTCAGTAGGTTCGCCGCGGTGGTCTGGAGCAGTCACACGCTCGCTAGTCTCCTGCCACCACTTGTCTCTCTCTCTCAGCAACATTACGTGCTGAAATTGCCACTCGACCTATGTCGAGCGCCTCCACATAGTCCAGCTTTTTTTAACTCGACTTAAGTGGTGAGCCGCTTTTTAAGGGTTAATGTAATGTAAGGTGGTTAGGTTATCAAAATATGCTGGGATATTGAAGTAGTGATAATCTGACCCTGGCATAAAAGGAACTCTGGCAAAATGTTTCGTGACTCCATTCATTCAACACAAGCTTACCTTTGCATACTATACATACAAATTTCTCAACTTCAGACTTTTTCCTCGGCAGAGGTCCTTGTAGTCTAGTACAACGCTTCTTCCCATGGTGTACCCAGCAACGGCAAGTTAATAAACCTTTGGCCTGACCATTTTTCCACCAGAAAATGCATAAAATGAGCCTCCAGAGAGGTCTGGAGGGCGGTTTTTATGTATTTATCTTTCATTTTTATATATATTGCTTTTGTTTTTAGCTTGAAGGAGGTCTGGGGAAGGGATTTTCTAGCTTAGAGGCTAAGCTGAAAGTACCTTGCTCAGAAGTGGAAAGAAAATATAATAAATAATTAAATCAAATCACCCCCGATATCCTCCCAATGTCGTCTAGTGCTAAACAGTCATTGAATGCGCCTGAAAACTTTTATATTTATTGCTCACCAGGAGGAAGATTTAATCCCTTAGCAGCTGATTTATCGATACGTAAGGGGAGGAAGACCGTTTTTCTGGACCCCCTTCTCCCTAATGTTTAGCCCCACTAGTTTTGAGATCATAAGACGTTCGACCCATTAGTTTGGCGATTTTAACACCTTTCGCCCCATGTCAATTTTAAGACCTTTCGTGCCATTTAGGTGTCGATTATTTCCTGCCGAGCGATAGTGAGCCTGCAATTGTAAGAGGAACCGGCCTTCGGCTGGGAAATGTTTCTACCGAAAAATGTACAAATTTATCTTGAAGGGGGGTCTAGGGGGTGTTTTTCTAATGTCTAGGGAGGAAACTATAAAATATATATGAATAAATTAATTAATAGACCAAACAAACGGTCAGTTTCCCCTTAATGGAAACTTTAGGAAGTGCTACATTTGTGCATCGTATCATTAACAAGTTTTGGTGCGATTTTAGTTACTGGACACCTATTTGACAGGTACCACCGAGGATTTAATACATATTTGTTTTCGGTTTCCACGCATCCAACACCAAGCTACACCTTTTTCTGGTCCGGTAATAGTATTAAAAACGATAAAACTTTTTAAATGTGGTTTTCGACGAGAATATAACGGCGCGTTTGTGCCGAAAATAGGCGGCGGGGGGAGTCAGTCGTCGCTTCGGATCGTAGCGGTTTGTTTACCCAGGACGCTCGAGGTTACGGCTAGCTGTTTTACTTGCCCCCTGCTGGCCACATATATGACGATTATTATAATTCACGGGTGGTGAAGGGGAGCAGAGCCCCCCCTCAACCCTGTCCTGTATCCCATGGCCTATAACGCAAGTCGTTATCAAAAAATGGACCTAACAACTTGTTATAAGCTTAGCCATTTGAAGTCAACCGCCAAGGCGGGACCGGGAAGTTACTCCGAGCGTAAAGTAAACAAAGCGACGCTACTTCCACGAACTCAACCGAGTTGTCTTTATATTTTGTCTCATATTATCATTATTAAAGTGTCCCCATTGCTGTTTTAGTGTTTCATACACCAGAAAAGGGTGTAGTTTGGTGTTGGATGCGTGGAAACCGAAGACAAATATGTATTAAATCGTTGGCGGTACCTGTCAAATAGGTGTCCAGTAACTAAAATCGTACCCAAGTTTTCATAATTTACAACTTATTTCGCTTCGAAATATTCGTAATAGCTAAGTAATCAAGATGAGGCCATGTCAAATTACCGTCAGCTTAAATTTTAGCTACAGTATAATCTACATTAATTAGATTTGGTTTAATTTCTACTGAAAGCTCTGAATACCTCTAATTATTGGAAATTCTTTAATTACCCTTTGAGTATACCATGATGCATACTTTAAATGCAATCTTGATAGTATCAGTCACGTGTTGGTTGGTTGCGAAAGGTTTTGTGGGATCGCTTACCTTAGTGATCGCTTACCTTAGTGATAGTTTAAGAGGCAGAGGAGTCAATGCTCATAAAGGTTGCCTCTTCTCAATCTTTCAGTCTCATACCGGTCATAATTATTTTTAAAATATTTACACTCTGACTCGTAACTACTTCCTCTGGGAGACTATTCCAGTTGTTTACAATCCTAGCACTAAAAAAGTTGTTCCTCTTCGTGGTTCTGTGCCTGACCTTGGCCAGCTTCAGTCTGTGTCCTCGGGTGTTTGGTTGGTTTTCTCTTGATGCAATTGTCAAAAAGTGCCCGTCCTTGACTGCATCTATGCCATGAATTATCTTGTAGGTCTGGATCATGTCTCCTCGTTTCCTTCTCTGCTCCAGTAAGAAAAGTAAGGGAGTTAGAAAAATTCGAAATATGTTACCACTTTGACATATTTCCTTCCTAAGGGGCGTAATATCGTCTACAATTATCCAGAATAATGTGAATAAGACACAATGCTAATGAAATGGCTAATATGGCATTTAATGGAAAGCTCTTTTGAAATGAGTTAGTTACCTATGCTATAATAGTTTTCTTTGACGAACGCAAATAAAAGAAAATAATTTTAAAGCACTAACTATTTTATATTTTTAAAATCACGCTAAGTTTATAGTATAATTTGATATAATTATCTTATAATTTACTATCTTCTACTTACAATATTATGTATATGCAATTATTAAGATAGAAAATCTCACAAAGCGACATAAACTAGTATAAATAAATATGATATAGAATGTGGACAGTTTGAGCCATTTGAATGCAACCTCGTTTTGTTTAAACTTCAAACATCATAACAGGATTGTCGGTCACTTGGAAAGGTTAAATTAGTAGTAGTTCTACGAGTAGGAAAAACTTAGTGATTGATAGCGATTTGTTCATACAGCTAAATGACATACCAAATAGAGTGTCATTCGTCCCAAGATATAAAAGCAGAGGAGCCACAAAAGAAGAAAATGAGGACAATTTGTCGAGTAAAGACATTCGTCCTAAAGAAAAAGCAAAAGAAACAGCAAAAGATTAAAATAGTTTGTGGTCTAGAAAGTTTCGTCTTGATGCCGAAAGTAAGGCCGCAGGATATGATGACGTGGAAGGGCCATGACACAAACTACAATAACAAAAGCAAAATCAAGGATCCTAATCCGGCCCCTTGTGCTTCTAGTGACCCGGACAAGGACTTTTCGCCATGCACTGATAGCATGCCGCTTGTATTTGATTCGGCCCCTTGTGCTTCTAGTGACCCAAACGAGGATCTTTCGCCGTGCACTGATAGCATGCCACTTGTATTTGATTCAGTCCCGTGTCTACATCACCAAGAAGCATTTCAGGGTATTGGTATAGGGCTCTGTTGATTACCCCATAGTGATACCTTTTAGTTCGATTCGTTTCAGTTGCTGTTCGGTGAAAAGATATTCATAGCTTTTTTAAATGGCGCATCTATCTTCTCTCTTCCCCCGCTTTTGTTTTCATATCTTGTGTCGTGTTGTTTTTCTTTTTATGTATGGTACTTGTGTGTTTTGTTTTCTATCCAGTTTTGAGTCGGGGATATATATACAACCTAATGCAATGGCCTCCCCCTTTCTTTCTGTTTCTGTATGTGTGTTTTGTTTTTGTGTTTTAGTGTCGGCGTGCTTTCTTTCCAAAAATTCATATATTATGATTGTTTGAGGATTTCTGCGTTAATAAATGTTTAACTCTTTCAATCAGAGGATGATTTTTGTATCCATGTTAATGTCAGATGGTTTTGTTTAACTTAGGAAGAATTTTTAGGAATCAGAGAATTATAGAGTATATCTATTAAGGGGGAATGGGCCGCTTTCCTGGACCACTTTCTCCTATGTTTAGCCCCATTAGTTTTCAGATGTTAAGATGTTTGCCCCATTAGTTAGTCGATTTTATGACCTTTCGCCCCATTTCTTTGTCAATATTTAGACCTTTCGTGCTATTTAGGTGTCGATTTTTTCCCTGGTGAACGATAGTGAGCCTGTAATGTTGCAAGAATCGGCCTTTGGCCGGGAAATTTTTCTACTGAAAAATGTACAAATTAATCTGGAAGGGGGATCTAATGGATGTTTTTTTTTAATTTGATGGAGGTCTAGGGAGGAAACTAAAAATAATTAATACATGCAAAAATCGCCCAAAAAGTGAACCATCTCCCCTTAACCATCGAGTTCTGACGGGTTCTTCCTAACGTGAATGAGATCGTGTTGCGGTAGCAAATGTAAATTAAAAAAATTTGGTGTCTGATATTGGGTTAAAACTAGCTTATTCATCTGATGTCTTTGGGTTATGATATTTTGTTTGGCCATTGTGTAGTTTATAGCATTTCCATCACTGCCTGCCTCTGACAACCAATTATAATGCATTCGTTGGTGCTAAAATATTTATATTATTTTGTTTATTATTTATTTGGATTATTTGAACGTCGTGTCAGGGTCGAAAAGCACTCCCAAAAGACGGACTTAAACATTTAGATCGATATAATTAGTTGTAAAAGCAAATTACCTTAATCTAACCTGTCCTAGGTTAGGTTAGTTAGGTTATTCAATACTCCCATCGTATCTTGAGTGAATTAAACAAAAATAGGGCAAATGTGAATGAAAATTATTGAATGTCCTGTAGTTAAACAAACCGAGGCAATATTCATATCCTCGTCCACGTCTCCTCTTCCCATAGGAGGATGTGTTTGGTGTTAATGGAGCCACAGTCTATCTAGTGCCTTTTGCAATGTTTACGCAATACGAGGTTATATAATATACACTTTATCCTCACTGAAGGAGGCCAGGCTTCACTATGGGCCTACTATGTGTTATTATATGTTAGAATGTTTATTATAATAGGGAAATTGTTTTATAACTGGAAGTTATTTATTTTCTTAGAACAGCATAGAGCCTCCTTCAAGAATATGTCATGCCATGAGAAAATACAGCATTTTTCATAGATATTGCCGTGAAACAATATACTGTACATGTTGAAATCGACACCTGGATGGGGAAAAAACGTCTTAAAACAGTTGGCTGAATGGGGCCGAATTGATTCAAGCCAGGGAAAGAGAGAAAAGGAGAGAGAAAATAAAAAAAGCCGGTGACCCCCCTTAAGGAGTGAACGTTTTTGAGAGTGAATGAATATGGGTAAAAACACTTATGAATTGCTGAAAATTTGATCATTATCTATAATAGCTCAGAATGGAAAACCTAATTATTGAATAAGTCAGTGATCGAGCTGTGATGCTCTTGTGGACTTATATGATTAATTTCACGAGATGCAGAAAATATTACACTGCATTTCCACGGACCATGGTACTTCCGGTTGCATTGCTAAACATACAAAGAAAAATTATAATATTACTGTACTTAACCCTTTGAAGCTCTGACACGTTTTAGCAGTTAATTTGTGGCTCTCATTAGACGATTTTATGCAGCTTAGGAAGTATCTGTGGGTATTAAAAGGGTAAATACTATCTCAATTAACCCTTTGACTTCCATATACCGTTACTAATCTGAATAAAATCGTCTAACAGTAGCCAGAAACAGAACAGAAGCGCGTATTGGAGCTTGACATGATTAATAAAAAGATGGATGCATAATTATTTGTTTACTATTATGTACATAGACTGTAAAAGAAAACATGAAAGATTATGAAACTACTTATCAGAGTTAAGGGAGCCCACCTCGCTTTTTTTCTCTTTCTCCCTCTCTCTTTGGCTTGTATCCATTCGGCCCCATTCAGCCTACTGTTTTAAGACTTTTACCCCCATCCAGGTGTGAATATTTTCCTGGCGAGCAGTAGCGAGCCAGCATACATACCGTATATTTTTGTTTTGACAGTAAGCTAAATTTAAAAAAAAAATGTATAGAAACTTGCCTCCGGCGAAGCCGGATTTCTCCATACAATGCTGGCTCGCTATCGCTCTCCAGGAATAAATCGACACCTGGATGGGGATAAACGTCTTAAAACAGTTGGCTGAATGGGGCCGAATTGATTCAAGCCAGGGAAAGAGAGAAAAGGAGAGAGAAAATTAAAAAAAAGCCGGTGACCCCCCTTAAGGAGTGAACGTTTTCGAGAGTGAATGAATATCGGTAAAAACACTTGTGAATTATTTAGAAACAAAAAATAGATACAAAAGAGGAAGAGAGAAAGAATGAAAATAGTATACTTATACAATACATAAATATACTTATAGTAAAATATTATATGATCCAAGTATAACTCCAAGCAACACAACACAAATAAATAAGTCATTACGAATATATATTACAAGCTACATTTTATGAAGATGTTAAATTGTAAAAGTGTATGTAATCTAGGCATTTGACAAAACATGTAGGCTATGGTATAATTATCTATCTATTGCCTGACGCCGTGATCCCCGAAGGGGTGGCCACGAACGAACCGCCCCCATGCACCTCTGTCCTCAGTCAGTCGATGCCCCTCCCCCCAACCAACACCGCCTTCATTCATATACTTCCTCACTCCATCCTTCCACCTCTCCCTCTCTGTCCCTCCACCTCGCTCTCGTACACCTTAGTCATTCTCTCGTTTTCCATACGTTCCATATGGCTGAACCATCTTAAGTTGTTCCTTTTCACACTTTCCAGCACATCTACCTCCACACCACACCTCCTTCTTACTTCCTCATTCGTCTGTCTATCCTTCCATGTAACTCCGCACGCACTTCTCAAGTAACTCATTTCCACCGCTCTCACTCTTAGTCTGAGTCTCTTCTCGAACGTCCATGCTTCGCTTCCGTAAGTTAGTGTCGGGATTACCACACTGTCAAGCAAGGACTTCTTCACTTCCATACTGACCACTCTATTTCTTGTTACTGCTTTCAACGTTCCTACAACCCTCTTCCCCTGTTGCACCCTCTCCCGCACTTCTTCATCCATAGCTCCATCTTTACTCAACACACTGCCCAGATACTTAAAAGAGCTGACAATCTCCATACCCTGACCGTTCAACTTCACCTCACACTCTGTGACTTCACCCCTTTCGAAGACCATAACCTTGCTCTTCCCCGCATTTACCTTCAAATTCCGTGTTTTGCACACTGTTCCAAACTCATTTACCATTTATAATTATGACATCTATTAATATTCTGTTGAGGAGAGATCCCAGCCTGTTTGACGTTGGCAACTCCAAGTCTCACAACAACAATGGAGGCGGTGGAGGAAATTTATCTCTGAACCTCCTCATAATGACGACAATTTCATGATGATCTGACCTTTGCAGTAGCCTTTAAATATGTCTATTGAACTCTATCATGTATATAGAGTCTGTGGATAACGTTGAAATGATTATTAATAGCGCTCGAAGTATAAGGTAGGGAATATTATGAATTATTAGATACGCTGCTCGTTTTCTCTTGCGAACGTGCTGCCATCTCTTGTGTGCGCGGATCTCCATTATCAGAACTGTGTCCTCTCACTTTAACATACACTCTTCTATATTCCTTGGGTGCGCATTTAACCTAGCTATTGTCTAATCGTATAAACAAACCCTCGCGCCTTTCAGTATAACTAAATAAGTTGGTCACCAATTATTTTGCAATATTTGAAAACAAATGGATTTTATATGCTCTAAACATAATATGAAAATGTGTTTTAAGCCTCGGCAAAACCTAATAAAATATATGGTACTAAAATGGAATTTTGTCGTAACATGGTTGTCAACCCTTCCTATAGACGGCACCGATTCGTACACACGCCATTTTCACCTGTCTCCCGAGGTCTGTCCACCAGCTTTTTAGTCAACACTAACTCCACCTGCCCTTAGGTTGGGTTAGGTTAGGTTAGGCTAGGCTAGGTTAATTAGGTTAGATTGTGCCTCCGCTTGATCAGGAATTCGCTCGAAGTGACTCGCATTCATATTTACAGATACGGCCGAATACCGGTAGGCTACTAATTGGGCGCCGGCCCAACCGCCATGTTGTATCCCACGTAGGCCTACTAGGTACTACGGACACATTGTAGGCATCGGGTGTGGATTAGGCTTGTATCCAATGGTCTATGTTACTGGATCTATGTTACTGGATGTTTATGATTTAAATAAGTGCTACATTTTCGATAAATCTGGTTATATGGCTTTGCAATTAGGGAAATCATGAGCCGATTTCCGACATTTAGTTAGTCTTTTTCGATTCTCAAAATACGGCCCAAGTTTTGCCAAAATTGGCTCGGGTTTTCCAAAATTATGCTTTTTGGGGTTTGCAATTTAGGGAAACATGAGCCAAAATTCTAAATTAGGTTACTGTAATTGGTTTACTCTTAAAACTCGCAAAATCCGAGCCAAGTTTTGCCAAAACTTGGCTCGGGTTTTCCAAAATTCGGGTTTTATGGCTTTGCAATTTCGGGAAACCTGAGCCAAATTTCTAAATGAGGTTATTGTAATTTTGTTGTCTACAAACTCTCAAAATCCGAGCCAGCTTTGGCCAAAACTTGACTCGGGTATTCGAAATATTGGGTTTTAGGCCTTTGAAATACTTAAAACCCGAGCCAAGTTTTGCTAAAATACGTTTTAATCGCCGTTTTACGCATCTAACCTCTCATTTTCCCTGTACTTCATAGCCTTCCCCACTATCGGGCAGCGTGTCTTAAGATCGTTGTATAATGGGGAAAACGGTTTCACCGAGGGTTGTAATTATTTCCAAACACTATATATTGATGAAAACTAACAGGGAAAAATAAAAAAATCCATGGGAAATTGGTGACCATCTTATTTAGTTTTTCCCGCCTTTCTCTACCAGCCGTTCTCGCTGTCTACGTAAATCTTATAGTGATCGCCCTATTACCCCTTCATCCTCGACTCTTCGCTCCTCACCTCTACTCTACATCCCAGCTAAGCCTTAATTGTAATCACTGGGCCCAAATTATGTATTAAGTGCTTACTCTATATATCTATTCTACTGTATTAAGGTAAATTCTTTGTTTTCCTTTTTCTCTATACTATTTATCGTGTTTACAGTCCCTATAGTATTTGTTCCCGTTTTCTCCATACTATTTATCGTATTTACAGTCCCGATAGTATTGTTCCTCCCCCGTTATCTCTATATTATTTATCATACTTACAGTCCCGATAGTATTGTTTCCCGTTATCTCTATATTATTTATCATACTTACAGTCCCGATAGTATTGTTTCCCCGTTATCTCTATATTATTTATCATATTTACAGTCCCGATAGTATTGCCATTTCAAGTTGACTTTCCTTATGGGCAACATCATTTGTATCGTGTTCAACAGTATGTTTGGTAAGGAATGGACTTGTTATTTCAAGTGGTATACTCCTATACACTCAACGACACAATTCCTGGCCCAATGTGAACCCTCGAACACCAAAACGAACCTCTGACATCTATAAATTAGGTAAAGAATCAACGAGAGGATGAAGGGACTGGAATTTTCGCAGAGAGGCTCCAGTCTTGACGTTATTCTTGACTTACAGTGTGCTGGCTTAATAATCCAATAGGGTTGATAGCCTCTGAAATCCTATTTTAATTTTAACTAACGAGAGGATTCATTTCAGTTCGGGATAGCTTCGAGAATAGAAGGCCATTATTAATGTCCTACAGATATTACATAAAGGTTCTTAACTTAATAGTCTGGTCTTACCTGACTACCTACCTGTACTGTACACATACATCTATAGACATGTACCGTATCTTGGTTAGTTATGAACCTTAGAAACTCACAAGCGAACCTCGGGAATGTAAATATTAGGTAAAGAATTAGTTAATAGACTTGATTCAGTTCGGTAAAGCTTCACAATGTTACGGTCACGACATAATTTATGCCCTAGGTTGCCTGGAGTGCACACTGTTAAAAATTATATATAATTGTTACGGTCAAAGGAAAGGCAACACCATTGCCAGTATTGTACACATCGACCAAAAAACAATTTTTACACTTGGTGAGCTGTAAATAATCTAGTGTGCACGGAATGAATCGGGTGAACCGTACGTCTGTGAGATATTATCATAAGATTTCGACCCACTTCCAGAATGTTTAGAGCGTTAAGTTCCGTCCACACGATCGAGCAGTGTCTGGCAGGCTGTGCCCCCTCACCGGGCAAAGTCTGTCGAACACGCTTGGGTTGTTGTCCACAAGGCCGTGATTGGCCAGTCAAAGTCTGTTTGTGGTCAGCCAAGATGGTCGGCAGGGCAGTTAAAGAGAGATGTTAAGTGTGGTGTAGCATAATAATTGCTATGTTGCAAAAGAGAAAAGAAAGTAGTTTGAAAATAAATACATTTTTTAATAAGCTTCCTATTACTTATATTATAATTATCCAAAAATCTAAATTACGTGGGAATGGGTTATACTTTAATATGAAATGAACGTCAACATGATCAAAAACACATCACATTTGAAAAGATCATAATTATACCTGTACAAATAAAAGAGTGAACTCGCAAAATAACGTAAGTTAGAGCTGCAATTACACACACACTCTCTCTCTTAGATGCTGTCTTATATTTACGTAATACACTGATAAGCTTAACCATAGACTACAGTAGATCTGGACTGGACACGAAAATGGAACTTTGCAGTAAGGGACCCAAAATCGGAGAACGAACCACCAAGTTCGAACCTCGAAACTCGAACTTGGGGGTTCGTTCTCCAATTTTGGGCCCCTTACTGCAAAGTTCCATTTGCGTGTCCAGTCCAGATCTACTGTAGTCTATGGCTTAACCTATGGGTGTGAGTATCCTTTGGAATGTCACATGTTAAAATGCCCCAGAACGAGAGGCCCACCACAGAAGCCACGAGCGAACACCACACAGAAACACCCGAAAGAAAGGCCCACAGAACGAAAGGACCAGGTGACCGGGCCAACCAGTTCAGACAGGCCCAAGCCCGCAGGGCTAAGCAGCTCCAAACCACACCTGCCTACCCCTTCTAAAATACTGACCTTTCCCACACATCACGCATACACTACCCTCGTGTCCTACACATCTACCTACATGATGATGAACATGAATACACCTTGATTTAATACACCTGATAACCCTATGCCCGTTGTTGTATTGATTACCTTCCCTTAGTAGGACGGAACAACATTAGAACTTTACTAACCCTTTGCATGCCATCTATTCTCTCACAACCCATTCACAACCCTGTACCCAATGTTCATCAGTGCGACGCTAGCCGCCTCGCCAGTGACTAACTTCTATTGCCATACTTCCAGATAAATGTGGCAGAGTTAGCAACCCAGTCTCCACCACATCCAGCACACCATGCAATTAACAACCCAACCGATTAAACCAGCTAGTCAAGGCACCTTCGGTTTTGGTATTACGAACACCCCCATCTGTCTCATAAACAGAGGGTTAGTACAAACACTTGTGATATGGCAAGCCCCTAGCCACAGCCGCCGGACGACCATCACAGAGAGAGGGCACGCAACTACCCCTTTTTATATTTCATATTTATAACATACTATGGGGTACCAACTCTGTAAATGCTAACTGAATAAATATTATTATTATTATTATTATTATTATTTATGGTAATTGCAGTATAGTCTTACACCTGTAGGAAAGACATAGTTTATGGTAATTCTTTGTTAAGGGGAGTCACTTGATTGTTTTATCTTTATCTCCTTTTCTCTCTTTCTCTGACTTGTATCCATTTGGCCCCATTCAGCCAACTGTTTTAAGATGTTTATCCCCATCCAGGTGTCGATTTTTTCCTGGCGAGCGATAGCGAGCCAACCTTGTATGGAGAAATCCGGCTTCGCCGGAGAATTTTTTCTATCAAAAAATGTACAAATTTAGCTTACTGTCAAAACAAAAATACATATAGCATATGCTGGCTCGTTACTGCTCGCCAGGAAAATATTGACACCTGGATGGGGGTAAACGTCTTAAAACAGTAGGCTTGAATGGGGCCGAATGGATACAAACCAAAGAAAGAGAGAAAGAAAGAGCAAAAAGCGAGGTGGGCTCCGTTAATGAATAGGATAGTGCCTGAGGGCATGATCCATGAGGGAGTGCAACTATTTAGGCCACAGCCTGTTTGGTTTACATTATAACCCAGGATTTATGTTAATGTGGTGTAGTATGTGTGTGTGTGTGTGTGTGTGTGTGTGTGTGTGTGTGTGTGTGTGTGTGTGTGAGAGAGTGAGAGAGATTGTAATAATAATAATAATAAACGGTTTATTAAAGAATGGCAGCCTCATGAGCTGAAAATACACAAATTGTTAGTGTGTGTGTGTGTGTGTGTGTGTGTGTGTGTGTGTGTGAGAGAGAGAGAGAGAGAGAGAGAGAGAGAGATTGTTAGTGTGTGTGCTTACTTTGTTTACTCTGTATTCATAAGTCAGGAAAACAGATGTTTCAATAATTGCTTAGCATACACACACACACACACAGACACACACACACACACACCTCAAACCTGTAAGCCTAAATCTCTGCCAACACGAACCTACTCCAACTTTGAATTGAACTTCCTCACTTATACAATCACATATGAATGAATGTATAAACAGGCATTCACACGCATATATCTAATTCAGAATACAGAATTTACTCAAACTGTATAAACAAATATGAGTATGTGTTTATGTATCCATAACAATTAATTATTGTCAAGGTGCAGTATATTGGAAGTATTATGCTCATAATTATATTATGAGGTAAGAACGTAAATTGCTCTCAATATAACCTATGATTTTATTATACCATTGTATACTCTTTTTATAAACTATATTTTATATCCTACACTATATGCAAATTTTGTTATCAAGTACAATGTAAAAACAAAAAAGTATGAAATAGGTAGTTAAAGTTTCCGCATCACCCATTTGAAGATAGATTGATGCTAATAAACTCGCCTAATAAAAAATAGAAAGATAAATCACTTAATAATCCAATTATTTGATATACTGTACTTACTTTCATATCGTTTCTACACCCTTGATTTTAGTGTCCCTTTCGATCAGAAGACGCCAATTTATGTTTCATTCTGACTATTTCCATATTGGTGAAAATAATAATACACCCAGTACACAGAAAGGTAATTCACTTACAATATATCCAATGGTTTTTAATAGCTTAAATATGCCCTATATTTTGTAAAATGTAAGAAAAACGTTCGGAGTTACAATGGCATATTAACATACTTGCATAATACATGCATACATTTGATGATCGAGTGTGGTTTCGGTCTCGTGGTGGCGTTTAGAGCTGCCTTAAAGTCAAGTTTTTAAATCCAAGATCTGACCATATGGTCTGATCCTGTCTGTTTTGGTCTGCCTCTTGGTGCAGCTCCCTCCACGTTCACAGGCTTTAATCTTTTCACCCAACTTATTTCATCCACATGCCCAAACCCTCCAAGCCTGCTGCTATGCATCTCATCACTTTACTCTTGATACCTAACAGCTTTCTCAGCTCATCACTAAATTTCCTATTTTGCAGTTTTGACCCACACATCCATCTCACCATTCTCATCTGGTTACATTCCATTCTGTTGATGTTATTTACCATGACAGGCCACGTTCCTGAAGCATATGTCATTGTTCTTTTAACACATGAAACCTACACCTTTCCCTTCAGTGGGATAGGGAGTCTTCATATGGTTAGTAACCACAGCAGTTCTCTGAAGATTATCCAGCTGCATCTAATTCTGGCAATAGCGGTGGCCTCGGCCTCACACCAGCGGAGATGGTATCTCCCAAGTAGCAAGCCTTGTCCACCATCTCTAGCGACTCATTGCCAAAGTTAACGCTCTCAAGCCAGTGGATTGAAATGTTATTACCTGTTATATTTTGCCAAGTTAAAGAAGATATTTTGCCTCTACATTCGCGCCTAAACATGTTTCTATTGTGATGTATTTTCCTTAATTTTCTTGCATTAGGTTAGCTGGTCGTTGTATACTTTATATATAATACAATTATGTAAAAATACATCGAAATAAAATCGTAATTACGTGTGAATGTCAAGGCTGTGGCCATGGCGTCCGGGAGCAGTTGCCTTCAAATGATTTTAAATAGTAAGCTAGGCTCGGTTGTAGGATTTGGTTTCTACACCATGCCCGTAAGTAGGGTTTTTGAGCTCCGATCTTGCTTTTAACCATATTGACAATTTGACCAACTCACCTAAGCTTCGTTAGATGCTGAAATAGCCTCCCGAAAATCTGCACCCAGGGCGGGAATCGATCAAGGGACCCTTGGGTTATGAGGCAGACACGTTACCATGAGACTAATAAAGGTACCTCACTTAGCCTGGTAGTCTAAGTGTATTTCCACATCTTGTTCAGTTTAGGATAACCTATTTTCACTGACTTTACATCACCTCGCCGTCCGGGTAGCGAAGGCTCCGAACAACCAGAGAGGAACTAAGCCTGAGCCGAAACGACCGTGAGTCCGTCAGAGACTGGTAGGGAAGGGTGAGTCAGCCCACTGAATGTGTTACACACGCACATTAACGACCCAGCTAGCGGGAGAACTGGCAACTCCTCCACACACAATCACAGCTTTTGTTGCGAGTTTCACAACACTCCCTGTTCTCTCCTGCTCCCTTACTTGTCCTGTATGATTTGTTTTTTTTACACAATGCCCGTAAGGAGGGCTCTGGAGCTCTGATCTTACTTTCAACCATCTTGACAATTTTACCAACACACCGAAGCTTAGTTAGATGCTGAAATAGTCTCCCGAAAATCTGCACCCAGGGCGAGAATCAAACCAGAGACCCTTGGGTTACGAGGCAGACACGTTACCACGAGACAAATATAGGTACCTCATTTAGCCTGGTAGTCTAAGTGTATTTCTGCATCTTGTTCAGTTTAGGCTAACCTATTTTCACTGACTTTACATGATAATGATCGTTTACGTTAGTTTAGGTTAAGGTGGTTAGGGGTGCGTTGACTTCATTAACCCTTCTTTAGCGGCCTATGCGGTTTATTTATATGTACCGCCCAGCGGGGTGTTTTTAGCCAAAATAGGGCTGTTTACGTGATCATTTTCATGCCTAAATAAGACCCAGAACGTAAAACAAGTATCTATCCCTGAAAGGGCATGAACAGAGCTTTCGAATGACACCATAACGATCCTTGTATGATGGGTAGTTTTCTTGCAATAACCGTGCAACGCGAGTGCAAAAAGCATGTAATTCGGTACTTTCCCCATACAATTCAGTATGTAGCGAGTGAGAGAGGGAGGAGGGAGCTGAGATTCGTGTCAGTAGGTTCGCCGCGGTGGTCTGGAGCAGTCATACGCTCGCTAGTCTCCTGCCACCACTTGTCTCTCTCTCTCAGCAACATTACGTGCTGAAATTGCCACTCGACCTATGTCGAGCGCCGCCACATAGTCCAGCTTTTTTTAACTCGACTTAAGTGGTGAGCCGCTTTTTAAGGGTTAATGTAATGTAAGGTGGTTAGGTTATCAAAATATGCTGGGATATTGAAGTAGTGATAATCTGACCCTGGCATAAAAGGAACTCTGGCAAAATGTTTCGTGACTCCATTCATTCAACACAAGCTTACCTTTGCATACTATACATACAAATTTCTCAACTTCAGACTTTTTCCTCGGCAGAGGTCCTTGTAGTCTAGTACAACGCTTCTTCCCATGGTGTACCCAGCAACGGCAAGTTAATAAACCTTTGGCCTGACCATTTTTCCACCAGAAAAATGCATAAAATGAGCCTCCAGAGAGGTCTGGAGGGCGGTTTTTATGTATTTATCTTTCATTTTTATATATATTGCTTTTGTTTTTAGCTTGAAGGAGGTCTGGGGAAGGGATTTTCTAGCTTAGAGGCTAAGCTGAAAGTACCTTGCTCAGAAGTGGAAAGAAAATATAATAAATAATTAAATCAAATCACCCCCGATATCCTCCCAATGTCGTCTAGTGCTAAACAGTCATTGAATGCGCCTGAAAACTTTTATATTTATTGCTCACCAGGAGGAAGATTTAATCCCTTAGCAGCTGATTTATCGATACGTAAGGGGAGGAAGACCGTTTTTCTGGACCCCCTTCTCCCTAATGTTTAGCCCCACTAGTTTTGAGATCATAAGACGTTCGACCCATTAGTTTGGCGATTTTAACACCTTTCGCCCCATGTCAATTTTAAGACCTTTCGTGCCATTTAGGTGTCGATTATTTCCTGCCGAGCGATAGTGAGCCTGCAATTGTAAGAGGAACCGGCCTTCGGCTGGGAAATGTTTCTACCGAAAAATGTACAAATTTATCTTGAAGGGGGGTCTAGGGGGTGTTTTTCTAATGTCTAGGGAGGAAACTATAAAATATATATGAATAAATTAATTAATAGACCAAACAAACGGTCAGTTTCCCCTTAACGGAAACTTTAGGAAGTGCTACATTTGTGCATCGTATCATTAACAAGTTTTGGTGCGATTTTAGTTACTGGACACCTATTTGACAGGTACCACCGAGGATTTAATACATATTTGTTTTCGGTTTCCACGCATCCAACACCAAGCTACACCTTTTTCTGGTCCGGTAATAGTATTAAAAACGATAAAACTTTTTAAATGTGGTTTTCGACGAGAATATAACGGCGCGTTTGGGCCGAAAATAGGCGGCGGGGGGAGTCAGTCGTCGCTTCGGATCGTAGCGGTTTGTTTACCCAGGACGCTCGAGGTTACGGCTAGCTGTTTTACTTGCGCCCTGCTGGCCACATATATGACGATTATTATAATTCACGGGTGGTGAAGGGGAGCAGAGCCCCCCCTCAACCCTGTCCTGTATCCCACGGCCTATAACGCAAGTCGTTATCAAAAAATGGACCTAACAACTTGTTATAAGCTTAGCCATTTGAAGTCAACCGCCAAGGCGGGACCGGGAAGTTACTCCGAGCGTAAAGTAAACAAAGCGACACTACTTCCACGAACTCAACCGAGTTGTCTTTATATTTTGTCTCATATTATCATTATTAAAGTGTCCCCATTGCTGTTTTAGTGTTTCGTACACCAGAAAAGGGTGTAGTTTGGTGTTGGATGCATGGAAACCGAAGACAAATATGTATTAAATCGTTGGCGGTACCTGTCAAATAGGTGTCCAGTAACTAAAATCGTACCCAAGTTTTCATAATTTACAACTTATTTCGCTTCGAAATATTCGTAATAGCTAAGTAATCAAGATGAGGCCATGTCAAATTACCGTCAGCTTAAATTTTAGCTACAGTATAATCTACATTAATTAGATTTGGTTTAATTTCTACTGAAAGCTCTGAATACCTCTAATTATTGGAAATTCTTTAATTACCCTTTGAGTATACCATGATGCATACTTTAAATGCAATCTTGATAGTATCAGTCACGTGTTGGTTGGTTGCGAAAGGTTTTGTGGGATCGCTTACCTTAGTGATAGTTTAAGAGGCAGAGGAGTCAATGCTCATAAAGGTTGCCTCTTCTCAATCTTTCAGTCTCATACCGGTCATAATTATTTTTAAAAACATTTACACTCTGACTCGTAACTACTTCCTCTGGGAGACTATTCCAGTTGTTTACAATCCTAGCACTAAAAAAGTTGTTCCTCTTCGTGGTTCTGTGCCTGACCTTGGCCAGCTTCAGTCTGTGTCCTCGGGTGTTTGGTTGGTTTTCTCTTGATGCAATTGTCAAAAAGTGCCCGTCCTTGACTGCATCTATGCCATGAATTATCTTGTAGGTCTGGATCATGTCTCCTCGTTTCCTTCTCTGCTCCAGTAAGAAAAGTAAGGGAGTTAGAAAAATTCGAAATATGTTACCACTTTGACATATTTCCTTCCTAAGGGGCGTAATATCGTCTACTATTATCCAGAATAATGTGAATAAGACACAATGCTAATGAAATGGCTAATATGGCATTTAATGGAAAGCTCTTTTGAAATGAGTTAGTTACCTATGCTATAATAGTTTTCTTTAACGAACGCAAATAAAAGAAAATAATTTTAAAGCACTAACTATTTTATATTTTTAAAATCACGCTAAGTTTATAGTATAATTTGATATAATTATCTTATAATTTACTATCTTCTACTTACAATATTATGTATATGCAATTATTAAGATAGAAAATCTCACAAAGCGACATAAACTAGTATAAATAAATATGATATAGAATGTGGACAGTTTGAGCCATTTGAATGCAACCTCGTTTTGTTTAAACTTCAAACATCATAACAGGATTGTCGGTCACTTGGAAAGGTTAAATTAGTAGTAGTTCTACGAGTAGGAAAAACTTAGTGATTGATAGCGATTTGTTCATACAGCTAAATGACATACCAAATAGAGTGTCATTCGTCCCAAGATATAAAAGCAGAGGAGCCACAAAAGAAGAAAATGAGGACAATTTGTCGAGTAAAGACATTCGTCCTAAAGAAAAAGCAAAAGAAAAACAGCAAAAGATTAAAATAGTTTGTGGTCTAGAAAGTTTCGTCTTGATGCCGAAAGTAAGGCCGCAGGATATGATGACGTGGAAGGGCCATGACACAAACTACAATAACAAAAGCAAAATCAAGGATCCTAATCCGGCCCCTTGTGCTTCTAGTGACCCGGACAAGGACTTTTCGCCGTGCACTGATAGCATGCCGCTTGTATTTGATTCGGCCCCTTGTGCTTCTAGTGACCCAAACGAGGATCTTTCGCCGTGCACTGATAGCATGCCACTTGTATTTGATTCAGTCCCGTGTCTACATCACCAAGAAGCATTTCAGGGTATTGGTATAGGGCTCTGTTGATTACCCCATAGTGATACCTTTTTAGTTCGATTCGTTTCAGTTGCTGTTCGGTGAAAAGATATTCATAGCTTTTTTAAATGGCGCATCTATCTTCTCTCTTCCCCCGCTTTTGTTTTCATATCTTGTGTCGTGTTGTTTTTCTTTTATGTATGGTACTTGTGTGTTTTGTTTTCTATCCAGTTTTGAGTCGGGGATATATATACAACCTAATGCAATGGCCTCCCCCTTTCTTTCTGTTTCTGTATGTGTGTTTTGTTTTTGTGTTTTAGTGTCGGCGTGCTTTCTTTCCAAAAATTCATATATTATGATTGTTTGAGGATTTCTGCGTTAATAAATGTTTAACTCTTTCAATCAGAGGATGATTTTTGTATCCATGTTAATGTCAGATGGTTTTGTTTAACTTAGGAAGAATTTTTAGGAATCAGAGAATTATAGAGTATATCTATTAAGGGGGAATGGGCCGCTTTCCTGGACCACTTTCTCCTATGTTTAGCCCCATTAGTTTTCAGATGTTAAGATGTTTGCCCCATTAGTTAGTCGATTTTATGACCTTTCGCCCCATTTCTTTGTCAATATTTAGACCTTTCGTGCTATTTAGGTGTCGATTTTTTCCCTGGTGAACGATAGTGAGCCTGTAATGTTGCAAGAATCGGCCTTTGGCCGGGAAATTTTTCTACTGAAAAATGTACAAATTAATCTGGAAGGGGGATCTAATGGATGTTTTTTTTTAATTTGATGGAGGTCTAGGGAGGAAACTAAAAATAATTAATACATGCAAAAATCGCCCAAAAAGTGAACCATCTCCCCTTAACCATCGAGTTCTGACGGGTTCTTCCTAACGTGAATGAGATCGTGTTGCGGTAGCAAATGTAAATTAAAAAAATTTGGTGTCTGATATTGGGTTAAAACTAGCTTATTCATCTGATGTCTTTGGGTTATGATATTTTGTTTGGCCATTGTGTAGTTTATAGCATTTCCATCACTGCCTGCCTCTGACAACCAATTATAATGCATTCGTTGGTGCTAAAATATTTATATTATTTTGTTTATTATTTATTTGGATTATTTGAACGTCGTGTCAGGGTCGAAAAGCACTCCCAAAAGACGGACTTAAACATTTAGATCGATATAATTAGTTGTAAAAGCAAATTACCTTAATCTAACCTGTCCTAGGTTAGGTTAGTTAGGTTATTCAATACTCCCATCGTATCTTGAGTGAATTAAACAAAAATAGGGCAAATGTGAATGAAAATTATTGAATGTCCTGTAGTTAAACAAACCGAGGCAATATTCATATCCTCGTCCACGTCTCCTCTTCCCATAGGAGGATGTGTTTGGTGTTAATGGAGCCACAGTCTATCTAGTGCCTTTTTCAATGTTTACGCAATACGAGGTTATATAATATACACTTTATCCTCACTGAAGGAGGCCAGGCTTCACTATGGGCCTACTATGTGTTATTATATGTTAGAATGTTTATTATAATAGGGAAATTGTTTTATAACTGGAAGTTATTTATTTTCTTAGAACAGCATAGAGCCTCCTTCAAGAATATGTCATGCCATGAGAAAATACAGCATTTTTCATAGATATTGCCGTGAAACAATATACTGTACATGTTGAAATCGACACCTGGATGGGGAAAAACGTCTTAAAAACAGTTGGCTGAATGGGCCGAATTGATTCAAGCCAGGGAAAGAGAGAAAAGGAGAGAGAAAATAAAAAAAGCCGGTGACCCCCCTTAAGGAGTGAACGTTTTTGAGAGTGAATGAATATGGGTAAAAACACTTATGAATTGCTGAAAATTTGATCATTATCTATAATAGCTCAGAATGGAAAACCTAATTATTGAATAAGTCAGTGATCGAGCTGTGATGCTCTTGTGGACTTATATGATTAATTTCACGAGATGCAGAAAATATTACACTGCATTTCCACGGACCATGGTACTTCCGGTTGCATTGCTAAACATACAAAGAAAAATTATAATATTACTGTACTTAACCCTTTGAAGCTCTGACACGTTTTAGCAGTTAATTTGTGGCTCTCATTAGACGATTTTATGCAGCTTAGGAAGTATCTGTGGGTATTAAAAGGGTAAATACTATCTCAATTAACCCTTTGACTTCCATATACCGTTACTAATCTGAATAAAATCGTCTAACAGTAGCCAGAAACAGAACAGAAGCGCGTATTGGAGCTTGACATGATTAATAAAAAGATGGATGCATAATTATTTGTTTACTATTATGTACATAGACTGTAAAAGAAAACATGAAAGATTATGAAACTACTTATCAGAGTTAAGGGAGCCCACCTCGCTTTTTTTCTCTTTCTCCCTCTCTCTTGTATCCATTCGGCCCCATGCAGCCTACTGTTTTAAGACTTTTACCCCCATCCAGGTGTGAATATTTTCCTGGCGAGCAGTAGCGAGCCAGCATACATACCGTATATTTTTGTTTTGACAGTAAGCTAAATTTAAAAAAAAAATGTATAGAAACTTGCCTCCGGCGAAGCCGGATTTCTCCATACAATGCTGGCTCGCTATCGCTCTCCAGGAATAAATCGACACCTGGATGGGGATAAACGTCTTAAAACAGTTGGCTGAATGGGGCCGAATTGATTCAAGCCAGGGAAAGAGAGAAAAGGAGAGAGAAAATTAAAAAAAAAGCCGGTGACCCCCCTTATGGAGTGAACGTTTTCGAGAGTGAATGAATATCGGTAAAAACACTTGTGAATTATTTAGAAACAAAAAATAGATACAAAAGAGGAAGAGAGAAAGAATGAAAATAGTATACTTATACAATACATAAATATACTTATAGTAAAATATTATATGATCCAAGTATAACTCCAAGCAACACACACAAATAAATAAGTCATTACGAATATATATTACAAGCTACATTTTATGAAGATGTTAAATTGTAAAAGTGTATGTAATCTAGGCATTTGACAAAACATGTAGGCTATGGTATAATTATCTATCTATTGCCTGACGCCGTGATCCCCGAAGGGGTGGCCACGAACGAACCGCCCCCATGCACCTCTGTCCTCAGTCAGTCGATGCCCCTCCCCCCAACCAACACCGCCTTCATTCATATACTTCCTCACTCCATCCTTCCACCTCTCCCTCTCTGTCCCTCCACCTCGCTCTCGTACACCTTAGTCATTCTCTCGTTTTCCATACGTTCCATATGGCTGAACCATCTCAAGTTGTTCCTTTTCACACTTTCCAGCACATCTACCTCCACACCACACCTCCTTCTTACTTCCTCATTCGTCTGTCTATCCTTCCATGTAACTCCGCACGCACTTCTCAAGTAACTCATTTCCACCGCTCTCACTCTTAGTCTGAGTCTCTTCTCGAACGTCCATGCTTCGCTTCCGTAAGTTAGTGTCGGGATTACCACACTGTCATGCAAGGACTTCTTCACTTCCATACTGACCACTCTATTTCTTGTTACTGCTTTCAACGTTCCTACAACCCTCTTCCCCTGTTGCACCCTCTCCCGCACTTCTTCATCCATAGCTCCATCTTTACTCAACACACTGCCCAGATACTTAAAAGAGCTGACAATCTCCATAGCCTGACCGTTCAACTTCACCTCACACTCTGTGACTTCACCCCTTTCGAAGACCATAACCTTGCTCTTCCCGCATTTACCTTCAAATTCCGTGTTTTGCACACTGTTCCAACTCATTTACCATTTATAATTATGACATCTATTAATATTCTGTTGAGGAGAGATCCCAGCCTGTTTGACGTTGGCAACTCCAAGTCTCACAACAACAATGGAGGCGGTGGAGGAAATTTATCTCTGAACCTCCTCATAATGACGACAATTTCATGATGATCTGACCTTTGCAGTAGCCTTTAAATATGTCTATTGAACTCTATCATGTATATAGAGTCTGTGGATAACGTTGAAATGATTATTAATAGCGCTCGAAGTATAAGGTAGGGAATATTATGAATTATTAGATACGCTGCTCGTTTTCTCTTGCGAACGTGCTGCCATCTCTTGTGTGCGCGGATCTCCATTATCAGAACTGTGTCCTCTCACTTTAACATACACTCTTCTATATTCCTTGGGTGCGCATTTAACCTAGCTATTGTCTAATCGTATAAACAAACCCTCGCGCCTTTCAGTATAACTAAATAAGTTGGTCACCAATTATTTTGCAATATTTGAAAACAATGTGGATTTTATATGCTCTAAACATAATATGAAAATGTGTTTTAAGCCTCGGCAAAACCTAATAAAAATATATGGTACTAAAATGGAATTTTGTCGTAACATGGTTGTCAACCCTTCCTATAGACGGCACCGATTCGTACACACGCCATTTTCACCTGTCTCCCGAGGTCTGTCCACCAGCTTTTTAGTCAACACTAACTCCACCTGCCTTAGGTTGGGTTAGGTTAGGTTAGGCTAGGCTAGGTTAATTAGGTTAGATTGTGCCTCCGCTTGATCAGGAATTCGCTCGAAGTGACTCGCATTCGTATTTACAGATACGGCCGAATACCGGTAGGCTACTAATTGGGCGCCGGCCCAACCGCCATGTTGTATCCCACGTAGGCCTACTAGGTACTACGGACACATTGTAGGCATCGGGTGTGGATTAGGCTTGTATCCAATGGTCTATGTTACTGGATCTATGTTACTGGATGTTTATGATTTAAATAAGTGCTACATTTTCGATAAATCTGGTTATATGGCTTTGCAATTAGGGAAATCATGAGCCGATTTCCGACATTTAGTTAGTCTTTTTCGATTCTCAAAATACGGCCCAAGTTTTGCCAAAATTGGCTCGGGTTTTCCAAAATTATGCTTTTTGGGGTTTGCAATTTAGGGAAACATGAGCCAAAATTCTAAATTAGGTTACTGTAATTGGTTTACTCTTAAAACTCGCAAAATCCGAGCCAAGTTTTGCCAAAACTTGGCTCGGGTTTTCCAAAATTCGGGTTTTATGGCTTTGCAATTTCGGGAAACCTGAGCCAAATTTCTAAATGAGGTTATTGTAATTTTGTTGTCTACAAACTCTCAAAATCCGAGCCAGCTTTGGCCAAAACTTGACTCGGGTATTCGAAATATTGGGTTTTAGGCCTTTGAAATACTTAAAACCCGAGCCAAGTTTTGCTAAAATACGTTTTAATCGCCGTTTTACGCATCTAACCTATCATTTTCCCTGTACTTCATAGCCTTCCCCACTATCGGGCAGCGTGTCTTAAGATCGTTGTATAATGGGGAAAACGGTTTCACCGAGGGTTGTAATTATTTCCAAACACTATATATTGATGAAAACTAACAGGGAAAAATAAAAAAATCCATGGGAAATTGGTGACCATCTTATTTAGTTTTTCCCGCCTTTCTCTACCAGCCGTTCTCGCTGTCTACGTAAATCTTATAGTGATCGCCCTATTACCCCTTCATCCTCGACTCTTCGCTCCTCACCTCTACTCTACATCCCAGCTAAGCCTTAATTGTAATCACTGGGCCCAAATTATGTATTAAGTGCTTACTCTATATATCTATTCTACTGTATTAAGGTAAATTCTTTGTTTTCCTTTTTCTCTATACTATTTATCGTGTTTACAGTCCCTATAGTATTTGTTCCCGTTTTCTCCATACTATTTATCGTATTTACAGTCCCGATAGTATTGTTTCCCCGTTATCTCTATATTATTTATCATACTTACAGTCCCGATAGTATTGTTTCCCCGTTATCTCTATATTATTTATCATACTTACAGTCCCGATAGTATTGTTTCCCCGTTATCTCTATATTATTTATCATATTACAGTCCCGATAGTATTGCCATTTCAAGTTGACTTTCCTTATGGGCAACATCATTTGTATCGTGTTCAACAGTATGTTTGGTAAGGAATGGACTTGTTATTTCAAGTGGTATACTCCTATACACTCAACGACACAATTCCTGGCCCAATGTGAACCCTCGAACACCAAAACGAACCTCTGACATCTATAAATTAGGTAAAGAATCAACGAGAGGATGAAGGGACTGGAATTTTCGCAGAGAGGCTCCAGTCTTGACGTTATTCTTGACTTACAGTGTGCTGGCTTAATAATCCAATAGGGTTGATAGCCTCTGAAGTCCTATTTTAATTTTAACTAACGAGAGGATTCATTTCAGTTCGGGATAGCTTCGAGAATAGAAGGCCATTATTAATGTCCTACAGATATTACATAAAGGTTCTTAACTTAATAGTCTGGTCTTACCTGACTACCTACCTGTACTGTACACATACATCTATAGACATGTACCGTATCTTGGTTAGTTATGAACCTTAGAAACTCACAAGCGAACCTTGGGAATGTAAATATTAGGTAAAGAATTAGTTAATAGACTTGATTCAGTTCGGTAAAGCTTCACAATGTTACGGTCACGACATAATTTATGCCCTAGGTTGCCTGGAGTGCACACTGTTAAAAAGTATATATAATTGTTACGGTCAAAGGAAAGGCAACACCATTGCCAGTATTGTACACTCGACCAAAAAACAATTTTTACACTGGTGAGCTGTAAATAATCTAGTGTGCACGGAATGAATCGGGTGAACCGTACGTCTGTGAGATATTATCATAAGATTTCGACCCACTTCCAGAATGTTTAGAGCGTTAAGCTCCGTCCACACGATCGAGCAGTGTCTGGCAGGCTGTGCCCCCTCACTGGGCAAAGTCTGTCGAACACGCTTGGGTTGTTGTCCACAAGGCCGTGATTGGCCAGTCAAAGTCTGTTTGTGGTCAGCCAAGATGGTCGGCAGGGCAGTTAAAGAGAGATGTTAAGTGTGGTGTAGCATAATAATTGCTATGTTGCAAAAGAGAAAAGAATGTAGTTTGAAAATAAATACATTTTTTAATAAGCTTCCTATTACTTATATTATAATTATCCAAAAATCTAAATTACGTGGGAATGGGTTATACTTTAATATGAAATGAACGTCAACATGATCAAAAACACATCACATTTGAAAAGATCATAATTATACCTGTACAAATAAAAGAGTGAACTCGCAAAATAACGTAAGTTAGAGCTGCAATTACACACACACTCTCTCTCTTAGATGCTGTCTTATATTTACGTAATACACTGATAAGCTTAACCATAGACTACAGTAGATCTGGACTGGACACGAAAATGGAACTTTGCAGTAAGGGACCCAAAATCGGAGAACGAACCACCAAGTTCGAACCTCGAAACTCGAACTTGGGGGTTCGTTCTCCAATTTTGGGCCCCTTACTGCAAAGTTCCATTTGCGTGTCCAGTCCAGATCTACTGTAGTCTATGGCTTAACCTATGGGTGTGAGTATCCTTTGGAATGTCACATGTTAAAATGCCCCAGAACGAGAGGCCCACCACAGAAGCCACGAGCGAACACCACACAGAAACACCCGAAAGAAAGGCCCACAGAACGAAAGGACCAGGTGACCGGGCCAACCAGTTCAGACAGGCCCAAGCCCGCAGGGCTAAGCAGCTCCAAACCACACCTGCCTACCCCTTCTAAAATACTGACCTTTCCCACACATCACGCATACACTACCCTCGTGTCCTACACATCTACCTACATGATGATGAACATGAATACACCTTGATTTAATACACCTGATAACCCTATGCCCGTTGTTGTATTGATTACCTTCCCTTAGTAGGACGGAACAACATTAGAACTTTACTAACCCTTTGCATGCCATCTATTCTCTCACAACCCATTCACAACCCTGTACCCAATGTTCATCAGTGCGAGGATAGCCGCCTCGCCAGTGACTAACTTCTATTGCCATACTTCCAGATAAATGTGGCAGAGTTAGCAACCCAGTCTCCACCACATCCAGCACACCATGCAATTAACAACCCAACCGATTAAACCAGCTAGTCAAGGCACCTTCGGTTTTGGTATTACGAACACCCCCATCTGTCTCATAAACAGAGGGTTAGTACAAACACTTGTGATATGGCAAGCCCCTAGCCACAGCCGCCGGACGACCATCACAGAGAGAGGGCACGCAACTACCCCTTTTTACCCACCCGAGGAGGGAGACCCCCACCCCTGCAGAGGTATACCTGACCCCTGTTTTGACTTCCGGGTCATTGCCAGGTAGCACAGGAATTCTTCCTATCAATGAACTAACCCTGTATGACTAACACCTTTACTAACCTCTATTAACCCACAATAACCCATTTACCTTTCTTGCATACTCTGATCACTAAATTAGCACCTCAGCTATACCATAGAATGAAGATTGAACAATATAAGAGAGACGCCCCTATCACAGCTGTCCCAGTCCTCCTCGCACAGTAGATCCAGTCTCTCTCCCCTAAATACTTCCAGTATAGCCAAAATAGTACCTCTTTCTAAGGCTCAGTTATATCACATTATGAAGGCTCCCTATAGCCATGTGCCACAATAGTAATCACCACCTTACCTAGTCCCCGTATCTATTGAGAGCTCAAATAAGTCCATAAGACTCGAGATCCCTATGGCCTACAGGGCCCAAAACCGAGCCTATACACCCAGCTCCAGCCCCCAGTAAAATCAGTTGAAAGATAGACACCAACCAGTGGCTTGCCCCCTGAAGTTGACCTCTACCTCTGCCCTTGTGTTGTTCCTGAGATTTGAGATTCCAAAGCCGGCAGACTCCGTGGCAGATTTGAGATAGAAGCATCTGTCCACGTACAAGAATCTACGTGTACCTTATAACCTTCACACACACCAGTGGGTATATAAGCGTGTAGCCAGCACCGATCGCCAAGAGATCCGTCTTGAGAACTTCCTACATATGGACCACCTGGACGGCCGCGGAACCAGTCGTTAGCCCCCAACATCACGGACGCAAGATAACCCGGACCAGACCAACAAAATACTTCCAAGATTCACTTTATTAGTACTAACGTGTTATAGTACTAATTAGAAATTCACTTATTAATCTTTCTATGAAGTGGCTATATCTTCGCCCAGTGTAATTCATATATAACCATTCCATTTGGGAAGTACTAAGCGTATCAGTGTTTATTAATTAACAGGCGACATTAACTCTCGTAATTACCTTTATTCAGATATTATTACATAGAAGTAAAACCCTAGTGATATCTAACGTTCGCCCACTGATTTGTTCTACGTATTTCTGCCATAAGAATATAAAACTTAGATCAGTACCCCCCTGAGGTTACTAGAATTCCTGTGCTCTAAAACATACGCGTGTCTAATTCTAGTCTGTGAACTACTACTTGTGCACCAGACCTGCCAGTAATAAATCTAATTAGTGAAATTGAATCCATAAGTAACATTGAGGTCTTCCAGTATATAAACTTGCGAACCAAACCAGTGATCAGAAGAGTATACCTGAACGTTGGAAGTGGGAGACTAGGCTCCATCCAGATCCACTAATGCTAGCAGTTAATTTCTATAATTTGTCTTGTACGAGTATTCCTACTTTCGTATGCTCTCTATTAACCTACTTAAATAAACGTGATCGTCTGTCTTGTTTCCGTGTATTTAGTTTGTGTTCTCTATTCCTCATACCTTGTATTGTGCATGCAGCCTTATATACCCAGTCAGTTAGAACCCACATTACCCAAGTTAATCCCGTAGAAAAACAGGGTATAACATTGGCGGCAGCGGTGGTTCTTGATTCGGATAAAAGGTTGCATTACATTGCAAGTTTGGAACAGCCAGAACACGATAACATCATGGCGCACCGTTCTCACATTCCCATCCCACATTATGATGGAGAAACTTACGAGATCGAAACGTTCAAGGACAAAGTGAAACCCGTACTTGACCTAGTTTATACCACGGATGCAGAAAATATAGCCGTGACATTAACGCACCTGGGAAAAGCCGTTTCCCTGGTTGCCTACCAAGTGCACCCTGCTCTCACATGGGACGAATTTCGCCCAATAGTGATAGAAGCCATTAAGCCTTCGTTGGGCGTTTTCGTGGCCCACACCCGTATCCAAGACACTAAATTCGAAGGCGATCTAGATGCCACAGTGAATAAGATCGCCCAACACATAAAAGTTTCTTTCCCCACATTGACCAGAATCCAACAAGAGCAGCAGATTCTGGTCAACCTTGAATCAATATTGCCCTCAGCAGTAAAAGACCATTTCCGTGTGCACGATTTCGTCGGATACCAAAAAGATCTCATCACGATCCGACGTATTTTGGCCGTGTGCACAGAAGCACCCACCCAAATCGCTGTAATCAAGAGGTTTCCCACGCAAACGCAGCACCCCGACCACCAAAACTCCAAGAATGCCTACCCTGCCTCATCCTTCCACAACAGACCCACCTACCCTTCCGGCAAGCCCCAACCCAGTAGATCCCGGTTCCAACCTACCAAGCCACGCAGACTCTTCAACCGGAACAAAACCTACAACACCTACCAAAGTAAAAACCCTACCTTAGTAATTATTAACCCCTATATTTCCCTGCCTGTAATGTTCAGTGTGCCCTCCATCAAATTCGTGACTCTGCCAAACCTCGCCCCTTTACTCCTCGCATTTCTGTAAATGAAGAGGAGTTGGGACAAGAGGAAGAAATGAAAGAAAGGCACACTGGAGAAATAGCCCCTATCATGACCTCAGAGGATACCGAGGAAACCCTAGAGGAGGTAGATACCGACCTCCAGGATTTTTAAAGTATCCCCCGCCCAAGATGGCCTCGGCGGGGGACGCCATAACTGACCGCACTGCCCCCATTTATTACATGGCCAAAATCAAGGACATTCCTGTCCGCTTGTTAATCGACACGGGAGCTGCCAAGTCATGTTTGTTCAAGTCTTATTATGATCAACACCACCAACTATTTGGCCCCTTGTTAACCACCAAAGCAGAACTAATCTCAGCTGCTGATACTTACTTAAATCTCCTAGGAGACACTTTGCCCCTGTCAGTAAATACTCCTGCCCCCCATGCTCGTTGTTATCACACGTTCACAGTATTTTCCTCCCACTGTAAACATTACGATGGTTTCCTTGGACTGGACCTCCTTCAAAAACTCCAGGCCCAGGTTGACTGTGGCCAGATCCACTAATGCTAGCAGTTAATTTCTATAATTTGTCTTGTACGAGTATTCCTACTTTCCTATGCTCTCTATTAACCTACTTAAATAAACGAGAGAGAAGTAGAGGTTGAATGGCAACAGTTTAAGGAAGGAGTGAAAGCAAGTGCAGAGGTAGTATGCGGCAAAAGGAAAGTAGGAGGCAGAGGTATCAGGAAGGGAAGCGAGTGGTGGAATGATACGGTGAGAAAGGCAGTTGAGGAGAAGAGACAGTGTTTTGAGAGGGTTTTACAGGATGGTAGTGTTGAGGTATGGGAGAGGTACAAGGATAAAAGCAGAGAGGCAAAACGGAAAATTAGAGAAGCGAAAAAAGATGCAAACGAAAGGTGGGGCCAAAGGCTGAGTGAGAATTTTGAAGAACGAAAGAAGATGTTCTGGAAGGAGGTAAATAAAGTAAGGAAAGGAGGACAAAAGAGGGAAGAGTCAGTGAAAGATGAAAATGGAGAATTACTAGTGGAACCAGTTGAAGTGAGGAAAAGATATGCCGAGTATTTTGAATCTTTGTTAAATACAAGAGATGGAAGAGAAGCAGTGATTGAAGCAGAGGTGGATGGAGATAGGTTACCCAGGCCACCCAGGTGGCAGGGATTGAATGAAAGGATTGAGGAAAATGAGGTGAAAGAAGCAGTGAAACAAATGAGAGCGGGAAAAGCAGAAGGTTTGGATGGTATTGCTGTGGAGTGTATAAAGAAGGGTGGAGATGTGATAATAGATTGGTTGGTGAGACTTTTAAATGTGTGCTTTGCTGTGTCAATGGTACCAATAGACTGGAAGAGTGCATGTATTGTGCCGTTGTACAAGGGGAAGGGAGATCGGCAGGAGTGTTCAAGTTATAGAGGTATTAGTTTATTGTCAGTGGTTGGAAAGCTGTATGGCAGGGTGTTGATAGAGAGGATAATAAAGTGTACGGAAGTTGCAATAGGAGAAGAACAGTGCGGTTTTAGGAGGGGAAGAGGGTGCGTGGATCAGATGTTTGCAGTAAGACAGTTATGCGAGAAGTATTTAGAGAAGCATAAGGAGATATTTTGGGCTTTTATGGACTTGGAAAAAGCGTATGATCGTGTGGACCGTGAAGCAATGTGGAAGGTGTTAAGGATTTATGAAATAGGAGGAAATTTGTTAGAAGCAGTTAAGAGTTTTTATGAAGGGAGCAGAGCATGTGTGAGAGTAGGAAATGGTGAGTTGAGTGAATGGTTTGAGGTAAAAGTAGGTTTGCGACAGGGTTGTGTAATGTCACCATGGCTGTTTAATATGTTTATGGATGGTGTGGTGAGGGAGGTGAAAAGGAGAACTATGGGAAGAGGATTGGGTTTAGTAGGAAAGAATGGTAGAGATTGGGAGTTGAATCAGTTGCTGTTCGCTGATGACACAGCATGGTGGCGGATTCTGATGAGAAACTGCAGCGGGTAGTCAAAGAGTTTGGTGTGGTTTGTGGAAGGAGGAAACTGAAGGTGAACGTCAATAAAAGTAAAGTAATGGTGTGTAATAGGGGAGAGCATAGGGTGAATCTAGATGTGAGGCTGGATGGGGAAATATTGGAACAAGTAGAGTGTTTTAAATATCTAGGAGGAACGATAAGCAGGAGTGGAGGTATGGAAGTGGAGGTAAAACAGAGAGTGAATGAAGGAAGGAAGGTTTTCGGAGCAATGGGAAGTATGTGGAAGACGAGAAATCTCGGAGTGAAAGTAAAAAGTGCACTGTATCAAGGAATTGTTGTGCCAACAGTGATGTATGGGGCTGAGACATGGGCTCTGAAGAAAAAGGAGAAAAGAGGGCTGGATGTGATGGAGATGAGCTGCTTGAGGAGTAAGTGTGGAGTTACTCGTAGAGACAGATTGAGGAATGAAGAGATACGTAGGAGAGTGGGGCAGCAAGAACATTTGTCAGCCAGAGTGGACAGAAGGGTGCTGAGCTGGTATGGTCATGTTGAACGAATGGGAGATGAAAGGCTTCCAAAGAGAATATGTGAGTCAGGTACAAGGGGAGATAGAAGGGCAGGAAGACCCCCATTGAGATGGAGAGACTGTGTAAGAAAGGCTTTGGATGATAGAGGAATGACTATAGATCAGGCAGGGGAAGTGGTGGTGGACAGGAGTGAATGGAGAATGCTTGTGAATAGTTGAGTGAACACGTGGTCATTTGGAGTAAGGGGTCGGGCGCGAGTTGGACTAGATAATAGTCCATCAGGCGCCTGGCCCGGGGAGACGATTAATATGAAGGGTGTGCCTGGAAGTGTGGTGGGAGGGCTTGTGGCTTTGGCTCCGCTGCATGTCTGCCTGCCGAGATCGGAACCTCTCCGGGTGGTCAGGGGCCGGGGGAGTGCTGGAGCAACCTGGGTAACCCTGGTCTCTGGGTCTTCTCCTGGGTGACCTGGATGTGTGAGAGTTTGTGTTTTTTATCTGTGTTTATTTTTTGTTTTATGTTGTTTTGGTGTTTTCCCTGTTCTTGCTCTGTCTTGAGTCGGCTACCCCCAAAATGGGGATTGGGCCTGAGCATATAGATAGATAGATAGAAATAAACGTGATCGTCTGTCTTGTTACCGTGTGTTTAGTTTGTGTTCTCTATTCCTCATACCTTGTATTGTGCATGCAGCCTTATATACCCAGTCAGTTAGAACCCACATTACCCAAGTTAATCCTGTAGAAAAACAGGGCATAACATTGGCGGCAGCAGTGGTTCTTGATTCGGATAAAAGGTTGCATTACATTGCAAGTTTGGAACAGCCAGAACACGATAACATCATGGCGCACCGTTCTCACATTCCCATCCCACATTATGATGGAGAAACTTACGAGATCGAAACGTTCAAGGACATAGTGAAACCCGTACTTGACCTAGTTTATACCACGGATGCAGAAAAATAGCCGTGACATTAACGCACCTGGGAAAAGCCGTTTCCCTGGTTGCCTACCAAGTGCACCCTGCTCTCACATGGGACGAATTTCGCCCAATAGTGATAGAAGCCATTAAGCCTTCGTTGGGCGTTTTCGTGGCCCACACCCGTATCCAAGACACTAAATTCGAAGGCGATCTAGATGCCACAGTGAATAAGATCGCCCAACACATAAAAGTTTCTTTCCCCACATTGACCAGAATCCAACAAGAGCAGCAGATTCTGGTCAACCTTGAATCAATATTGCCCTCAGCAGTAAAAGACCATTTCCGTGTGCACGATTTCGTCGGATACCAAAAAGATCTCATCACGATCCGACGTATTTTGGCCGTGCGCACAGAAGCACCCACCCAAATCGCTGTAATCAAGAGGTTTCCCACGCAAACGCAGCACCCCGACCACCAAAACTCCAAGAATGCCTACCCAGCCTCATCCTTCCACAACAGACCCACCTACCCTTCCGGCAAGCCCCAACCCAGTAGATCCCGGTTCCAACCTACCCAGCCACGCAGAATCTTCAACCGGAACAAAACCTACAAAACCTACCAAAGTAAAAACCCTACCTTAGTAATTATTAACCCCTATATTTCCCTGCCTGTAATGTTCAGTGTGCCCTCCATCAAATTCGTGACTCTGCCAAACCTCGCCCCTTTACTCCACGCATTTCTGTAAATGAAGAGGAGTTGGGACAAGAGGAAGAAATGAAAGAAAGGCACACTGGAGAAATAGCCCCTATCATGACCTCAGAGGATACCGAGGAAACCCTAGAGGAGGTAGATACCGACCTCCAGGATTTTTAAAGTACCCCCCGCCCAAGATGGCCTCGGCGGGGGACGCCATAACTGACCGCACTGCCCCCATTTATTACATGGCCAAAATCAAGGACATTCCTGTCCGCTTGTTAATCGACACGGGAGCTGCCAAGTCATGTTTGTTCAAGTCTTATTATGATCAACACACCAACTATTTGGCCCCTTGTTAACCACCATCGCAGAACTAATCTCAGCTGCTGATGACTTACTTAAATCTCGCTAGGATACACTTTTGGGCCCCTGTCAGGTAACTACTCCTGCCCCCCATTGCTCGTTGTTATCACACGAATCACACTTCACACAGTATTTTTCCTCCCATCTGTAAACATTACGATGGTTTCCCTTGGAACTTGACCTCCTTTCAAAAACTCCAGGCCCAGGTTGACTGCGGCCAAAGGCTGATCCTCATGCTCATTCAAAACAAATTTCAACCCAAAGCCTCTGACAAACCAATCACGCAGAAACCCATAAATCATACCACGAAAAAAACACCTTCCCCCTCAACAACCCTGCGTCAGGGTTACCAAGTTTCAGCTAGCACTAAGGTGTTACTCCTAAACCCTCCCCTTGCCCCGAGTTTCTCTCAAAATAATCACCCAATTCAAGTAAAAAATGCCTCAACAAACGAAAGAAGACAAGGTCCAAGCAACTCCCTCCTTCGGTAATATTCCCCTCAATTCTCGTAACTCTGTCCAGGATAAATCCTCCCATGTTTTTTCAGGACAGGCTCTTGATATATGTAACCATAGATTCTATCAAATGTTTATGTAGCACCATGTTTCCAGGGAAAATAGCCGACCTATGTACCCCAACAATGTTTCCCCATGCCCCCAGAAATGTTCATCTATCCCACAACCAACAAAATTTCCCGTTGTGACAGTTTTTCCGTCAGTAGCTCCCTTCACCCCCCCCCCCCCACACACAATTCACACCCCCCCACCCCCCCCCCAGACACAATTCCACCTAGAAACTTCACAACCCCACACTTGACTCGCTCATCCTCATGACAAACAACCTCACCATTCATCCATATAACCTGTTACCACGACCGTTACTGGGCCCACCAAGAAAATTCCCCACATTCGTCCTGTTAACAACCCCAAATCCAGACAACCAGAATCCTCCACCACCAATAACCCATGTTCTACACCTAACTCTTCCCCCACCAACCCGTCCGCAGTCGCCACCAACAAATCCCGTTTTCTAACTCGCTCAACCTCTCACCACCCACTGACCCGCCCGCACGCGCCGTTAATCCTCCCCTCACGCGTGCCGACCGAGTACACAACTATGTTCCCACCATTTCTCCCCATAAATGTCCAGCTATTCCACACCCACCCCCACCCCCCCTTGTGACAGTTTTCCGTCGTAGCTCCCTTTCCACCCCCACCACAATTCACACTCACACCCCTAGAAAACTTCAAATCCCACACTTAACTCGGCCCTCTCATGACAAAACAAAACCACCAAATTCCATATAAACTTCAAACACAACCGTCACTGCCACCGAACAAAACTCCCCCAAATATCGTCCTTCTAACCACCTACCAATCCTTACATCCAGTCCTCCACCAAAAACTCATCTTCTATAACCTCACTCTTCCCCCACCAACCCTCCACAGTCCCCTCCAACAAATTCCGTTTTCTAACATCCCTCATCCAGACGTCACGCCCCACAATGATCCTCCCACACGTCGCCGTTAATCCCCCCCTCACGCGTGACCCCCACCAAAGTGATCCTTTTCCCCCCCCTTTAATGCTGTACCAAGCACCTGCTCGCCAGTCAATCCCCCACCATCATTAGCCCATCTGTAGTTCAAGATAAATGCCAAATTCCCCCCCGCGCATACAAAAAGGTGAACCTTCAACCCATACCCCAAACTCACAATGATATTTTCCCCCACTAACCCACGTCCACCAACCCCAATCGTTGCCTCTTACAACTGATCCACCATCATTTCCGCTCGCATCAACCACATTCTCGTGGCAAATTATCGTTCCGAGGAATCCGTGAACATTAACCAAAAGGTCTCATTATAGGAGACGCCGTCGAAACTTTTTGAATGACCTCCCCATAGAATATTTTAATGACACCCCTGACCAGCCTCCAATTGCCCCCTCTCCCGGAGCTACATTATCCGACCACCAAAAAAAACGGCATGTACGACTATTGCTAGAGTTTCAGTGACGTGTTTTGCCCCAACAACCCACCGAAATCGGACAGACCGATGTAGAACAACACATCATTAACAACCACAGGCCCCCCCCATATACGACAACCATCCCCGTAGAAAAAATCCCATACAACGTCAGGAGAGGCAACGCCGAAGTTTCCCCCCCCCCCCCCAAGAGATGTTAGAGGCCGGTATTGCCACCCCCGTCCATTAGTCCCTGTCTTCCCCTGTTGTCCTAGTCAAAAAAGAAAAGCATGGTTCAAACCGCGTTTTTGCCGTCCGATTACAGGAGGTTGGAATGACGTAACCATTAAAGCGCTACGGCCCTATACCCCGGATAGACGATTCCTTGACTCCCTATACGGATCCAGATGGTTCACTACCCTCCGAACTTGCAAGCAGGGTATTGTCAAGTGCCTATTAAGGCCGAGGACCAAGAGAAAACCGCATTTTCCACTAGTGGTGGCCACCACTAGCTGACGAATTTAACGTCCTACCTCTTTTGGGCCTCTGTAACGGACCCGCCACTTTCGCTTTCTCCTCCCGTGTTTGATGGAAGCTGGTATTACATGGCCTAACATTGGGAAACCTGCCTAGCCTATCTATACGATATTATTGTGTCTCACCTCAACCTGGGAAGAACACCTCCTCAGTTGAGACAAGTCCTTCAAAGAATCCGAGCCGGCCGGGTTGAAATAAAACCCTCAAAGTGCGAGATTGCCCGAAATAAGGTAGATTTCCTCTCGCCACGTTGAATATCTGAACAGGGTATTGCAACCAACCCAAAGACCTTCAAGCCATTACAAAACCAAACTCCCCCACCCACCACCGTTAAAGGAGTACGTCTTGCGTTTCTAGGTTTAGCCACATCCTACAGGACGTTTTTGCATCCCCCACTTTGCCACCATAGCCAGACCCCTCCACCAACTCCACTCTACAACAAGACACCCCATATCAACCTGGACACCCTGAAAGAGACCTCACTTTTAAACACTTTGAAACAAAAGCTAATCCAATTCCCCTATTGGTCGCTTTCCCTGATTACCATAAACCTTTTTCCGTCTTTATACCGACTTATCTCCTGTACGCCATTGGTGCAGTTTTAAGGCTCAAGTCAGAGACGGAGAGGAACTGTGATAGCGTATGCCAGCTCCACCCTCAACCCAAGCCACAACAAGAATTTATGCAGCCACCAAGAGAGAGTGCTTAAGGGATCATTTGGGCACTCAGCCATTTTCCGGTCATTTTGTGGTTGGGCGCAAAACTCGATATAATAACCGACCATTCCAATCTTTGCAATGGTTTGCGTAAGTGCGAAACCAACTCCCAGCCATTTTGGTACTGTTGGAGGGAGACACTAAGAGGACTACGATTCTTTACAATACAGTAATCGTCCAGGCAAACTCCCACAACCAATGCAGACGGCCCTGTCACGTTTGCCATTACCAAAAGAACCCCCCCACCAACCTAGCCCGCATTAACAAAACACTGAGCTTTGATCTACAACCCATCCACCAACATAATTCCCCACCCTCAGGCCCCCTCCCTAATTCAATCGTTGGGAAACAAGAATCAGACCACCCTAGATACCGTTAAATGTCTTCAGGAAACTGCCTTGCTGCGGGAGATCAACATTGCCACAGACTCCGGTCACCCTAGTCTTAGACCCCACCATTGCCCACGACCTACATGATTGCCATCCACGAGGGAAACGGCAATACACGTGGACAAAAGAAGTATGTTAAAACATCTTCACAGATCAATACTGAGGACCCCCAACCCCTCCAAACTGTGCACCAACGAGTGACAGAATCCTGCAAACCTTGTTATTGGGGAAGGATAGATCAAGCACCCCAGGCCCAGCTGGTACCGAATTTTTCTGCCAACAAACCGTTCCACCAGTCCTATTCCCTCGACATCATGGGCCCGTTTCCTTCTTCACGCTAGCAACTGCTATATCCGTCACATTTGTTGACTGAATATTCAAAATTTTTTAAATAGCCCTGCCCAGTTAAAGACCACATAGCCACCACAAGTCGGCCACACTGGGGGAGGCTTGGCCCACAGAAGTGTTCCCTATATTCGGGACCTTCCCCTTGCTCTTGCTATCCGACAATGCCCCCGAGTTTAGTGGACACCTTTGGCCACCATTTCAACCCAACAATGCGGTATTACGATTAAACACTCATCCCCGTACTGGCCTCAAGGAAATGCTATATCCTAACGCAGCCATCGCCAACCATCAACAACCAGTTACGTACAAGAATGATTGCTCTTAAACACCTCAGACTGGCCATCACAACTAAAGATGATACAATGGGAGCATGAACGACACTGTCCCCGAGAAGACGGTATTATCCCCTCATGAACGTGTTTACTGGCCGTACCCCCCCCCTGTTCTAACGACTACAACTTCCCGTTCCACCATCACGCTCACCTCCCTCCAATCCACCACCCTCCCAATTGACCCATTGCAACATCTTGCAAAACACAACCTCCATTACCGCCCAAACCTTGTCAAGACACCAAACTGATAACCCCGCTGACAAAAACCCTTTCGGCCATCCATGGACACCGTAATGGTAGCCACCTCCCTGTAAACCACAAATTAGCGCCGCCTCGCTATGTCCGGGTCTACAACCATGCATACAAGTCCCAAATGCCTATCAAGTCACCAGCGATTATCACGGCGTGACGTCGCACGTTCCGAACTAAGAAATTTCGTCCAAAGCGTTTTAAAACCTCTAAAACCACAAGACAATACCCACCCCACCCTTCTGAACCGGAATTAAACACACCTACTAACCCTTTCCACTCAGACTATGAATAAGTCCCATACAAACCCCTAAGGGCCTAAGCCTCCTCCGACACCGAAACCGCCAATAATAATTTCTCAACTATACCCCCCCAAAAACTAACCTCCACCAAACCCCAAGCCCCCACTATCACACCCTCGACTCCACCATGACACACCTTCTTTCACCTTAATACAGTTTCAGATTTAGTAGGAACCTGTCAATACTGAAAATACTGAATGTGATTGGTATTCGGGATGTATTGGTAACGAATCGTGGGCTCAATACCTGTAGTAGAGACTTTTTTGAGCAGAGTATTCACTTCCCCGTTATGTAATGTTTTGAGAAAAGCCGAAGAAATAAATAAAATGGAGGTGGCGGTTTATTTTAAATCAAAGACAGAGTCTTAACCCCGACCCTCTTGTCAAAACCTCAATGTTGGAACGTCGACACATCTTTTGTGGCTAATAGATAGATATAAAGGTACAAACTAATACTTGCATTAATTATAAGCAGACCTCCAGCTCAAGTCAGTGCAAACTGACCGAGAAATTTATGACCACAAATTGCAGATGTAAGTACTCACAAGATACCGTATTTTTTGGCGACTTTAAATGTTACCTGTGACCAAGTGGTGTCGATACTCTTACTTCACCACTCCGTCCGACATGACTGTATAACGCAATTTGCAAGAGAGTTTCGCTCCGTTAATCAATTTGTTTCGAACACACCGACGCCCCGGTAATAACGTTCTTGACATTGTACTTGCAACAAAAGAAGAATTAATAGAGAAGTTGAAATGTTGGTGATGAATTCAGTAACAGCGACCCATCGATACGATAACTTCGACTTTAAAACTTTACTAGTAACGAACCAAATAGTAGCATCGAAAAGTCGGCTAAAGATTGCAAGAAAAGCAAACTTTCATTACCTTAGAGCTATTTTTGTTTCAAGAAACTGACTGGAGCTTTATTATTAACAATAACGACATAAATACATCTAATGGAAGTTATTCCGAAACCACTTACCTAAAAGCAGTTCAAGACTGCTATACCATCGAAAATACGGGGCGTCCAGGCCATAATAATAAGCCCAAATGGTGGAATAGAAGATATTTCAAACTGCCTGCTTGCTAAAAAATTTTGCTAATGATAGATTAAAATCCTCACAAACATGACGAAGAACGGGTGAAATGTTAGAGCTACGACGCAAAGCCAAAAAGTTAATTTAAGCAAAGTAAAAAGACCATAGAGGTTTACATGATTAGCGAATCAAAGAAAAACAAACCCAAGAATTCTATTAGTTATAGTCAGAAAAAAAAAGTAGTTACCCTCACTGTTGGACCGTTAGTCGCTGAAAATGGATAATACCCAAAGTACGAAGTAGCAAATGAGTAATGCCCTCAATACCTTTTCTGTTGCATCAGTTTTTTCACAACAGAAGACCTCAGTGCTAATCTCGCATACACCATCGCCGATTCAGTTGATAATTCAGATGTTCTAAGCAACTATCACCGTTACAGAGAGAGAAGTATTGAATTGTTTTAGATAAACCTCAATGTAAATAAAAAACGACCTGGACCTGACACAATCTCGCCTAAGTTCTAAAAAGAAGCTAAGGATGAGCTCCAAACCCTGACATTACTAAGTCAATAAATCCTTGCAGGTCATGGAACTATGCCTTGATCAGCTTGAAGATAGCCAACCCCGTACACCGCTCACACCACGATAATTCAACAACACCAGAAATGCAGCAAATCCCTACCCAGTAACTATCGTCCAATTAGCTTAAACCTCAGTTGTATGTAAAATGCTAGAAACGGTCATAAGAGACAGACTCGTACATGCACTTAGAGGAAAATAGACAGTACTTAAGATTACTCAACCACGGCGCTTTCGTAAAGAAACGTTCCTGTTTAACAAACCTCATTAGACTTCTTCCACGATCTCCTCAACCTCTACGATGATAGTAAAGCTGTAGATATTATATACCTTGATTTGGTCAAAAGGCCTTTGACAAAGTGCCCCACAAACGTTTACTGGCTAAAACTAAAACGCATGGAACCAAGACGGTGTGTTGTAATTGTAAAAATTGGCTCAGCGACAGAAAGCAAAGAGTATCTAAAATGGTAAAGGCATCTAAATACAAAGTATACGGGGTAACCCAGGGGCGTACTCGGAACAAGCTCTTTCTAATTTTACAGCAACGACATAGTATGAGGGTCTCACCTGTACAATCTCAAAATTTGCTGACGATACAAAAATTGCAAATAGCGTACTCCTCAAAGATCAAGGTGACGGGGGATATGCAACACAATCCTGATAAATTGTCACATTGGGCCCAAATTTGGCAAATGAGGTTCAATGCGGATAAATTAAAGTGACTACAGATTCGAATACCTAAATGAGAAAGCAAAACCTATTCGTATGAATGGAACTCAGCTTAAGAATGTAAACAGAGAAACCGATCTGGGAGTAACAATATCGAGTAACCTAAAACCGAGTCAACAATGTGTCAGTGCAGTTGTTAAGAAGGCAAACAAAATAATCTTTATAGGCAGATCCATTTGAGGCATAAATCCAAAGACGTAATCCTAACCCGTTACAATTCCTTAGTCCGCCCCCCTCTTTCTGGAATACTGCGTTCAATGCTGGTGCCCTTATTACCAAAAAGACAAACAATGCTAGAACGAGTTCAACGTAGAGTTAGACCAAAATGATCCATAGCCTAAAGAACAAACCATACGAAGAGCGTCTGAGAGAATTAAATCTATTTTCCTTTAACCCAGCGCAGATTAAGAGTTGACTTAATTCAAGTGTTTTCAAATCATCAAAGGCATCGGCAATATGAACTGTAGTAAGTACTTCACTATCGACCAAGCTAATTACCTCGGGGAAACGGTTTTGCAAAATTATATAAATCTTGTACTCACACGAATCTAAGAATTTCCTTTCTTCAATCGAGTTGTTAACGTGGGAATGGGCTGTCCCGAGACGTTATAGACTGCAGCACCGTTGATTCATTTAAATTCCTCCTAGACAAATATTCTCGCATCAACCCCAACCCGCGACTGACTGCGTTTGTAAATGCATCACTTTTTTTATCCTCCCCTCATTTACTAACCCATATGTCCCCCTACTAACTTTCCATCCGCTGCCACGTTAGTGGCAGTGCAGTAGTTCCCTTTCCAATGTCCCTTACCACTCTAAACCCCTGTTGGGAACACTTGAGCTCAGTGTTTTGTAGGACAAGCAGCCTAGAAAGGGTCACTAAAAGATTGTGGGGCGGTGGTTTCCTTTTCCTTTGTCGTCTGATAGTCAAGTACCGTCCGCAAACTTCTCCAAGTACGAAACCTCCACCACAACCCCGACCCACAACAGAAAACCCTCCCTTCTAGCCCTGATATAACTCCAACCAGGCACCACAGTAAGAAAACCACCCCGCACCCAAACCCACGTACACACCCAATTCACGCACCACACAATCTACCGCAGTAACCTCACGCTGACAACTTACGCCCGCGACAAAATCTTTTCAAACCTCCAGAAAACACACCCTTCCTAACTAGTCCGTAGGGCTGCCAGACCACTGAACCCTCCTCCTCCATCTTCTTCTTCTTCGGCGAGTTCTCCTCCACAAAGGGAAAGAAGACGAATAATCACGAAGTCAACATCATAAACCTAAACCTCTAACTATATTCCAAAGAAGTGAATCACCCCCCAGCCCCCCACGAAACAACATACCTTCCTCTTCAACCTCATCCCCCCTCAACCTCCACCTCATCACCCCGAATGATCTGCTAGATCTACCCCCCCACCAAACTCCCATAAAACCACCTACTACCACCACCAGCAAATCACTGACCCCACCAAAGAACACACCCCACACACGTTCGTACCCCCAACCCTCCAAATTAAATCTCCACTCCCTACCAACCCGTCTAGCCCCCCCCCCCGCATCACCCCTCCCCTCCACTATCCTGCCACCCCACCCACACATCCACCAACCTCCTCATCTCATCGAACCCCAACCAACCCCTAAAAAATCCTCCCACAAAGTCACCCCCCGCGAGAACCCCCATACCCCCCCACAATCCTTTTCCATTCCGCCTACCACCCTCACCCAACAAAAACCTCCACACGCATTCTACCTCTCAAATAACCCCCTGACCTCACCCCCACTAAATGCCCTCCACCTGTAAAGCGTTCTTCCCCTCAATATAAAACATCGTCGAGCGACTCAAGTCCCACGACAAACATCTACCTTCCCACCAGGACCTCCAAAGGTAGAATAATCAACAGACCCTCAGATTTAAAGACAGTTATACAAACAACACCCCGTTCTTACACTAAAAACCCAAGCCACACACCACACACACCACACCCCCTCTTCTCACACACACCTCCCTCACGCACC
>CM064578.1:66992738-67197796 GCA_032716605.1 Paralithodes platypus | reverse complement strand
AAAAAAAATGGGATAAGTTGTAATGCCCAATTTGAGTCCAGGAGGCCCTGTCTAACCTGCAGATAATCGTCTATTAGTGTCAGCACGAAGACAATATGAATGGGGTTTCTTTTTTTTCTGCAGGTGTAATATTAATTTCCTGAAGGGGGGAGACACCGTTTTTCTGGACCCTCCCCCTTCTCCCTAATGTTTAGACCCAACTAGGTTTGAGATTTTAAGACGTTTGGTTACATTAGTTTGGGGATTTTAGGAACTTTCACCCCATTTATTTGTCAAATATTTTAGGACCCTTCATGCCATTTAGGTGTCGATTCTTTCCCCATGGCGGGCGCTAGCGAGCCTGTAATTTTAGGAGGAATCGGCCTTTGGCGGGAAATTTTGCTACCGAAAAATGTGCAAATGGAGCGTGAAGGGGGGGTCTAGGGGGTGTTTTTCTAAGCGTGCGGGAGGTCTAGTGAGGAAACTAAAATATATAATAATTACATTAGTTAATAGACCAAACAAACATCCACTGTCCCCTTAAGTTTTAACCTGAAGGACCAAATTTGTTTGTATAGTAAGTTTAAGGTGGTGTTATTTAATTATATATACATAATGATAATGTGATTAAACCATGGTGATGGCATTTGTTTTACGTTTTAAACCGCGACCATAATCATGTGTATTTATTTTAAGTGGTGTTTAATTCTGATGGGTGCTTGTAGAGTGCTATAAGGGTATGCGAGGGGGTCTGTCTGATCATTATGTAGTGGTGAGCTAGGGTTAGGATCCAAAGAAGCGGAAGTGAGGAGAGAGCTGGAGGGAGGCGAGAGAGAGGAGGGTGGAATGGGGGCGGAGGGTGGAGAGGTTGCAGGAGGCGGAAGTCAGGGAGGAGTACAGGAGAGCAGGTGGAAAGACGACTAGGGGGGTTCGACCGGGAAGTTATGGGGAGGAAGTGGAGGAGATGAGCAAGGTGTTTAAGGATGAGATCTGTGCAGCATGTGAGGAGGTGTGGTTGAGTAAGGTTGGAAGAGGGAGGGGAGTGAAAGGTACAGCATGGTGGCCCCCCGAAGAGGTAAGAATAGCTGTGGAAGAAAAGAAGAAAGCATATAGACGAGTGGTGGAGGTAGGTAGAGGGAATTAAGATTCTCGAGAGACAGAAACGAGCGAGTTACGTGGAGAGTAAGAGGGTGGTGCAGAGAGTAGTGAAGGAAAGTAAGAGACGAGTAGATGAGGAATTTGGAAGGAATATGAGTGTAAAATGGAGGGAGAGTAAGAAACGGTTCTGGAAAGAAGTCAAGAAAGTTAGGGTAATGTAGCAAGGGAAACAGTAAGGGTGTGAAAGATAAGAATGGGATGAATGCTAGACGAGAAGCAACGATGAGCGTCTAAAGATGGAGGGGAGTATGTCAGTGAGTTGCTAAATGTAAGGAATGAAGAGGCAACAAACATAGCGGGATATGGTATGGGAGGGAGAAGAAGAGAAGTAGTGGAGGAGGAGGTGGGGATCAGGAGGTCCGAAGTGTGGGAAGCCATGAAAAGAGTGAAGTTGGGGAAAGCATCAGGAACCGAGGGAGTGTGTGGGGAAGGAAAATGTTGAGGTATGGTGGTGAGATAGTGATAGAATGGGTATGGAACTGTGCAAAACTAGAATGGTGAGAAGGGGAGGTGCACCCGATTGACTGGAAGAATTGCATCATAGTCCCCCTATATAAGGGCAAAGGGCAAAGAGGGGTGTGTGGTAACCACAGCGGAATATGTATTCTAAGCGTAGTAGGGAAGGTATACAGTAGGGTAGTGATTGAGAGAGTGAGAGTGATGAACGGAGAAAATGGAATAGGCGACGAGCAGGGAGGTTTTAGGAAGGGAAGAGGATGTGTAGATCAGATTTTTACCCTGAATTGTGTTGTGGAGAAGTATCTGGAGAAGAAACAAAAGGTGTATGTTGACTTAATGGACTTGGAGAAGGCTAATATGACAGAGTGGATAGAGGCATGTTTTGTGGAAAGTAACTAGCATATACGGAGTAGAGGGCAAGTTGCTGAAAGCAGTGAAGAGCAGGTCTGAGGGTGCAAAGGCGGGCAGCGGCAGTACGTGTGCGCGCGTGAGCAGAGCGAGTTGCTGTTGACCGGAATGGTGGTTTGGAAACAGGCGGTGTTTGATGTCCCCGTGGTTGTTTACTGTATATTGGATGGAGTCATGAAATAAATACTATCACGAGCAGTGGATGTTGGTGTATCGCATGAAAAGGGAGGGAATTGAGTGGCAGATACCTATACGGCTGTTTGCGGATTGATACAGTTCTGATGAGTGATAATGAATGGGAGTTGCAGGGGGTTCTGGTAAATATGAGTTTGGAAACAGTTGTGAGCGAAATACGGAATTTGAAGGTAAAATGCGGGGACGAGCAAGGTTATGGTCTTCGAAAGGGGTGAAGTCACAGAGTGTGAGGCGAAGCCGAACGGTCAGGCTAGGGAGCTCGTCAAATCTTTTAAGTATCGGGGCAGTGTGTTTGTTTAAGTAAAGAGGGGACTATGGATGAAGAAGTGCGGGTGAGGTCACAACAGGGGCCAGCGGTGGTAGGAACACTATAAAAGCAGTGTAACAAGAAATGGGGTGGTCAGTATGGAAGTGAAGAAGTCCTTGCATGACAGTGTGGGAATCCCGACACTGACTTTATGGAAGCGCAGCATGGACGTTGGTTGAGAGACTCAGAACCATGAGTGAGAGCAGTGGAAATGAATTACTTAAGGAGTGCGTGCGGAGTTACATGGAGGGATAAGACAGACTAATGAGGAAAGTAAGAAGGAGGTGGTGGTGTGGAGGTAGATGTGCTGGAAAGTGTGCAAAGGAACAAGTTGAGATGGTTTCGCCCTATGGAACGTATGGGAAAGCGGATGAGAATGACTAAGAGGGGGTCTGAGAGCGAGGTGGAAGGGACAGAGAGGGAGAGGTAGAACCGAATGACGAGGGTGGAAGGATGGAGTGAGGAAGTACATGAACGGAGGCGGGTGCTGGTTGGGGGGAGGGGCGTTGACTGACTGGGGACAGAGGTGCATGGGGGCGGTTCGTTCGTGGCCACCCCTTCGGGGATCACGGCGGCAGGCATGAGCTAGATAGATGTCCAGTTTTGTTTAAGTTTGAACCTGGTAACCATAATCATGTGTATTTATATTAAGTGTGTGCTTAATATTATTGTTTCTCTCTTTCTAGGGGTGCGGCGTAGGGCTACATAGTGCGCCAAATGTTGCGTGCACTTATGGGATCGTGTGATGCATAGCCGTCTGTGTGCACTTATCGGTATCCTGTGTGAGTTTACTGGGATCCCTTATGTAGGCTACACCACCAGGACTCCCATGTGCATCATTAAAGAACGTGTGCGTGGGAATCGCATGCACCAGCTTATCATATTTCTGTCTTCTATTTTCAAATGTATATATAAATAAAGAATATGAACTTTAAGCATTCCAATATATTTTCTTTATGCCATTAAATATGTATAGGACTAATAATTGGGAAAGTGCTTCTCTGAACTAAATAAAAAGAAGAATACACTCGTACTAACAAAAGAATAATACACTCGTCATAAACAACAGAATAAGAATACCACGCTCATCATAACACAAGAATAATACAATCATCATAACATAACAAAAGAATAATACGCATCATAACAAAAGAATAATACACTCATCATAACAAAAGAATAATACACTCCTCATAACAAACGAATAATACACTCATCATAACAAAAGAATAATACACTCATCCTAACAAAACTCCAACATTGAAATTAAGTAACATTAAACTCACTTATTCTAAAAGACGTATAATAAAATACCACCAATACCTATATGTCTTTATTAAGCTATCATTAAGTGATTTTTATTTCAGTTCAGAAATTATATCTAGCCATCAAAGGAGTGAACTTTATCTCAATTAAATCTGTAATTCCCACCTAACCGCCTAAGCTACATAAAATCTTAAATGATAGCCTTATTAAAATGAGGAAAGACATCAAACTATATTGAAGGAATTAAGTGAATTTACCGAATGTACCATATCCAGTTTGAAGCCAAAGAACGCTAAAATTACACACTGAATATCCAACAAAAGTAATCACAATTTTGATAATTAAAAACACATTATGCAGCATACACTGATCCAAAATAAATCATACACGTCACAAGTTATAAGTACTGTAAAAAGATTTTAAAATATAGGTTGACTCCAGATCAGAAGGTATGTTATATCTGAATCACGATAATCAAGACCTGTACACATACCCCACGTTATTGCTACCCCTGAACATACTACCTGGTGAAACCACGGCCCTCTGAGTGTACCAAACTATTGCCTATTACTATCCCTGCCCATCATACTACTCGAGAAAAGCCATCTGTACATCCAAACTAGAACCACTATTAATATTTACCCACTCCTATCATATTCTGGCAACTATTAGACAATTTTATGCAGCTTAGGAAGGTCCCTATAGCCATCATAAGGCTGAACTATATCAACCAAACCCTTTTAACTAACACAGAGCCTTCCTTAGCTGCATAAGATCGTTCTAAATATAGCTTGAATAAAGTATAACACGCATCGCTGGTATTAAAAGGGTTAATACCCTATATCCACGGACATCATACTGCCCTAAAGCATCACTCTGCGTGTGTCAAACTATCACTATAACCCCCGAACATAACCACTGCCCGATAACAAAGCTCTGCGGGTCTCCCAAGGACCTTTGTTCTACTATGTCACAAACCTGCCACGTAAAGAAAGAGGTAAAGAACTAAAGGATAAGGAAACATTTGAGGAACGAAAAATAAGGACATAAACAATAATATATGAAAAATACACAGTAAATGGGAGAACAGATAAAGCGAGGATATGCAAAGGAAGAGGAAAAAGAAGAAAAGGATTAGCAAGACCGAGATATGGAAAAACTCAATAATGAGTAAATAGTAGAGAGGTAAAAGAATGTAATAAAGAAAGAATAAATGAAGAAATGAGATAAAACAAGATAACGAACGGAGATGCCATGAAGCGAAAAAGAAAAACAAAAGAGAGAACGGGAAAACACCATGTAGGCACGCCAGCTAGTGGGGGAACCATACAACTTTCATAATACTTAACACCCTTCTCTACGAGGGCACAATACGCCATTTTGGAGACATAAGTACTCAAATCGTGGCCACCTCCCGGCATTTTGGACACCAGCTTATAACTTAGCAACCAAGAGAGAAGAGAAATTACCAAAAAATCAACTCCCAATCCTCCCCTGTGCCCGCCATTTTTAACACCCCTCACCCAAGGACTAAATTTTGACAACAACCCTTCTTATGGAATTGCGGTTTGGGAGAGAATTTCTACTCAAACCTAACCTCACAAACCTAACCTCACGTTTACAAATATCTTGGTCCTATTGGTCTCAATGATGCATAAAAATGAGCTATAGAAGACAATTTTGTGTAGCTTAGGAAGGACCTATAATGAAGAAGGAAAAGGACCACCTGGGGGAACAACAGAAGGCTGTTCTTGGACAGCATGATGTCAGTGATATGGGGGGACACAGAAAAACAAATTAAGGAGAAAAGCAAAATTTTGACCCATTTAGTCGAGGTCGAGGTTAGGTGTGCCTAAAAGTCTATCCAAAACAGCAATTCATAAGAAGGGTTGTTGTCAACATTTAGTCCTGGGGGGTGGGTAGGGGACCCAGGGGTGTAAAACTGGCGGGAACAAGGGAGGGTATAGGGGAGGGAGGGGGACGCTGGATTTTGGTCATTTCTCTTCTCTATGGGCTGTAGGTTCGGTTAGGTTGAGTTTGCATAAACGTCTCTCCCAAACAGCAGATCATAAGCTAGGGTTACTGTGTGGACTTTGGCCTGGGAGGGGGGTGGATGGGGGTAAAGTAGGGGGTTCCGGGTGGGTTTTGGTAAATTGGCGGGAAATACTAGTGAGATTTGGCTCGGCTTCTTTCGTTCGTCATAGCCGCCATTTTCTTTTTGGTTTCTTTGCTTGGCTTCTCACGCCCTTACCTCTCCTTCGTTATCACTAATTTTTTGTATTCGTTTACTCATATTTTTCTTTGCATTTTATTCGTGTTTTCATCTATTTTAAAGCAGGTTGTGTGGCACCAAGATGGCGGTCAGATGTTCCAGCTGGTCCCCAAAATGGTGCCCGTTAATCTTGCGTTACGTCCGCTTTACAATCCTAAATTATGGTAATAAAATGGTGCTATTGTATACTTTACAGTGGTAGTAATACCAGCAGTAGTATTTAGGGACCCGCACAGGGATATCCTCGGGCAGTATGGTGTTCGGGGTGTTGAGAAACTTATTGGTCTTTTGATATAGGGGAAATGGGTTCTACATAGGCTACATGATTTATTAAAGGTTACTATATATAATTTTTAAGGTTTATTAAGGATTTTGTTTCACTAACAATGTAAGTTGGAAGTGTGTTTGTGAGCGTATGTTGTGTGTCTGTGCGTTTCTGTTATATTAGTTTGCCAGTGTGTGTGTGTACGCCTATGTTTTGTGTGTGTGTATGTGTCTGTATATGTGTCGTACTAAGTCCCTTGTGTGTAGGTATGTGTCAATGAAAATAAATACCCAAACAAATAAGGATATGATACAAATTTTTCCAGTTTCTTCGTCATCTTTATATTCAATTCAAATATCACAGGTGTGGATACAGTATATGGATAAATAAATCAGATTAACACATATCAAACACATAATAAAAATAGCAATCAAACCAGACGATTTTATACCAGCTTAGGAAGTTGTTGTCTAAGAGATTAAACCCATTCAGGCACAATAATGAGTTTTTATCCTATTATTTTGGACTAACATTAGACGGGTTATGCAGGTTTTAGAAGGACCTTATATCATTCAGAGGGAATACTTAAGGGGAGACGAGTAGTTTTTTTCCCTGGACCACTGTTCTCCCTAGTGTTGTTGTTGTTGTGTCACCCAAGCTGCCTGGGCGAACAGCCCCAAGGCCCCGAGCAAAGCTGCCAAGGCCCATAACCGTGCAGGCCCCCAACAGAACCCCCTCACTGACGACCACAATAAAGCCTAGGTGAACCGAAGCCACTCCATGTCGGTTGAGCTGCCAGGAGGGTGCGGAACCGCCGGGAAAAACCAAAGTCCCCAACCCAGGTCTGGCCTCAGTGTCACTCAGCATATTATGAAGAGAAAGTTGGAGGGGCAAAGAGAAAAATTGTGACGCTTTGAGCTTCCAATCAGGTAGACTGGGATGACCTCCCAGGAGGTCCACAGCAAGAGACGCCGTCCCACTGGAGATCTTAAAATATAAAAGTACGGAACAGTCTAGAGTAAGCTATGGGTAACGGCAGAGATCCCTCCGTTCTCACTCTGATAGACCAGCCCATCACTCAGTTGTTCCCCTAGTGTTTTGTAGATACCCCAATTTAGTTTTGAGATTTTAAGACACTTCGGTCTGTCCATTAGTTTCAACGATTTTAAACACACCTTTCGCCCCAGTTCGTTGTCAACATTTAAAACCTTTCGTGTCATTTAGGTGTCGATATTTTTCCCTGGCGAGCAAAGGCGAGCCCTAGTTTTAAAAGGAGGCCGGGAAATTTTTCTAACCGAAAAATGTACAAATTGCTCTTGAAGGGGGGGGGGGGTCTAGGGAGAGGGGGGGGGTTTTTTTAAGTTTGGGGGAGGTCTAGCAAAAAAAAAAAAAAAAAAAAAAAAAAAAAAAAAAAAAAAAAAAAAAAAAATCCCCTTTAAGGGGAGATGGGCTAATTAAATGCCAATTTATTAATTATTTGCCAATTTATTTATTTGTTTTTAGTTTCCTCCCCATACCTCCATCAAGTATAATAATACACACCCTAGACCCCCCTTCGAGATAAATTTGTATATTTTTCGGTAAAAAAATGTCCGGCCCGAGGCCGGTTCCTCGTACAATTACAGGGCTCGCTGACGCTCACCAGGAAAAAAGTCGACACATACATGGCACGAAAGATCCAAATTTGACGAAGAAAATGGGGTGAAAAGTAAAAAAATCGCCAAACTAATGGGTCGAAATTCTTAGAAGTCTGAAAACTAATGGAACTAAACACGAGGGAAAAGGGGAGCCAGAAAAAACGACCATCCCCCCTTAAAGTAATATTTAACCATCCGAGTCATAGAGGTAGATAATAAGCTGAAGAAAATCGTCTAATAGTAACTAGAATATGTTAACGTCATCGTGCTGAAGGGGTTAATTGACATAGGTTATACCTATTTAATTTCTATAGGTCCTTCGCAAGTTGAATACATCGTCTAATACATAAGAATACACATTTTAGTTAAGGTATATTGGTAGTATAAACCCATAACATACAATGGCAGAAAGGTAAATCACCACCAACATACCCAATCATTTCATATACCTTTTTATACTGTTTTTATACACTTAATTTTTAATATAAATCAACACTGCAATAAAGGTAATTTAATGATAGTGATATTACCCATATAATACAATAACAAGAAGGCAAATCACTAACAATATACCCAATTATCTTATATACCTTTTTTTTAGTTTGTATACACTTAATCTTGAAGGTATATTTCTATAAATTAACACTGCAATAAAGGTATATTGGTAGTGATAAACCTATATACAGTATTACCATGATAGAAAGGTAAATCACTAACAATAGACCCAATGCTCTTATATACCGTACCATTTTTCATAGTTTTTTGTACACCTATTTTATCATAATTTATATAAAAAATATAAATCTTGCCGCTAATAATCTTGAATAGTTACAACTAATACCCAATATGGACAAAATTATATTCTGATACCATTCCATAACTGAAGTAAAATGTAGTCGAACCCTCTTATCTGTGAAATTGTACAGTACAGTATCTACCTAACATAACATTAATAAATTTCTAGCACAAGGCAACCAAGGCCATATAGCACTAAAGCAGGAAACGGATAGTGTTAGAAGGAAAGGAAGTTAAATATCGTTAAGGAGTCTGAGAGAGGAAAGGAAAGCCATTACGTGGTCAACGGAAAAGAAAGGGGGACTCTGAGAGGAGATCGGCAAGACAAGGACGACGACCAAGGGAACATAGAAAGGGAAAAGAACGGCGACGGGCCGAAGAAAAGAGAGGACAATCAAGGAAAATGTGAGAAATGGAAACCTGAAACACCACACCGGGAGCAAAGAGGTGGAGGCGAGCGGGACATGAGGAAGGATGTGGGTAAGTCTGGTATGGCCTAGCCGAAGCCGGGCCCACGCAGTCTCCCAACGGCGAACACGGTGAGAGGTGGTCAGCCCAGGCAGAAACGGAGGCCTTAACAGTGCGGAGCTTATTAGAGGAAAGAGAAGACCACATTGTTTGCCAGCGAGACAGGAGGAAGGCAGAGATAGCTGGATAATAGTCAGAGGCGGGAATAGAGAGAAGTTGATCGGACCGCCGCAGCGTCGCGAGCGAGAACATCAACCTGCTCATTCCCACGGACACCAACATGGCATAGGCACCCAACAAAATTGGACAACCTTTTTTCCGAGCAGAGAGACTGACAAGCCAATCGTGGATGGCAAGAACCAACGGATGGACAGCAGGGAAAGACTGCAAGAGAAGAAGGGCACTGTAAGAGTCAGAAAAAAGAGTAAAGGAGGAAGAAGGAAAGAAAGCACATGAGACGGACGGCAAAGAAGATAGCGTAAAGTTCAGCAGTTCAGAACACCAGCTGGAGAAGGGAGAGAATACTGATAAGAACGAGAAGGAAAAGGATGGCAAACCTGACGCCAGAAGACGAACGGGAGCCATCAGTGTAAACCGGGGTAGAAGAAGAATGCTGTGTAAGGTGTACAAGGAAACGAGCAACAAAAATCTGAGGGCGGGGTAGAGGACTTAGAACAAGGAAAAATAGAGGGACACAAGGAAATACGAGGAAGGAGCCAAGGAGGACACTTCTGAGCCGGAAGCGGAAGAAACATGGAAGGGGGAAAACGAAGAATGAGAAAGTAAGGAATCCATACGAGAAAGTAAAGGGGGCCGAAGGCGAGAATGTGACGGAACAGGAAACAGTAGGAAGAAGAGAGGTCTGCAAGGAAGGAAAACTAAAGCGACCGGGCGTCAGTACCGGAGAGAGAGAAGGGCCCGACGTCGGTACAAAGAAGGGACGCCGGATTCAGCATAGAGGCTTTCAACAGGGGAAGAGCGGAAAGCACCCAAGGCAAGACGTAAACCGAAATGGTGAACAGAGTGTCAAGTTTATGGAGGACTGCGTCGGAGGCTGATGAGTAAACCTGACAACCATAATCGAGTTTAGAAAGAACAAGGGCAACGTGAAGGCGAAGAAGGAGAGCACGGTCCGCACCCCAAGTGAGGTGGGACAGGGTCTGGAGGAGACGAAGACGGTGCAAAGCAGCAACCTTAACAGAGGAAACATGAGCTGCCCAGTTAAGACGGGAATCAAAGACAAGACCCAAGAAGGTAGTCGAAAAGCGATAAGGTAAAACGGAACCATACAGTTCAAGGGAAGGACGCGGGATAACGTGGCGACGAGTGAAAGACATAGCACAGATTTAGTCGTAGAAAAACGAAACCCGTGAGCAGTGGCCCATGACGAGGCAGCCACAATCGCTGATTGGATAAGGGAGCGTAACGCAACAATATCCGAACCAGCCGCATAGATCGCAAAGTCGTCGACATATAAGGAGGACCTGACCGTAGCCGGAAGGGAAGAGATAATGTCATTAATGGCTTTGAGAAAGAGGAGAGTACTTAAAACGGAACCCTGAGGTACACCTTCAATCTGAGGTAATAACCGAGAAAACGAGGAATTCAGGGACACGAAAAGAACGAGAAGAAAGGAAATTACGGATAAAGACGCCCATATTACCACGGACATGAAAAGAACGGAGTTGGCATAAAATATGATGTTTCCACGCGGAGTCGTACGCCTTCTCGAGATCGAAGAAAACAGCAAGAACTGACTCATGGCGAGCAAAAGCAGACCGAACGTAGGTCTCCACACTAAGTAAGGGTCGATAGGGGACCGAGTACGCCGAAAACCAAACTGGGTCGAAGACAAAAGCTGACGTGACTCGAGAAGCCACATCAGGCGGACATTAACCATCCGTTCAAACAGCTTGCATAAACAACTCGTCAAGACAATAGGGCGATAGTCTTGGGGCGAGAAACCCGACTTTCCAGGCGTATGAAAAGGAATAGTAAGAGCATAAACTCCATGCAGGAGGGGAAAAACACCAGACGACCAAACCTCATTAAAAAATAGCCAATAAAAATACCAAAGCCTCAGTGGAAAGATGCTTAAGCATTAAATTATGGACGCCATCAAGACCCTTAGAAGTAGCCTTACAGGCACGAAGAGCGGAGAGCAACTCACGGGAAGAAAACGGGGCATTGTACGACTCTGCCGAAGACAGAGTGAAAAACAACTGGAGAAGTCTCTGCGACGGCTTTATGTGAATGAAATTCCGGGGGGGGAGGGAGATGAGAGCCACTACTGACCGAGCTAAAGTAAAGACCCAAACGATCGGTGACTGCCTCCGAGTCAGCAACAGGACTCCCCATCAACATGAAGCACAGGCGAATGAGGAGGTAAACGCTTGCCCGAAATCTTGCGAATGCGCTTCCAGACGGACTGAACAGGAGTAAAGGACGTAATGGAGGAAACATAGGACACCCAACTCTGACGTTTAGCAGACCTGACTGTGCGACAGAGGAAGGCAGACGCCTGACGAAAAAGTATAAAAGAAACGATCATGAGCGGGAGTAAAACGTTTACGACGAAAGCTCTTCCAAGAAGCCCGTTTTGAAGCGGAGAGCCTTGGAGCAGTTCGGGAACCACCAAGGAACACATTTAGACGTAAAAGGACGGGAAGTCCGGGAATAGAGACTAAGGCAGCACTCAAAAACTGTGACTAGAAAAAAGGCTAGTAAATCAGGGACAGGTAAAAAATCAGGACGGAGGTAAGGAAGGGATAGATAGCGAAGCAAAAGCAGACCAGCCGCACGCTGGAAGCACCAACGAGGAGGACCAGGGACAGGAGAATACGAGGTAGGAGAGACCAGAACAGGGAAATGGTCGCTATAGAGAGAATCCTCCAAAACAGACCAATGAAAAAGAAGAGACAGGGAAGGGGAACCACCAAAGAAAGATCAAGACAAGAAAAAGAACATGTTTCTAAGCATAAAAATGAGTCAGGGAACCAATATTAAGGAGAAAGAGGTTACTACTAGTAATGAAAGACTCTAATGCACGACCATGTGAGGTAATGACAGAATCACCCCACAGGGTGTGCCTTACAATTATAATCACCAAGAAATAAAAACGGAGGAGGCAGCCGAGCTAAAAACATGGTAAAAGAGCCAAAATCGACGGGAACAGAAGGAGAGAAATAAAGAGAAAACCCTAACAAAGGTGCAAGGGAGGGAAGTAGGGCAGGAAAAACTCTTCATAAGGAACAGAGTGGTGAAAGGAGAATACAAGTGTCGGGAAAGAGAATGAGGAGAACTGATAAAACGGTAGCCGGGAACAGGAATCGGAGGAGAAAGAAGACGAGTTTCCTGGAGACAGACAACCTTAGAGGAATGGGAAGGGAGTAAAAAACGCAACTCGTCTCTCTGAAGGGAAAAACTGCGAAGGTTCCATTGCAAAATGGACATACTAAAAACACTAAAAAGAAAGTACGAGGAAAATAAGCTGTAAAAGAGAGGAATAAAAACGATATATACAACCACATATCAGAGAGGCGGAACAAAAACACGCCGAACTAAAGAGGAACAAGGGGGAAAAAGAAAAAAACAAAAAACAAAAAGAGAAGAAAGGAACAGAAAAATCGAAAGAAAACAAAGAAAGGACAAAAAAGAGAAAACATCAACAAAAGTAACACACAAGTAGGAAGAAAACAGATACACTATAGAGAAACACAGACACACAAAATACAGCAAACAGCGGGAAAGACCATACATACAGAGGAAAGAAAGAGGGACAACAGAACAAGAAAAATAAGAACACACAGACTTATGGGACAATGAAGAAAAGACTGATGAGGTTAAACGGGGAGTAATAATGGAAGGAATGGGGGACGAGGAAGAACAAGGAGGGAAAGAAGATTGATAACCAGGTGGCATAGGGAGGCTAATAGGGAAGGAGAAGAAGAGATAGAGGGCTAGAGGGAGAGGGAGGAAGGGGAGAGGAGGGAGGGGGAAGGACGGGAGGATGGGGGTCGGGGAGGATGAGGGTCGGGAGGATGAGGAACGGGAAGGAGAGGGCCCGGGAGGGGGGAAAGGCCAGAGGAGTGCGGCAGAGTGGTACGGGAAGGGGGAAGAGGGGTAGGGGAAGGCGCGAGAGGGGTAGGGGGGGAGCGTAGAAGGGATGGGATGAACGTCGGCAGAAACGGAAATAGGCGGCGGATGAGAAGAAAGAATATTACTCCTCAATCTTGGGCAAAGATTCAAAGGATAAGTCTAAGGAATTGGGGGGTTGGACACAGGATGAAGAAAGAGAAGGGGGGGGGGGGGGGGGAAGGAGGGAGCTTTTTCTTCTTCCCACTGGGACTCGGGCTCCGCACACTGTGGAGGCGGTCCCTGCGTTTAGAAGAGGAGGCGGGAGAGGAAGAAAGGGAGGAACGGGGCAAATGCTTCTAAACTAGTTTGGTAGAGGAGGCAGGAAGCCGGGAGGGGAATCTTGGAACTACGAGACGAGGACGGAGGAAGAGAACGAGGAGGCGGCGTCGGACGAGAACGCTGGCGGATGGGGCGTTGAGACAAACCGGAAGAAGTGGAGCGAGGAAGAGTAGTGGAAGGAGGGGGGGGGGGGGGGCGAAAGTAGGAGTAGAAGAGGTAAGAACAGAAAAAGAGTTAGATAAAGGGAGAGAACACGATGAGACAGCCAAGGGGATGGGGGAGACAGAAGAAGCTGAAGGAGGAGAGGAAGAAGGATGAGAAGAAGGGACAGACGACGGAACCGGAGAAGAAGAGGGAGAGGAGGACGAGGATGATGGAGGCGCAATGGGGGGGGTGAGCGGAAGAAGTGGAGGAGACGGGAGGGGGAGATAGAACAGTTGAAAACGGATGAGGGGAGAAGCCCAGGCGGCGAGCTGCCTGACGAGCCGTAGAATGAGTAAGGCCGTGCAATGTCTTAAGGATCGTAACTTCAGACTCGAATTTGAAAACGGGACAATCTCGGGAATCAGCAGAATGGGAGCCCTGACAGTTTAGGCAGCATCGTATCGGAGACCGGCAGTCACCGACGAGATGGCCAGATTGTGCACAGCGTGGGCACCTAGGGCAGTCGGGAGCGGAAAAGCGACAGTACTTAACAGGATGCCCAAAGCGCCAGCAACCACGACACTGCTGAGGACGAGGTAGGGACTCAGTGACAGGCAGGCGAGTACCGCCGACAATAACGTGAGAAGGGAGAGACCGACCATCGAACGTGATTTTGGCGATATTGGCGGGATGGCGGCGATTGGTGCGAGGTGGGATGGTTGTAGCAGACAAGACTAACCACAACATGGTCTTGAGCAACAACAATAGACTTAATAAGGTCGGCACAGTCTGCGAACTGCCGACCACCGAGACGGATGGAAGGAGGGATCAGGATGGTACCCGTACAAGAGTTCAGTCTTTGGTCTTTAAGGGCTGGGATGGAAGTTCCGGAGAAGTTGACAATGGTTGACATAGCAGCAGCCTGACGTTCGTTCTGGACCGTAACGAGACGGGAGTCATCATGGCGGGAGTGGAAGGTGACATCCCTGCCCACCTGCTGAAGGAGACGCAGGGTGGACAGGAGGTCATCTCCGGCGAGAGGAGCTGAGGCGGGGACTGAGAAGAACTTAATAAAGTCAGCAGGGGCAAAGAGTGAGGATAAAGGGAGAACAGAAGAACGAGGGCGGGGAGCGGAAGTAACGGGAGAAGGAAAAGCAGAAGAATGTGGAACGGGTGGGAGATACGGTTCGAAAGTGACTACACGAGAGGAAGGGGAAGAAACCGAGGAAGTGGAGGAGGACGAGGGAAGAAGAGTGGAAGAGGAAGCAGAGGAGAGAGCGAACGGACGAATGGAAGAGGGCCGATCAGGTAGAACGGAGTGGAACACGGAAGAGGACAAAGGGGCAGGAACTGAGTGAGCGGCTAGGGAAAAAGCGAACGTAGAGGAGGTAGACGTGCCAAGAGAACTCGACACGACTAGGCTCGGAACTGTAGGAGGAGCAGAGGTCGAATGGACGGTCACAGACAGTGCATGGGTCGGTAAAGGACCCGGTATAGTGGTAGCCAAAGATCTACCACCAACCGAGGAGAGGACGGGCAAGGAAGGAGAGACAAACACATCAGCCATATCATCGCCAGCGCCGGTGATCGAAGATCCAGAAGAAGGCTCCATAAGACGAAGGTAACATGGTTCATCCGGGAGAAGCTCCACACCTACCACGGAGCCACAAATTAGAGGACAAGGTACATTCCCCAGGAGTCAAACCCGGATATACACCCCGACCCCCTGTGCCTAATGGGCGGTCAACTCGTCAGTATCGGGTCCAGCAAAGAGGGCGAGATTTGACGATAAAAGATTCCCCTCGTGCGGGCACGTCAGGTACTACAGTTCTACGGGTGGAAGGGAACGCCGTCCACATCCACCCTCCACCAAAGCATAAAGAATAGTCCAGCCGGCAACGATAGAAGAAGGTGAAGTAAAGAAAAGGAAAAAGACAGAAAAGAGGTACCTCGCAGGCTTCTGGAAACCAACGAGGAGGGAGGTCTTAGCCCACGAGGCCGGCGGGGCCCCAATCCTAAGAAGGGCTGTGGCCCCCCCGGGGAACAGAGGCCACCGGCCACGCTTCAAGCCCCGCCACCACGACAAGGTGGCTCCCTAACGGCGGGGATTGCTAGGTCAAGTTGCCAGGGCTTGACATCTACCAATACATTTTGACAGAGAGGATTCGATCCGCCGACCTTCTACTGACTATGCCACGGCTCGCGAAAAGATGTAAGTCTATGAACGTGGAGGGAGCTGCACCAAGGGGTGGACCAAGAAAGACGTGGGATCGGACTTTGAAGTCTGATCTTAAATCAAAGAACCTGACAAGTGAGGCAGCTCTTAACAGGGTTGCCTGGAGCGCCGCCATTAGGACGTGAGACCGGAACTGCGCTTCGTGTGGAGCACTAAGTCTTTAAATTTGTGTATGTATGTATATCTATAGTCATTCCTCTATCATCCAATGCTTGTCCTACACAGTTTCTCACCTGCCACATACTTCCATTGCTCCGAAAACTTTCCTTCCTTCACATACAGTACTCTGTTTTACCTCCATTCCTGCTTATCATTCCTCCTAAATATTTAAAACACTCCACTTGTTCCAGTATTTCCCCATCCAGCCTCACATCTAGTAAAAATATACAGTATACAAAAATATTCACCATTAAATTGTAAAACTTGCAAAATAAACAATTATCAGACAATTTGTACTGATATATAACACTATTTTGAACTTTGGAGCTGATACAGGCATTCCTCACTTATAGTAACCTCAATCTAAGTTTCTTTCAGTATTACATGTTTCATTAATAGAAGCAACACAATTCACAGGCAGTTATAGCTGTTTAATTTAAAGTCCTGTTTTTGTTTTTTCCAGACACAGAACTACATCTTTAAGTGAAGAATTACTGCAATACTGTGGCAGTCTGAGACCCCCACACTCACAATAACATAAATAAACTAGAAACCATGCAAAGTAAAGCTACAAGATGGGCCCAACGTGATAACAGACACACTCCGTCTGTCACTTTGCTCAAACAAGACATTGAACTATACCCACGACCAACAAGAAGACAATCATATACACAGACAACAGATGTTATACATCACAAACAATATAGTAGACATAAAAACATAGACACATAGGACCTAGATAAGTTGCACAGATGGATCCAAACCTGGAAAATGAGTTTCAATGCGAAAAGTGTCATGTTTTGGAAGTGGGAACAAGTGAGATAAGGCCAAGCTGGGAGTACAAATTAGGAATTGAAAAAATCGACAAAACACGGCATGAGAAGGACCTTGGAGTGATAATACAAGATGATCTATCGCCGGAGAAGCATATTAACATGATCATTGGAGTAGCATATGGAATAATAACCAATATGAGAGTGGCATTTAACTATTTGGACAAAGAAATTTTAAGAAAACTGATAATGACTATGATAGACCAAGATTAGAATATGCAGCAGTGATATGGTCACCACATTTGAAAAACACACATAAACAAATTAGAGAAAGTCCAAAGGATAGCAACGAAGATGATCCCAAGATTGAAGGAGTTGATATATGAGGAAAGACTTAAGACACTACAACTGCCTACCTTGAAAGAGAAAAGGGAACGAGGCGACTTAATAACGATGTTCAAGGGAGTAAAAAGTTTGGAACGAGTAGATAGGGAAGATATATTCGTGAGGGATGATGGAAGGACAAGAGGACACAAGTTTAAACTGAGGAAGGGCAGATGTCGTAAGGACACAAAGAAATTCAGCTTCCCATATAGAAGTATAGAGACTTGGAACAACTTGGAGGAGGAGGTGGTGCGAGCGAAGAACATTAACATGTTCAAATCTAGGTTGGATAAAAGTAAATATGGAAATATGACAACATAAGCTATGATATGTTAGTCCAAAATACTGGGAATTGGGAATATCCATTACGATACTTGTATAAGTAAAATGGATTGATTATAAGTAACTAAGACAGGACAACACGAGCGCTGCTCAATTCCTGTAAACTACAAATAGGTAAATACAAATACATCCTGCAAGTATACATTCCACCAGGGGGATACCACGTTTGCCAGACAAATTCATATCATCAACACACCAATTAACTTACAAATAAACCTAATTAATTAAATCAAAGAAACAATGAAACACAGACATATTCATAAATAATTCTTTCCCTTCGCAGCGCCTGATTCCAAATGAATACTTTGGGAATGAGTGTTGTTTAAAGAGAGTACAGCATACAGATTAGCATTCCCATTTCAAAAGGAATCCTCCTCCCCTTGTAAAATTTACCTACTAGACGAAACAGAAAGGGCCGAGGGAACGCGAAAGTGGTTTCGGACCCTAAGAATTGGAACTTTACATGTTTCTGTTCGGCCTGTCTAACGTCGGCCACCCCCAGCTATGGGGTATGTGCCTGGGTATATACTGTACAGTACATTGCATGCATACATTTCGTCGATTATCGGCGCTAGAAATGGAAAGAAATGCTTAAGAATACAAGTGTCATTCATTCCCCGTTGTATCCAGGAGTGGAACCATCTCCTATCTCATGCTTACTCTATTTTTTTTCAAAAGGCGAAAAATTTACTTGTCGGTACCTTAATAACTCGGCTATTATAAAGTTTACATAGCCAAATACTGTATGTTGACTGTGAAGACTTTGCAATATCATGATGCAGAGAGAACAGTTTCTTATTTTCCATTATGTATAGAGAAATTAGTTGCTACTGGAAGAAACTTTACACACATAGCGATTTTGATAAGATAAAATTGTAAAACTTGCAAAATAAACAAACCAAAACTTGGACAGGGACAATATAAAGGCAAAAGAACTAATCAAAATCACTATGTGGAAACAACGCTTTAGCAAATCAAAATTATGAAATAAAAGAACACAATCACATAGGGTGCATATCACTAAATGAGCAAGTTAATCTGTTTCCAAAGTAAACTAATCGCAGTTCGCACACTTAACAACGCACTATCATCACGTTCAAGGAATTAGTCAATTTGGGAAGTCCAGGACGTTTATAATTTGTAAAAATATTAGTCTAGTTATTAGCCCCATTCTTAATATTTTAAGGCTTGGATCACCAAACATTATATTCATATTTGTTTTCACAAACCCACCAATTAACTTACAAATAAACCTAATTAATGAAGTCAATGAAACTTATGAATATATATGGTACTCCAAGGACTCGAACCTAGGATACTCACACCAAAATTCCGCACACCAAATATTATATAAACCTAATCTAGATGCTGTTCATGCCCCTGTACCTGCCCATTGCCTCATATTTCCCCCTGCACAACCCCCACATACAATGCCATCTGAGTAGCCCACTGTGTGTCATAAAACTAAAACTATGCTGAAACCTAAAATCTATCTGGCACATACCCCATTAATTAATTTTATTTTATTATTATTAGTTGTTATTTTTAATTTTTGAGACAGAGCCAAACCAAAAATGTATGTATTTATATACTCAGGCACATGCCCCGTTCCTGGGGGTGGCCGACTCGAAATAGAGCCCGAACAGAAACAACATTCAAGGGTTCTAATTCTCAGGGTCCGGGACAACTTTCGCGTTCCCTCGCCCCTTTCTCTGTCTCGATGAGTAGGAGAATTTTACAAGGGGAGGAGGATTCCTAGCACCCGTATTAAGGCACTTTATTAATGGAAAAGTTACCAACGAAAGTCTCCTTCAAACTTATATGGTTATTTGTAAAGGACACTACAGACTATTTTTTCACCAAGCAAAAGGTTTGATACCACCTGAATTATCGATATTCAATGCAAAATGATGATGCTATTCTGCCTGTTGTGTATTAACCCTTTCAAGATCCAATATGCATTTATGTTCTGTTTTCTGGCTATTATTAGACAATTTTATTCTTATTAGGAAGGATATAATTATGGAAGTCAGAGAGGTTAACTGGGATAGTCTTTACCCTTTTAATTCCCACAGATCCTTCCTAAGCTGTATAAAATCGTCTACTGATACATAAATACATAAAAACAAATTTACCAAACGTTCTGCCCTTCGCAAACTTGCATAATTTGTAAATTTCTGCTAAATGTCAATGTTTACAACTCCAACTTCCTTATAGCGTGAAACTCGCAAATGGTCAATTGGTACAACTGATCTGGTTTTGTAACACAGCGTAACTGTATTAACCCCTTCAGCATAATAACGTAATGTTTATCATATTTAGGTAACCATTAGACGATTTTCTTGAGCTTATAATCACCTCTACGACTCAAAGGGGTTAATACGATCTCAATAAACCTTCTGATGAACATTGGTCCTTATTCCAAGCTGCGTGAAATATTATAATGGTAACCAGAATACAATGACCAAGAAGAAGGCGTATACAGGTGTGCCAAATTTCCGGATTACAACTGCATAAAATTGTCTAGTTTTAGCCTGAATTATAGATAAAAAGGTATCATCATGCTGAAGGGGTTAAAACTGGTCCAGGTGTGCAGGAACAATTGCACACTTGCGAGTTTCAGGCTATAAGGAAGTTGGAGCTGTAGACAACGATATTAAACAGAATTTACAGCTAAAATACGGTCATAGTAGGCCTACATTTACAAATACATAAAACTGAATTCAACTGTTCTGAATTTCAACATACCCTTCATCCATCAGAAACTTACATTATTATTGCGTTTTTGTTTAATATCGATGTTCACGGCTCCAACTTCCTTATACTGCAGTCTGAAACTCGCAAGTGGTCAATTGATTCAGTCCTTGTTCAGGTAGTTAACCCCTTGTGGATCATAACGCTTAGCACCAGTCTATTTTGGCTACCCTTAGACAATTTTAATCAAGCGGCTCGCTTGGTGTAGTGACTAGCGTCTCGGACTTCCACCCAAAAGGCCCGGGTTTGCGCCCACGCTCGGCGCATTAAAGATTTTTCACAAGCACTGAGTCGTTACCATCCCTCATGAGCAAAGGGATGGGGTAGTAGTACAGGACCCCAATGGAAATACGCCTAATCGGCCTTATTGGACATGTGGAGAGAATGGATGAACAAAATTGGGTGACAAAATGCAGGTCTGTGATTGTGGAGGGAGCTGCACCAAGGGGTGGACCGAGGAAGACCTGGGATCGGACTATACGCGCCGATCTCAAATCCAAGAACTTGACAAGTGAAGCAGCCCTTAACAGGGTTGCCTGGAACGCCGCCATTAGGACAAGAGACTGAAACTGCACTTATGTGTGGAACACTCAGTCTTAAAATGTTATGTATGTATGTATGTATGTATTGAGCTATCCTTAGCTAGCTTAGCATGCGCTAGCTTTAAGAACTATTATTATTATTATTATTATTATTATTATGGCATAATTGATTCAGTTCTTAACCCCTTAGAATTCTAGAGACCCTTACTAAACTGTATAAAATTACCTACTGATAGTCAGAATAAAAGGAAGAAATGTGTCATCAAATACTGAAGGCATTACCAATCTTCTATTAATTAAATGGTAAAACTTGCAAAATAAAGAAACTAAAACTGGGACGACACAAGATAAAGGCAAAAGAACTAATCAAAATCGCTATGTGGAAATATCACTAAATAAAATATGACAGAACACACTGAGTCAGCAAAATCCACTATAGTCCATTCTTTTTAACCTGGCAACTTTGCACTTGGTTGCTCTAAGCTAAAGAACTCTCCTCCAAGCTGATTAGCTGATGGTACCTCTCCGAATAACATCGTAGTTACAAAAACCAACATAAGAAATATATTATACAATACCGTCAACCAATCAGCTTCAACTTTTAACCCCTTCACCACCTTTACGTAATTTTCATCATATTCTGGTTACCATTAGATGATTTTCCTTAGTATATAATGTACCTCTACAACTGAAATGGGTAAATACGATCTCAATAAACGATCTCTTATACTGCATACAATTACAATCATCTAATTTTAGCCAGAATCAGAGGTAAAAAGACGTTATGGTGCTGAAGGGGTTAAAATAACTATCAATTTGAATTAAAAATGGTAACAACCATTTAAGTTGAGAATGGGACCAAAGAAAAGTGTAGTACAGTATACATAGTTTAAAATGTAAAACTTGCAAACTAAACAAACCAAAACTGGGACAAAGACAATATAATGTCAAAACAACTTATCAAAATCGCTATGTGGAAACAACGCTTAGTAAAATAAAATTTATGAAATAAAAGAACACAATCCACCACATAGGGTGTACATTACTACATGAGCAAGTTAATCTGTTTCCCAAGCAAACTAATTGCACACATTAATTCCTTAACGTTCAAGGAATTAGTCAATTTGGGAAGTCCGGGACGTTCTGGCAAATTTAACTAAACTCTGCATGAATAAAGAAACTACAATTAGATGAGGAATAGGGTTCTCTGTTCCAAAGTGCTTTTCAGTTACAGTATGACAGAAACTTAAGCTTGATCTATCAACAGTCGATTTCATTTCAGCCGACGGTAAATTGAATTCCTCAGTACCGAAAATCTTGATACAGTACTTAATAAAAATAGGGAAACTTCTGTCTCCATGTCATATTAATGCCTAGTTTTCATAATTAGCAACATATTTTGCTACAAACTACTTGTAATAGCTGGGTACTGTATTCAAGATAGGGGTGTGATACTATACTGGCTCTTAGTTGTTGTTGTTGTTCCCCAAGCTGCCTGGCCGAACAGCCCCAAACCCCGAGCAAGGCCAAGGCCATAACCGAGCGCCCCCACAGAACCCTCCCTGTCGACCACAATAAAGCCTGGGTGACTGAAGCCACTCCATGGCGGGGAGCTGAGGAGGGTGCAGAAACGCCCGGGAAACCAAAGCCCCACCCAGGGCCGTGCCCCTCAGCATTTATGAAGAAAACGTTGAGGGGCAAAGGAAAAATGTGACGCTTTGGCTTCCAATCTTGGTAGATTGGGAAGAGACGCCGTCACTTGAGATCTAGAAAATATATAAGTAAAAGGAACAGTCAGAGTAAGCAGACAAGAGGTTTTGTTGCAAGTAAATTGTTGCATAAATTTAATCTTTTTAAGGTCAATTATTGTGACTGTATTTTAAAATTTGATATCAATAATTTTAATCAAGCATTATTAACTTGAAGTTTCTATTATAACCTCTGCTTACTTTTTGTCTGTATGTATTAATATTTAATTTTTTCTATTGTTATTATTATTCTTTATAATTAATTGTTCTTGTTAAAAGAGTACTCTTTTGTTTAAATCTATTTTGCCTTCTTCATATTTTCAAATATTGTTATTTATTATACTGTATCTATTCATTGTATGTAGTCGATTCCGAATCAATAAGGGAGTTTGAAAGTAATCTTAATAAAGCATGGGGAAGACAAGATTTGAAGTTTGATTATAAAGCAAAAATACAGAATAGTAAAAATGTTGCGTCTGCTACCGCCGCCGCCAACACCGTGAACGACCGCAGCAGTGCAAGTACTGGTACTGAGCTGGATAAACAGGCCTAGTTTGCCTTTTTCCAGAGGATCTACTGTAAAAACTGTAAGATAGGATCAATTGCTTGCTTTTGCGATTTCCTTAGTTTATTTGTACAATAAATGTAGGTTATTAGTAGGGTAGTAATTGTTAGGGGTCACTTGAAGCATGCTATGCTTACAGGTACCTACCCGATAGCACTATCGTTAGCGAGTAATTTTGTTTTTTGTACTTTTGTTGATATCTTGTCAAATTGCAAATTTAGCTTAATATAAAATTTAATATAAATTGTAGTTTCTTTATTCATACAGAATTTAGTAAAATTTACCAGAACGTCCCGGACTTCCCAAATTGACTAATTCCTTGAACATGACGAGGTGCATTGTTATATGTGCGATCAGTTTACTTGGGAAACAAATTGACTTGCTCATGTAGTTGTGTACACCCTATGTGGTGGATTGTGTTCTTTTATTTCAAAATTTTATTTTATTAAGCGTTGTTTCCACATAGCGATTTTGATCAGTTCTTTTGCATTTATCTTGTGTCGTCCCAGTTTTAGTTCGTTTATTTTGCATGTTTTACATTATAATTTACCATCAGCTGCAAAAAAACCAGACTAGTAATTTGATACAGCATTGTGCTTCTTAAAATCCATCTATAATATTTTCATCTTAGTATTAACAAACTCAACAACATAAATGAAATGCATGCCAAACAAAACAATAACAATAATCACAATGTAAATATTAGCAAAACAGTTATAATAATAATAATAATAATAGTTCTTAAAGCTAGCGCATGCTAAGCCAGCTAAGGATAGCCCAATAAGGCCGATTAGGCGTATTTCCATTGGGGTCCTGTACTACTTCCCCATCCCCTTGCTCATGAGGGATGGTAATGACTCAGTGCTAGTGAAAAATCTTTAATGCGCCGAGCGTGGGTGCGATCCTGGGCCTTCTGGGTGGAAGTCCAAGACGCTAGTCACTACATCAGTGAGCCACTTGTCTTGTTTTTCATAACATTATTTTGCTAAATCTTCAATGCATTATTTCCACACAGTGATTTTGATAAGTTCATTTGTCTTAATATTGTACAGTTCCTGTTTTGGTTTGTTTGTTTTGCAAGTTTTACATTTTAATAAGTAAATATAGTCACCATATGTGTTAAAAAGTACAATCCGTATCACACAAAATTAAAGATAATATAAATAACATATAAATCACCCCAGCTACGGGATATGTGCCTGAATACAGTATATACATACTGTACTGTACATACAAATAACATAAGTTCTTTTGTCTTCATATTGTACAGATCCTTTTTTGGTTTGCTTGTTCTGTAAGTTTTACATTTTAATTAAGATACCCGGTACATACATACATTAAATCAATTATTAACTGTGTCAATCTTAGCCCCTTCACACGTTGACAACATTTTCCTCATATTCTGATTATCATTAGATGATTTTCTTAGACTATGATCTACCTCTAAGAAGTAAAACGGCAAATAATATCTCCATAAGCCTTATAAATAACATAAGTAATTTTCAAATACCATCTTCTAAGGTTATAATGTAAAACTTGCAAACTAAACAAACCAAAACATTGGACGACATAATATATATCTTTTTCTTTTTCTATTATTATTATTATTATTATTATTAATATTGATGATTTTTTAAATTTATTGTTCTTGTTAAAAGAGTACTCTTTGTTTAAATCTGTTGTTACTTCATATTTTGCAATTATTTGTCTTTATATTATATGTATTCATTGTCGATAGTATCAATTGCTTACTTTTGCGATTTCCTTAGTTTATTTGTGCTATAAATGTAGGTTATTTGTAGGGTAGTTATTGATAGGGGTCACTTGAGGCATGCTATGCTTACAGGTACCTACCCGATAGCACTATCGTTAGTGAGTGCTGTACTGTATTTTATATATTATTTTGTAATAGTATAGATATCTTATCAATATTTGTATTTTGTACTATTGTTAATGTCTTGTCATGTTGCAAATTTGATTTTAAATAATATTTTGGCATTTAACATGTAGTTTCTTTATTCATGCAGAGTTTAGTAAAATTTGCCAGAACGTCCCGGACTTCCCAAACTTGACTACTTCCTTTAACGTGACGATAGTGCGTTGTTATATGTGCGATTAGTTTGCTTGGGAAACAGATTAACTTGCTTATGTAGTAATGTACACCCTATGTGGTGGATTGTGTTCTTTTATTTAATAATTTTCATTTTAGTAAGCGTTGTTTCCACATAGCGATTTTGATAATTTAATTTGACTTTATATTGTCCTTGTCCCAATTTTGGTTTGTTTAGTTTGCAAGTTTTACATTTTAATTAATAAAGACAAAAGAACTTATCAAAATTGCTATGTGAAAATAACGCTTTAGCAAAATATAACCTAATTTTGAAATAAAAATAATAGCCAGAGGGCATCATTTTGCTGAAGGGGTTAATAGACAGACTGACATATACACATGCGTATTTTTATATATCTTATGAATAGATTTATTGAATACCACATGTTTTTTCCCTTAGCATAAATTATCAACTCTAGTGTGGCAGTTTATGAATTCAACTTTTAATATACCAGATAATTCTGTCACCTATAATCTACATTCACTCTAGCTTTAAAATTTCAAAGCAAAATAGTCAAGACATATTGCCAGAATGAAGTTGCTAGACAAATGATGATGATGAGGATGACCTGCTCAAAAGCCGGAATAGGGTGGGTACCCTGATGTTTCAGGGACTTCAGTGAACAGTTGCCACCAATTGTACACCTGCTGGAACGAGCCTTGAATCCTCGACCTCTCGGTTTGCAGGCGAGTGCTCTATCAATCGAGCTACGGCCAAGTATCAAAGAAAAAGAGTTTTAAAATATTACCAGAATGAAATTACTGATCAAATGTAGCCAGTATAAGAACTGTGTGAATTTGCCCCTTTACAAGTAAAAACAATATACTGTACTGCATACAAAAGAATTACTAGTATACAAATGTTATTAATAGACAGACAGGCATACTTGAGTCAGTATCACATAAGCACTTTTTTCTCAACTTTTATCCTTTTCACTGGTCTAGCACATTATGAAGTAAACTCTTATAATTAATTCTGCCAACTAAAATAATCTACCTTCAGTCTAGTTGCCAAATTGTATGTATGTATGTATCTACTCAGGCCCATTCTCCGCTTTTCCTATTTTTTTTTATTTCTGGGGGTGGCTGACTCAAGACAGAGCCCGAATAGGGACAACACAACAGAAAACAATGAACACACAAAAACAAAATACAAATTCACACAAATATCAAAGCAAAATAGTTTCAAAATATTGACAGAATGAAATTGTTAGCCAAATATAGATGCAAAAAGCTACACAGTCTTGTCAGCAAAGATCTGTTGTTGCTTGTTTTCTTCTGTGCTCCTCTTGTTTCTTCTTTGTTTCTCCCTCCTGTTCCTCCTCCTCCTTAGATCTTCAGTTCACTTCCTTGGGGGGGAGACTCCCTGACTCCTTACTGTTCTTGGGCAGCATGATGTGTGGGCTCTGGATCCTACGCACTGTGAAAGACAAAAATGGATTAATGCATGAAATAAAATAAAAAATAGATTACAAATGAATCTCCTCCAGCGAGGCATTTCGTTTCGATACTCTAGCTTGTTTTGTGGGAAGTTTGCTGATGCCCAAACACCCATCAAATAAAAGTAAAAATACAACACAAAAACAATACATACATACAGTACATAAATTTGATGATGATGTGTTTTTTACCACCATGCACTCCCTGCTCAAGAGCTGGGCTAGGCTGGGTGCCCTGATGATCAGGGACAACAGTGAATAGTTGCCACAGATTGCTAGACCGCACCGTCCACTAACAGCACTGGTGTGACAGTGGTGTCTGCCAATAACACACACTGGCTGGCCCGAGACTCGAACCATCAACCTCACGGTTTGCAGGCGAGTGGTCTACCTACTGCGCTACGGCCTGTAAATTTATTTAAAGACCAAGTGCTCCACACAGAGTGTGGTTCCAGTCTCATGTCCAGTAGATCTTAATCAGTGTCAACTTCTAGGCTTGTATTCCTAAGGAAATCCAACATTGTCGGTAGTAATTACTATACCTTTGACGTATCCCTAGCCAGTCAATACGATACGCTAGTTGTTGTTTTTGCCATGAAAAATACTGAAACATTAATACAGTACTGTACTCTAATTGCAATTACAAATGTAGTCAATTATGATGACTAGCTAGAAATATGATAAAACTATAATAATTATCAACAATATTTTGGGCCTAACCTTACATACATACATACAATTTTAAGACTGAGTGCTCCACACAAATGTGCAGTTTCAGTCTCTTGTCCTTATGGAGGCGTACCAGTAACCTAACCTATGATGATGAAGATTATGAAGTATTAGGCTAGTGGTAACCTAACATAATCTAGGAGCAATGTTTGAAATGTATTAGTGGAAATGATCTACCGGTTGAGTCATCTAGTCACAGTTTCGATTTTTTTTTTTTTTTTCCCAGCTGATGGTAAATTGAATCTCTTAGCAGCTGAATTCTAGATATTGGTGCAAAAAATTAAGTGTTCAAGTTACTTGTGTCGAATATTCAGTGACAAAATATTAAATTAACTTTGAAAAGTTGACAATGAATATAAACACCATTTGAGGAGAAGCACTTTATTGATAACGTTTCGCAGATAGTTTCTTCAGTGATCTGAAGAACCTATCTGTGAAACATTGTCAGTAAAGTGTTCCTCCTCGAATGATGTTTATATTAATTCAGTGACAAATCTATGGTGCCCAAGTTTCATACATTCGTGCAGAGGCTAGTTCTGTTGAAAGAGTCTGATGTACAGTAGGTGGAAGAAGTTCAAAGAGTTGCAAGGTAGTGCCAGGGAACTTGCCAATAATCTTGACCCCTTAACTTCTTCTATCTATCTATCTATATGCTCAGGCCCAATCCCCACTTTTCCTATTTTTTAAATTTTTATTTTCTATTTTATTCTATTTTATTATTTTTTTGTTTTTATTTTCTTGGGGGTGGCCGACTCAAGACAGAGCAAGAACAGGGAAAACACAAAACACAAGACAAAACAACGAACAAACACAGACAAAACACAAAACTCACACACATCTAGGTCACATAACTTCATATAACTTCTTATAACTCTAAATTAATGAAAGCAATCGGGCTGACGTTTCTATCATTTGAGAGGAAATGGAGGTAAAACAGAGAGTGTGTGAAGGAAGGAAGGTTTTCGGAGAAATGGGAAGTATGTGGAAGACGAGAAATCTCGGAATGAAAGTAAAAAGTGCACTGTATCAAGGAATTGTTGTGCCAACAGTGATGTATGGGGCTGAGACATGGGCTCTGAAGAAAAAGGAGAAAAGAAAGCTGGATGTGATGGAGATGAGCTGCTTGAGGAGTATGTGTGGAGTTACTCATAGAGACGGATTGAGTAATGAAGAGATACGTAGGAGAGTGGGGCAGCAGGAACATTTGTCAGCCAGAGTGGACAGAAGGGTGCTGAGCTGGTATGGTCATGTTGAACGAATGGGAGATGAAAGGCTTACAAAGAGAATATGTGAGTCAGGTACAAGGGGAGATAGAAGGGCAGGAAGACCCCCATTGAGATGGAGAGACTGTGTAAGAAAAGCTTTGGATGATAGAGGAATGACTATAGATCAGGCAGGGGAAGTGGTGGTGGACAGGAGTGAATGGACAATGCTTGTGAATAGTTGAGTGAACACGTGGTCATTTGGGGGAAGGGGTCGGGCGCAAGTTGGACTAGATAATAGTCCATCAGGCACCTGGCCCGGGGAGACGATTAATATGAAGGGTGCGCCTGGAAGTGTGGTGGGAGGGCTTGTGGCTTTGGCTCCGCTGCATGTCTGCCTGCCGAGATCGGAACCTCTCCGGGTGGTCGGGGGCCGGGGGAGTGCTGGAGCGACCTTGGTGACCCTGGTCTCTGGGTCTTCTGGGTGACCTAGGTGTGTGTGAATTTGTGTTTTTATCTGTGTTTGTTCGTTGTTTTATGTTGTTTTTGTGTTTTCCCTGTTCTTGCTCTGTCTTGAGTCGGCTACCCCCCCCCAAAAAAAAAAAAAAAAAAAAAAAAAAAAAAAAAAATGAAATAGAAAATAAAAATAAAAATAGGAAAAAATGGGGATTGTGCCTGAGCATATAGATAGATAGATAGAGAGGAGTCCACCAGGAAATAGGTGTGAATAATTTCAGCCAGTTTGCTGTAGGCCCTTTTGAGTTACAGAGAGGTCAGGGATCAAGATTATTGTCAAGTTCGTTGGCGCTGCCTATACTACTGTACTATTACCAACAAGGGTGAGAAGGATGTTGCTTTATGTTAGTCACTACCATGGCCAGTCAAATAAGATGACACCTGAACATTTAAGCTTAGTGAAATGAGCACAATGAGATGGTGGCGAGAGAGAGACCAATGAGAAAAGAGTTAAGATTAGAGAGATAAACTTGGTATAGAGTGAATATAAACACCATATGAGGAGGAGCACTTTATTGACAACGTGTATCAGTAAGGTGATGCGTACTGTGGTGGTTTGATCATGTGGAGAGAAAAGATGAGGATGACTGGATGAAGTGTGTAGTAGTTGTTCCCTAGGCTGCCAGGCCAAACAGCCCCGGATGAAATGTATTAGAAGTACCGGTATGCAAGTGATTGGAAGGAGAGGAAGGATGAGAATGACTGTGTGAAGAGTGTTAGAAGAGTGGAAGTTGTTGTTGTTGTTGTTGTTCCCTAAGCTGCCTGGCCGAACAGCCCCGAGTCCCTGAGAAAGGCCATGGCCACGATCGGGCTTTCCCACAGAGCTCTCATTGAGTGTAGATTGTGTTGTTGGCGTAAGTGGTTGTGTGAAATGCAGTCTTCTATGATGTGTTTAATGGTATGGGGTGCTGTGTTACATCCCGGGCAGGCGTCGACAACGGAGTCATCCAGTCTCTTCTGATAGCTCAGGAGAGCTGGATGGTGTCCGCATCTCAGCCTGGCCAGGTGGACTCTGTCCTCGCGAGGAAGGGAGGATTCGGAAGGATGGATTTCGGGAGGTCGTGCATGCAGCTGTGTGTTGTCTGTGAGTGAGTGGATGGATCGGTGAGAGATATGAGTATGGATGTGCTTCTGGAAGTTGGTTCGGGGTGGGCAGGGAGGGAGAGAGGACAATAATTGTGTGTGATACCGTGTGCTGGGTGTTGTTTTGATATTTCTTGGTGTCTGTGGGTGTGTTGCCATGTAGTTTAGTGGGTGGTCTTGGTTCGTGGAGGCTGCTGCCAGGAATTGAGTGCCTCTCATGTCCAGATGGTCTTTGACTTTGAGGATTTTGGTTTCTTGATGTAGGTGATCTGTGGGTGCAGTAGCTGTGCAGCCTGTAATGATCTTCAGGGCTTTGTTTTGAATAGTCTGTAAGGTCTTATGATGTGTTTCAGCTAGGTTAGAAGCCCAGGCTGGGCTTGCGTATTCCATCACTGATCTTATGTATTGTTTATATACTGTGGTGGTAGTTTCTTTGTTGTGTCCAAATTTTGTGTGAGCAAGTGACCTGAGGGCGTTAAGTCTGGGTGTCAGTTTCTTTTTAATGTTTGTGGTGTGCTGTTTGAATGTCATATGAGTATCATATGTTACTCCTAGGATTTTGGGTGTGTGTGTATGTGTTAGGGTGTGTTGTTTATGGTGAGTTGAGGGATGTATTCGTGTTCTCCTGTCCAACTTGTGAGCAGGGTTGCGGTGGATTTGGCTGGGGCTAGATTAAGTCTGTTTGTAGTGCACCAGCCATGTAGTGTGTTGAGATAGGGTTGAAGGAGATCTGTTGCTCTTTTTGGGTCATGGTGTGTGCATGTGAGTGTTATGTCATCTGCATAGGAGGCTAAGTTTATTTGGGGCGTATTGGGTGTAGTTATATCGTGCATGTACAGATTGAAGAGTGCGGGCGATAGGACGGATCCTTGTGGGACTCCGTTTGGAAAGTTTCTGATTTTAGATGACTGACCGGCAAAAGATACGTGTGCACATCTGCCTGCTAGGAAGTTGGCCAGCCACCGTTTTGTGTTGTTGTGCATGTTTGTGTTGTAGATTTTGTTTGTTAGGTTGTGGCGGGGGATGGCATCGAAGGCTTTACTAATGTCGAGTGTGGCTAATAGTGATCTGTGTGGTGGTCTAGCTGAATTGATGCCGTCGAAAGCTCTTTGTGTAAGGTCTGTGAGAAGAGTGTTTGTGGAGTGCAGTGGCCTAAAGCCATGTTGTGTTGGAGCTAGGGGTAGGTCAGGTGTAATTAGTTGTAATACTAGGCGTTCCATGACTTTGGAGGGGGAGCAAAGGAGTGTGATGGGGCGGTGCGAGGAGGGTAGCGTGGGGTCTTTGTTGGGTTTGGGGAAAGTGATGATGATACCATGCTTCCAAATGTCTGGTATTGTGTTGTGTGAATAGCTGTAGTTTGATATGTGGAATTTCAGTGGAAGTTGTAAAGGATGATAGTTGTAGAGCGACAATCATCTAGGAAGAGCGGAGTATTTTATATATATAGTCAGCTATATTTCAGCTGATGGTAAATTGAGTTCCTTAGCAACTGATTTCTTGCTATGTAATGGAAAAATATGAAACTGCTATATATCTGACATATTAATGTCAAGTTTTCATAATTAACAATATATTTCAGAACAAAATCTGCATAATAGCTGAGAAAAAACAATGAGGGTATGGCAATTTACCGTCCGCTGAGAAAAAAAAAAAATACAGCATAGTTACTGTGATTTGCTTGGATACTTTTAGGTAATGGCAACTTTAATGCTAATTACTTCACAATAAACATTTTCCACTAACCGCTCGTTGATAAAGTATTTTTCTGCCTTCTGTTGTTGTTTGATTATTGTTGACGTTGCTCTGGAGTTGTACCAGCTGGTAGGGTAGACTTGTTCAGGGAAGGTCTTGGGTGGTTGTTATCATTACTGTCATTGTTGGAGGCGCTGGAACCATCTGGACAAATATTTAGACTGGATTAGTATATATGCTAAGACCCAGGTGAACACAATCTGGTGCGACATATTGGGGGTTATAATGATTCTGTATTTTGCTTACTTATTATTGAGTGAAAATAATATTGCAAATTATTATGTAAAACTTGCAAAATAAACAAACTAAAACTGGGATGATACAAGATAAATGCAAAAGAACTGATCAAAATGGCTATGTGGAAACAACGTTTAATAAAATATATTTTGAAATAAAAGAACACAATCCACCACATAGGGTGTACACAACTACATGAGCAAGTCAATTTGTTTCCCAAGTAAACTGATTGCACACATAACAATATATAAAGTCTCAACAGGAGCTGAATATGTACAGTTGCTAAGACATGAACATGGGTCAAATGCTGCGGAGAGTTGGGTGTAATTAGCACTATTCCTTGTCACTATATTCAGTGCTCCTACAACCCTCTTCCCTTGTTGTACTCTCTCTTGTACTTCATCCTCTATACCGTACATCTTTACTTATCACACTTCCCAAATACTTAAACAAGTTGACTTTCTCCAGTACCTGACCCTTTAGCCTCACCTCACATTCTGTGACTGTATCCCTCTCGAAGACCATAACCTTACTCTTCTCAACATTGACCTGTCAGTAAAGTGTTCCTCCTCGATTGGTGTTTGTATTAATTCAGTGACAAATTTCTGGTGCCCAAGTTTCATATATTCATGCAGAGGCTAGTTCTGTTGAAAAAGTCAGATTTATGCTAGGTGGAATAAGAGAGAGTTGCTACCACTATTGTCAACAAGGGTGAGAAGTATGTTGCTTTATGAAGTTTATGGTAGTCACTACCATGGCCAGTCAAAGAAGATGACATCTGAAAATTTAAGCTTAGTGAAATTATCACAATGAGATGGTAGTAAGAGAGAGACCAATGAGAGGAGAGTTGAGGCTAGATAGATAAACTTGGTATAGTGAATATAAACACCATATAAGGAGGAGCACTTTATTGACAATTTGTATCAGTAAGGTGATGCGTACTGTGGTGGTTTGATCATGTGGAGAGAAAAGATGAGGATGACTGAATGAAGTGTGTAGTAGTTGTTCCTAGGCTGCCTGGCCAAACAGCCCCGGATGAAATGTGTTAGAAGTACCGGTATGCAAGTGATTGGAAGGAGAGAAAGGATTAGGATGACTGTGAAGAGTGGATGATAGAAATGACTATAGATCAGGCAAAGGAAGTGGTAAACAGGAATGAATGGAGAATGCTTGTGAATAGTTGAGTGAACACGTGGTCATTTGGGGGAAGGGGTCGGGCGCAAGTTGGACTAGATAATAGTCCATCAGGCGCCTGGCCCGGGGAGCGATTAATATGAAGGGTGCGCCTGGAAGTGTGGTGGGCGGGCTTGTGGCTTTGGCTCCGCTGCATGTCTGCCTGCCGAGATCGGAGCTTCTCCGGGTGGTCGGGGGCCGGGGGGATTGCTGGAGCGACCTTGGTGACCCTGGTCTCTGGGTATTCTCCTGGGTGACCTAGATGAGTGTGAATTTTGTGTTTTGTCTGTGTTTGTTCGTTGTTTTGTCTTGTGTTTTGCATTTTCCTGTTCTTGCTCTGTCTTGAGTCGGCGACCCCCAAGAAAATAAAAAATAAAAAATAAAAAATAAAATAAAATAATAATACTGTAATAATAATAAAATAGAGGAAAATAAAATAAAAATAGGAAAAGTGGGGATTGAGTGAGTGTGTGTGAGAGAGAGTGTGTGTTGGCGGGAATTCTCGCGCTCCTCGGGAAAAGACAATTTCCCACGGCTCGTATGGATATAAATAGACAATTCCTCGTAAGGGTGTGCATTTCGGCATAGTGAATAGATCGAGTGCAACAAGTTAAATTAAGACCGTGAAAGTGGATAAAAATGCCTGTCTTAGTGAAATGCAACGGTTATTTTTACAAGGCAGGTATCGGGCAACACAAGGGGATCCTGCCCTTGGAAATCTGACCTGAGAGCTGCCACAGACGTCGATAGTCAGAATTATGTGCGATTAGATTCCTAGGAGCGTATATTTAAGTGAAATCTCCAGTACAGTAGTATTGTACTACAAATCACAGTAGGAAGTGAGTTTCCGCTTGTTAGGGAGAATAGGAGAATTAGGGTTCCATGTCATCTCAACCAGTAGGCCATTTCAACCAGTAGCTCTCAACCAGTGCCAAATTAACCCAGACCAACCAAACCAGTGCCAAAATATAGTACTAACCAAACCTAACCTTATTGGTTGATTTGGTACTGGTTGAGAGCTACTGGTTGACATGGTCTACTGGTTGAGTTGACCGGTCACCGAGAATTAGTGATAAAGTGTATAACAAAACAAAAAAATAAAAATCCAAACTAAAATCCTCGTTTGACATCTACGCGGGTGCCAGGCATCTTATCGTAAATACGATAGGCTATGACTCTTTTGTGATCCCGTATGTCTCCATGACGTCACGGTCGCTCCTGCAGCACGACGTAGGACGAGTAGATCGTATATTATAAGATTATAAATAAGTTAAGTTAAAAGGCCTAATATGCTATTAACCTAACAAGTGCGCATGGGGGTAATTGGAAACGTCCCCCTGTGCTGACGTATTTGAGGTGTTTCCGTCACTAAAATATTCATTGTACCATTAATAGCATTAATACTTTCCATATGCGCCTATTATGGGTTGATTATAAGGTATTAACCTGAAACAACAATAAAACGAGTGAAAACAGCGTTTGGATGGTCAAAATCGGACCGCGAGTTGTATAATGTATGGGTGAGGCAAGCTGCTTTCCCGCCAATTTCCCCCAAGGCCACTGAGATACAGTCGATCGATACTCTCTCTCTCTCTCTTGCATTCGCTTGCTATCAGTGATGACCACACCCTGTAACCGGATTTCTAATGTTAGCACGAAAATATACCTCAGAATAAGGGAATAACAGGGAAAATAGGTGATAACTGAAGGAGAGGAGGAAAGTGGGGAAGGAGGGGAGGTAGAGGACTGAGATTTTGCATGGCCCCCCAAAAAAAAAAAAAAAAAAAATCGATGTCAAAAGTTGATTTTTTTTTCTCTGACTCTTAAGAGTCTCCCCACAGTCCGCCGGGGGAACTCTTAAGAGTCTCCCCGCAGTTCCCGGGTTAAGCAAAATTGCCATGGTCTTATGTAGTATACTGTATATGAATTTATCGTATATATTAATATAATTTATCATATAAAGCAATCTAGATGCGGTACGATAATTTGGGCTCCTGGCGTTTGCCAAGGCAGCAAGGTGTGCCTTTGAGGAACACCAGAGCCTTCACGAACACCGACTAGTTAACATCTATTTTCCACCCTCAGTTGATCGCGTTTTTGTGCCTCTAATCACAATACACTGACAGCAATACAAACAGCTACACCATCACGACGCTCTCATCGACGCCATGACTGACTGACAGATAAGCATAATATTCATGTCCATTCCCATGTAATCATTAAATCTTTCTTGCACTTGACTCGAGTCTCGGGACCGAAGTCTCGTTCCCCGTTGTCCACCATATTGGGTAAACGTTCTCCCTTGCCTCATTGCCACGTGGAACTATTGGGAGTTAATTCCTAGCTAATATTAACCCTTATAACCTTACCCCATATATAAATTTATTATGTGAGACCTTTGGATATAAATTTGCTTGTTTCAGATTGAATTCAATTTAGTTATGGAGTAGTTTTAATTTAGATTGATTTGATTTGATTCATTATAGCTTAGTAATATTTAACTTCCATTGATAGTTTACCACAGTGGTGCCCAGACCTCGGGAATTAGCTACCAGTAAGGGATTTTTTAGGCAATGAGCAAGGGATTATCCCAGGGATGCAGGAGCAAGGACCCCGGAGGGGTGGGGCTTGGTTATCTTCCTGTACCTCCGGCACCGGTACCTCAGAGAATTGCAATAATAGGGCATTCGTATGCCACTAGGCTAAGGGCAGCCGACAGAGGAGCTGAGTCGTATCGGGCGTCGGAGGGGGATAGGACATTCAAGCTGTCCTACTTCGGGGTACTTGGAGCCACCGTTAACACCCTGAAAGCCTCCCCACAGTGGGTGCAGGTGGTCCGTTATAGGCCACACATGATCTTTTTGTTCCTGGGCGGCAATGATATACGCCCCGATACCGTGCCCCGCGAGTTAGCTAACGCCATCAAAGAGGTGGCGCTGGATCTGGAGCGTGAGTCCGGGGGGAGCTGCAAGATTGTGGCAATAGAGAGCCGGACTAGGGTCCGAGGTTTGTCAGCGGAGGAATATCACGCCATTAAGAACTCTGTTAACCGCGCCCTGAGGTGTCGGCTAGTAGAGACGCGGCACCGCTTTGTGTCAATCACTCTCAGCACTCGGGACCTCGACCAGGATGGCATCCACCTCTATTTGGATACCAAGCAAGTCCTGTATAATAAAATCGTAGGGCTAACGAAGCGTTGGTTAGAGAGGGACGCCGGGGTGATATCGTTGCGCCTGCCTAAGTCCTGCATCCCACCCATCATCTTTCCCCAATAATTTTCTTTTACATATCAGACTTCCTGTGACATATGACCTGACCTAACATATTTTCTTGTTCAATATGACCCTTTAGTAGGTATTGCTATTTTGTGTACTATTTTTTCTCCATAACATAGAAGTCCGCCGGTCGGCGTCTCTTAACTAGACTACTATTTTGCCGTTGTTTTTGTAACATTTAGATACATAGCCTATAGGCTTACATGCAAAATGAGTAAACAGGAAGAGACACCGTCGGGTGGGGTGCTGATCAAGGCCCCTAAAAATCAAAGGGCGGGACTTCGGGGAGTATTAAATAGGCTAATTGTGGACGTCAACACTTTCATCACTACTCCTAACCTCGAGGAATTGGAAGCTAGATTAGACAACGTCCAGGCTACCCACAGTCGTATTATGGCTCTGAGTGAGGTGATTGTGGCAGGCATGACAGAGGAGGAAGAGATAGTTACAGAGTGTGATAATCGGGCCCTCTATGATGAACCTGTCTTTAGAGCGAAGAACATATTACAGCGTGCTGTCGCAAGTAAGAAGGGAGGCGAGAATGAGGCCCATAGAAGGGCTGACCCAAAACACACTGTACACCTCCCAAAGCTCAATCTTCCTACATTTGGGGGCAAATTGACTGAGTGGTTAGCTTTTTGGGACGTATTTCGGTCTACAGTTCATGAATCCTCTTTGGATAATGTCCGCAAGTTTCACTATCTGAAGGGACAAATGGAAGGAGAGGCCTTACATTTGATAGAGGGTTTTGTGGTAGTGGATGATAGTTATCTTGAGGCAGTACAATTATTAAAGTCCACATACGGGGATCAAGAGCAGTTGAAGATGGCCCATGTCGTTGCCTTGTTAAAGCTCGCAGAACCACAGTATAAGGTTGAGGAGTTAGCAAATTTTAGGGTAAATATGGAGTGCCATACTCGATCGCTAGACACCCTAGGGCTCACCACACAAGAAATGATAGTCATTATCTTACGTCAGAAGCTTCCTATGGCAATACTTGACAAGGTTAGATCATTTGATCTGGGGGAGTTCAAAACTCAGTTCAGTAAGGAAATTAGCAATCTACAGTTGAACAAAGGGAGAATGTATGTGTTGGGAGGGCGTGAGATTGTGGAGATGAGGGGAACTGTAAGCATGACAGTGGGGACTAAAGTTGTTGTTGATGATGCTTTTATTTTATACTAGCCCACTGGGCCTAGGCCCTCTCAAGGCTAGTGGTGGAGGAGGTGGTACAGAGTTTAAAGTCACGTATATGTCAGTACTGTAGTTATATGTCATTGTATAAATTTATCGCTCTCAGGAAGTGACGAATAGGGGTGAAATTGAAAGAGTCTGAGTCAGAGAGGATGCCATGTAATGAGGTGTTCAGCAAGAATCTCCGTCTTTCAGATGCATAGACGGGACAAATACAAAGAAAGTGAAAAACAGTCAATGATGTATGGCAATGTTGGCATTCAGGTGGTGGACCACGAGGGGTAGACATCAGGTAACCATGTGTGAGGCGTGTGTGGCCTAAACGTAATCTAGTTAATAGGGTTTGGTCTGCACGTGAACCATTAATTGAAGAGGGCCACAAGTGTATGTCATCCTTAATGGAGCGAAGGTGGCCAGTTAATGGTTGCGCTCTCCACTCAACTCGCCAAGCGTCATAAACATGGCGACGGAGGACAGGGAGCATATCCTCCGAACGCAGCAAAGTAGTAGAGGGTGTACCATGACACGCTTGCTTAGCGAGGAAGTCTGCACGCTCATTCCCGGGAATTCCTACATGCGCGGGGATCCAGCACAGTGTGATGGAACGATTAGCGCACTGTAATTTGTGTATTGTGTGGATGATAGTCTTGACCAATGGGTCCTTGGGGGCAAATACACATAAGGCTTGCAGTGCACTCTTTGAGTCACTACAGATAACGACCCGTGGAGAGTTCCTCGACAATGAAGAGATGGTGCTTAAAGCACCTTGAATAGCCCATAATTCAGCAGTGAAAACCGTGGAGTGATGGTGTAAGGTACTTTGATACAAGCCATGGTCTGAGACTGCAGCGCAACCCACGGCATCCGCAGTTTTCGAGCCATCGGTGTAAAGGAAAACAGCCGGGATGTGATCATCAAGATGTTGTAAAGCGAGATGTCGACATTGAGATGGGGCTTGGGCATCAAGTTGATCCGCTAAGTGAAAGCAAACTGTAGGGTGTTTTAGGGTCCACGGAGTGATGTGACTAGGAGGGGGAGTTATGGGAGGAACGGTGATACTGTAAGTGGAGAGCAATTGGCGAGACAACATTGGGAATGGCACTGGAATGTTTGAACGATAGTTATCTGTGGAATGGAATAGTTCTAGTAGAGTTGGGTCATGACTGAGGCGAACAGCCGTACGCATGAGGACTAATCGACGGTGGTAGACTAGAGGTAAGGTCCCAGCATCACATAGGATATTGGAGACACGAGAGGAACGGAATGCCCCCGAGCTAATGCGGATGCTCAAATGGTGTACGCTGTCGAGGGTTCCTAATGTGGAAGCAGAGGCCGTGCCATAGACAGGGCTACCATAATCTAGGGCTGAGAGGATGGTAGCTCTGTAGAACAGTAAAAGCGTAGCGCGATCTGCGCCCCAATGGACTTGTGCGACTGTTTTCAGAACATTCATTCTCTGGAGGCAACGTGCCTTTAACCCAGTGAGACCCAGCGTCGCACGTGATGCGTCGGCAGTGTTTGATCACCAACTCCCAGCGACGCATCACGTGCGTCCGACATATAAAAAACACTTACGTGGCTCGTAAGGTAGGAAATGGCGGGAGAATAGGAGGGGGAGGTACCGTAGTGTGTGTGGGAGCCGGGCCAGTAGGTGTGAGCGGGCCGAGACAGCCGCGCGGCTGGTGGTGGTGGGCTTAGTGGGGATACTTTACACCCTTAGTTCACCGCCACTTTGAACCTTCATTACTCCGGTCGTATGGGAGCTAGAGGCTTGAGATTTATGTGAGACACTCCTTAGGATGTATGCCGTACAATGCCATACTCAGTTTTTACCCTAGTGCTCCCGGGGGGGTGGTCATGCGGGGGAGACGAACTATTGAAACCCCCCCCCCCCAAATGACCGAAATGATTTTTTTTTCTTCATTTCTCACCATTCTCTTCCATTTTGGCTCAAAAAACAAAAATTTGAGGCCCCCCCCCCCCAAACAAAATGTCCGAGGTGATTTTTTTTTTTTTTTTTTCATTTCTCATCCTTGTCTTCCATTTTAGCAAACAAAAACAAAAGAAGTGAAAATGGCTTGGGACTGGGGTGAACAAAATATTATAACTAGCCGGGGCTCAACGGGTTAAGCAGGCAATGTGACTCTTCCAATTGAGGTGAGTATCAAAGATTAAACCAAGGAACCTGGTATGTGGAAGGATCTGAATATTAGAATGTCCCATGGTGAGAGTAATGGACTGTTTACGTAAATGTCGAACATTTCTATAGAATACAACGGCGTTAGTCTTTTCAGCAGAAAATTAAAAACCAGCAGTGGATGCCCAAGAGTGGATGGATTTTAGAGCAATGTTGAGACGCCGTTGTATGTGAGTCAGACTGGGAGAAGTATAATATTGCGAAGTCCACATACAAGCTATACGATATTTCAGGTGGGAGGCTGCGTATGACACTATTGATCGCCATAATAAAGAGTAAGCTGCTAAGGGCACATCCTTGTGGTATTCCATTAATTTGTGACATAATGTCCGATAGGAGACCATTATTTTTGACCTGGAATGTACGGTTAGAGAGAACATTTTGTAAAAAGCAGGGAAGAGGACCCCGCATGCCAGAATCGTGTAAAAAAAATTAAATCCTGTGTCTCCATGTTGTGTCATAAGCCTTAGCAATGTCAAAAAATATTGCCACTGTGGGTTGGTTCTTGGAGAACCCATCACGTATTTGGTGTTCAAGGCGAATAAGTGAGTGCAGTGTAGAACGGCCAGGGTGGGAACCATTCTGATATGGGGATAGGAGGGCATGTGACTCAGCGTAATGTAAAAGTCGAGGATTGATCATTTTTTCCATTAATTTGCAGAGGCATGAGGTAAGCACAATCGGTCTGTAATTTGTGGGAAGACTATGATCTTTTCCAGGCTTCGGTAAGGGTATAGTGTAAGCATGCCGCCAAGACGGTGGGAAGTAGTTACTTATCCAAAACTGATTGTACAGTTGTAAAAGATGTTGTAGCGCAAGTGGATGGAGGTGACGGATGAGAGCGTACGAGAATCCATCCGGGCCAGGAGTAGTGTCTGTACACAGGTCGAGCGCGTGTCGCAATTCCGGAATTGAAAAAGGGGTGTTATATTCATGTGTTTTCCCGCTATGAAAAGATAGCGGGCGAGATTCCTCCATACATTTATAACGAAGAAATTGACGAGGCAATGACTGGTCTGAGCTGACGTGACAGAAATGTTTGGCATGTATGGCAGCGATGTCAAGGGGGTCATGTGTAAGCGTGTCTGAGGCAGGGTCTTTGAGTGGAGAGAGTGGAGGCCGTACAGTGCGTCCGTTGATACTGCGAAACTTTTTCCATAAAGTAGAGAGAGGGGTGCGGGAATTGAAGGACGAGATATATGATCGCCATGAAAGTATCTTGTTGTCAAGGATACTGCGTTTGACAACTGCACAGATCTTGTTATAGAACGTTTTAAGGGCAATTTTTTTCAATAGTGATGGTTATAAGGTCAAAGTAACGATTAGTGGAAAAAAGTCGGGGGGAAACAGTCTTTAAACGCCGCTGCCTAACACTCAGACGCTTAAGAAAGTGTTCCACACGATGCTTGAATTTTATCATTTGGGCTAGAGTGGGCGTCCACCAAGGGACCTGGCGAGGGTGCGTCAGCGAGGAGGTAAGCGGGATATGAGTGCGAGCAATGGAGTTCAGGAAGGACGAAAAATAATCAAAATTGTGTGCAGGGGAGGAGGTAGGGGAGAAGTCCGAAACGTCTGCAGAGGAGTGCGTATAAGACGTCCAATCGGCTTTAGAGAGATTATAACTCGATATTTGAGGGGAGGATGCAGGGCACAAATACTTAAGGAGTATAGGGTAGTGGTCGCTGGAGAAGCGATCCTGTAAAACTGACCAGTCAAATAGGGGAGCTGCGTCATCCAAGGCAAAGGAAAGATCAACAGCGGAAAATGTACAGTGGGTAGCAGATCTGTAGGTGGGGGTGTCAAAGTTGAGACAACAAAGAGTAGAATGACGGAGATATTTTTCAATTTTATCGCCTGGGATGTCTGTGTTTGGGTTGCCCCAAAGGGGAGAGTGTGCGTTAAAGTCGCCCAGAATAAGGTACGGTGGGGTCAGTTGTTGTACTATTTGATGAAGGTCTGAAGTATTGTAATGACAGGAGGGTTGATTGTAGGAGGAGCAAACAGTCAAGGAAGGAAGGTTTGGTAATGAAATGGAGACGGCAGTTGTTTGAAAAGGGTTGGGGTCAAGGGTGACAGGAACAAATACGCACTTATAGTGCACAAGGATGGCCGTTCGGAGATGTGAAGGGGTTATAGGGGAGCTAGCAGCAACAGTATAATGCCTGGGGGGGACAACAAAATTGCCTACATGTTGGAGGCAAATGCATAATGGTGAATATAATTTAAGTAATCGTTGTAATTCTCCCATACGGAGGCGAGTTTGGTATCCGTTTATATTCCATTGCAAAATGTTATATGCCATCAAGAATAGGATTGTCAGAGTCATCGACAATAGTGGTCTCTTGAAGAGAGTCTGGTAAAGGTTGTGAGTGTGGAGAGGGGTGTGTGGATGGAGGTGAAGGGGTAGATGTAAGGTCTGTAAATTTTTCAGAAATAGCTGTGAATTGTGTGACTAGTTTAGGAACAAGGGTGGGGCAGTGGAGGAGTTTTTGGCGCAGAGTGTTCATAAATAGATAAGCGGAGGTAACATCTTCATCAGGGTTAGGGGGAAGTGTACGTGTGGTGACAAATTCCTGCGTCCGAGCAAGGAGGCAGGGATCCGTGGCACAGATATGGGGTGTGATGTAATTACGGAAACAAATTGGACATCCACATTTGTCAGGTGGGATATTGGTGTGACATATCAATACAGGAGATTGTGAGGGGCTCGGGGTATGATGAGTCTTTATCGAAGGTTCGTCAGATGATGGTGTCGTAGGGTTAGCAGGAGTTTGTGGGGGAATGTCCCTAGGTTTGGGAGCATCGGGATCTGGGCAGTGGGGAGCGGCTAACGGAACATGTCGCTCAAGGTTACAGGGAGGATCAGGCGTGGTGAGGGTGGTACGCACATTGACAGGAGGTTGGTGAACATCAAAACGGGATTGTGATAGCTCTGTATTAGTCAAGTCAGAATCCAACAGGTTATTGTCCTTCAGGAATCTCTGCATCAAGTCCTTGGGCGTAGGATCAGATTCACAAATATGGGTGACACAATAACAAGGAGTCGGGTGAATTTGAGCATCTTCCGCTGGAGCTCGCTTGGAAAGAAATTTGTGAAGATGTTCGGTGAGTACTGTACGGGTAGAAGTCTTGTGCTGAAGTAGAAAGAATCGGCCGCAGTTATGGCAGCCACAGTCCGGATCGTGGGTAGGCATAACCCACTTCTGTGTGGTGGAACCGAGTTTCGAGGTCCGGGATAATGACCGGATAGGACTTGCAACCTTACGCTTTTTCCGAGGCTGCGACTGGGTGGAGTGAGATTGGGGAGAAGTCTCTATATCTGGTACTGTGTTACATTCCATGAGGTTCTCTTCGGCAGTCATGTTCCAAAACTCAGTATCATCGGTCAAGTTAGTAAATCCCTCGAACCTGTTAGAGGTGGATAGGTCAGGGGAGTTAAGGTGAACTAAACGGAAGGTATCATTGGTGGGGTAATGTTGTGGGCTAATAGGTGGTGCCGGAGGCTGCTCTGGATGCTGGTGGTCAGAGGAGTCAGCGGGTGTAGTTGATTCATACCGTCGATATGGAGGAGATTTACCTTCCTGCCTTAATTGTGCTGCAGCAGACCGGAAGGGGAGTCCTTTTGTGGCCTGTAAATGTAATACGTCACGATGAAACGCAAAGTGTGGGCATGTTCTGTCATTGGCTTTGTGGGACCTGTCACAATTTGCACAACGGGGCGCGCTGGCTTGACAATTGTTGAGAGCATGTTGTTCTGAGCCGCAATATAAGCAACGAGCATTGAGAGCACCGTGGGGTTGAATGCCCAAGCTTCCAGCAATTTGTGCATTGTCTCGGCTTGTTAACATACCTTCGTACATGCAGTTGGCGACCTGCAAGACGGACATGCATAGGGAGGTCATGGCGCTTAAAATAGATTTTGACAATGCGTAGTGGGGGCCGATTTCCACGCTGAGGAGCAGTATAAGTGTCAACTTTAACAACAGTGGGGTCAGTTCTTTGCAATAATTTTAAGATACGATTGGTTGAGTCTGTAAAGCTCTGATCTGCAAATTCGAAGTCGGAAGGGAGCACAACCGTGCCAGTACACTGATTCAGGTATTCATCTGGTTTACCTGTGTATCTGTCGTTGGGGGTGTCGAGGTAGGCTTGTAAGGCTTCTGATTGCTCCTGTGTTTTCACTTCAATCATGCGCTTGGCCGATCCAACAGCATGCATGGTGAAGTCACCAATATCTTGTGCTAGAGTATCGTATAGACTGAAATCATCCATAGGTTCACCAGAGACCGTGAAAAACCGTGACCAAACAGGGGGACTGAACATAGCGTTATAAGTGTCCTTCGAAGCAGGGATATACGTGTTACGTTTACGCCTTTGTCGGTTATGCGAAGGTACGAACGGTTGAAGCGTGTGAATGGCAGAGGAAATACCGGCAAGGTCTTTTCCTGTACCTGCATCAATGGCTCGTTGAGATCGTGGAGGTACAGAAGCAGGTTTAATTGAGGTAGTAGATCCTGCATCCGGAGGGAAGATGGTAACAGATGGAGTCACAGACGGGTCAGGAGTGCAAGAAGCATCCGTAGGGGTGTCAGCTGAGGGCATGCGAGGTTCTTCATTAAGGTTGTCAACGGAATGAAGAGGTAGGCTAAGGCTAGAATCATAATCTGGTAATTTAGAAGTTAAAGTCGAGACTGTGGGGTTGTCATCACTATTATTGATCACAGAGGCAGTACTGTGCATAGGAATTGATGCCGGGGAGATCACCTGATGGATCTCACTACCCGACGATGGAGAATTCGTCACAGTATCCTTAGGAGGTTTGCCAAGGTCTGTGGGTGCCATGCCTGAGTGGGGAACTCCGGCACTGTTGGCAGCAGGGGAAGGGTCCTTGAGGCAGTCCAATTTCTCGCAGGGGTCGGCGTCGGAGGGGGCAATTTTAGATTCCATAGGACGAATATTTCTAAATTCATCTGAGTCAGATTCCAAACCCACCATGGAGCCACAATTAGAGGACGGGACGACCGCCCTAGGAATTCTTGCAGATATACACCCCGACTAATGCACCTTAAGGAGCGTCGCTCCGTCGATCGCCGACCCAGCACAAGGGTTAGGGTTTGGCATAAAAGTTTCCCCTCGCTCGAACACGTCGGGTACCACAGTTCGACGGGTGTAGGGATTGCCGACCCACAACACCCTCCAACGAAACCAAAGAGTGAGTACGGTCGTTTACCTCATGACAGTCACGGTGCTCCCAAAGGAGGGGGCAGCGGGAAGAAGGGAAAAACGGAAAACAGAAAGGATGAGAAATGATAGGGCCCACTACAATTAGTTGGGGGCGGCAGGAAGGGTGGGCATGCGGGCATGCACTCCCCTCCTGCCGCCTCCGTCAGCCCCCGCACGTGTTCAAAAGTGAAACCAACGAAGCAGGCAGAGCGGGGGAGTGGGGACTAAAGAAAAGAAAGAGGGTACGTATAAGAAACCTGCTCAGATTCTATGCAAGCTATGTAACAACAAACATAAATGGAGTTTCTGTGTAAAATACCCAACAAATGAGACAAAACTAGCACAGGCGAAAAGATTGAAGCTATGTGTAGGTTGTCTAAGTAAGGAACATGGTAAGCAGGGACAATGTACTGCTACATACTTAAGGCCCTGTCGCCACTGCAAAGGACATCACTTTGATAAGTTGTGTCCTATGGCAGATAAAGTCAAAGACGTCAATCCAGAGAGTACTACAACTGTGACACTAGGTAGCACGCAAGACACCACTATATTGCCCACAATACAGATTCCCATGGAAGGTAATGACAGTAACAAAGTTTGTCGGGTACTTCTAGATCAAGGGTCTCAACGTTCCTTTATAAAGAGGTCCGTCTTAGTGGGACTGAAGCACCGAATCGTAGGGGCTGAGACTCTTCGATTGCAGAGCTTCACAGGGGTTACTGACAAACAAGACTACGAGATAGCGGAGATTTCAAATTTCTACCGTAAAAACGGTACTTTATGACATGTATCGTAGTAGACACCCTACCAGAATATGTATCTGTAGGAGTGAAGAAGGTGGAACACGCATTACGTAGCAAAGGGGTTAACTTGTCAGATCCCATGGGAAATCAGAGTGAGGTGCATGTTCTACTTGGTGTGGATCATTATTATAATGTGGTATACCCTGGATTTAAAAAGATGTGTGGTGTAATTTTAATCCCCACTAAATTTGGATATTGCATGAGCGGAAAGGTGCATACTACACAGTCAAAGGTCCTGGTCGACACGGTCTCGATATATAGTCAATGTAACCGCGGCAGAGGAGTTGGGAAGGGAGGATTCCCAACCTAGTGACCCTAAGATGGCTGCCGAGTTCGACCTGGAACGACTGTGGAGATTGGATCACATAGGCATTAATCCTATGGAGACTGATTATGACTCGGAAGTTGCGCTAAAAAGGTTTGACGAGTCTGTGAGCTACTGTGCCTCAGACAAGCAATATAAAGTTAGTTTACCCTGGAAGAACAGTGAGATAAGCCTGCCTACCAACTATGGTTTGGCATTAGGTCGCTTGCGCGCATTGCAGCGGAAATTGTCTAACGAACCGAGCACGCGCCAGGCGTATGACGATGTATTTCGGAGTTATGAAGATAGGGGCTTTATTGAGAGAGTCGATGTCAAGGAACCGATTAAGAAGGGTAGGGTTCACTATCTGGCCTATCATGGGGTAAGAAAAGACAGCATCACCACACCAATACAGGTGGTGTATGACTGCTCTGCCCATCAAGGTCAACAACCCAGTCTAAATGACTGCCTGTTGACAGGTCCGTCCATGGTGTCGGACCTGTCCCAACATCTATTGCGGTTTAGGCTGGGGAAGTACGCATATACCAGTGACATCGAGAAAGCATTCTTGATGGTCAAGTTAAAGGAGGAAGATAGAGATGTTACCCGCTTTCTTTGGTTCAGCGACATTAGCGACTCTGGAAGTCCGGTCATCATATACCGTTTTCGGGTTGTACTCTTTTGGGCCACGGTTCACAGTTTTTGTTAAATGCCACAATCAAAAAACATCTAGCTGATACTCATGAGGACACAAGTAAACTATCTCGCGGATTATATATAGACAATTTGCAGGGTTCTAGCGATAGTCAGGATGATTTGTTATATACATACTGGCAAGCACGCAGATTGTTTGCGGATGCACATCTATTTCTCCGCGAGTGGGTTACTAATAGTGAAGATCTTCTGAGTTTGATATAGGTGGACGGTACGGCATCTCATAACCAGGAAAAGTCCAGAAATTTGGGGATGATCTGGCAACCTAAACATGACATACTAACTTTTCAAACAAGGTGTTTTTCTCAGCAGACAGGAGCGCACACAAAAAGAAGTCTGTTGAGCAAAGTTGCGTAATTTTTTATCCTTTGGGTCTAGCATTACCGTTACCATAAGAGCTAGGATTCTAATGCAGGAAGTTTGGAGACGTAAAATAGGATGGGATGACAGTTTGCCCGAGGACCTGAATGACCAAGGGACATTGTTGTTGAATGAATATGCCATCCTATGTACTAAACCTATACCTCGTAAAGTGGCGGCGTTCGGTGACGTTACGTTACACACGTTTTGCGATGCTAGCGCCACGGCATACGGGGTAGCCATATATGTCGTTACTTCATTTGGGGCACATTTAGTTACAGCCCGGGCCAAGGTAGCCCCGGTTAAAAAGGTAACTATCCCTAAAATGGAATTGACTGCCATGCTGCTCTTAGCACGTCTGGTGCAACATGTACGTGCAGCATACGAGAGCGAATTAAATATTGAAATAGTTAACGTTTGGTGCGATAGTCAGGTCGCACTCAACTGGATACATAGCAAGAAGTCCCTGCCAGTTTATGTGCGGAATAGGGTAGATGAGATTAGAGCCCTTTTGCCAGACGTTGCTTATCATTATGTAAATACAAAAGAAAACCCTAGTGATCTCATAACTAGGGGTATAACGGCTAGCCAGTTAGTGAAGTCCGAATTGTGGTGGCATGGTCCAAAGTGGCTGCTCCATGAAAGTGAATGGATGATTTGGCATACTGTTGGTGAGGGACTTCTACCACTGGAAACAGTGGCAGTTACAGCCCAACCAAATGAGCCACCGGGTCCAATCATAGAGTGGGCAAGATTCGGTGACTATAATAAACTAGTCAGAGTTGTAGCTTGGGTATTGCGATATGTATCCAATATCAAGCTTAAAGTAACGGGCCAACTCTGCAACAAGGGTCACAACATTGATGCTCGTGAATTTAAAGCAGCTGAAGTAACTTTGATCAAATGGGTTCAAGTAGAAACCTTTTCCAATGAATTAGAATCCTTGCAAAGCTCGAATAAGACATTAATGCCTAATATAGTGCGTCAACTAAGGTTGCACCTAGACAATGGCCTCATCAGGTGTGAGGGTCGCCTGAAGTGGTCGGGTGTAACAGACGGCACAAACCGCCCTATACTTATGCCAACAAGACATCACGTTACTGATCTATTGATCATACGTGCACATAGGGAAGTAAATCACTACGGGGTATGTCATATTATATCAAATTTACGTCTCACATGGTGGATACCCAGAGTTCGACAAGTAGCTCGACGCGTAGTAAGAAAGTGTGTAATATGCCAGAGACTAAAAGGTAAACCATATGCAACTGGACCAGCTCCACCTCTACCTGAATGCCGTGTAATTGAAGACGAGGGAGCATGAGAAGGTTTATATATTATTGTTTACCTGTGCAACGTCTCGAGCGGTACACCTAGAATTATGTGATAATATGTCTAGCGAAGAATTTATGCTGGCGTTTAGACGGTTTTGTGCCCGTCGTTCATTCCCTCAACTCATTCTTAGCGACAATGCTCCCACTTATGTCCAAGCATCAAAATATCTAAAGGATATGAGTAGTGATCCTACTATCATCAATTTTTTGGGAGAGAAGAAGTGCGAATGGAGGTTCATTCCAGTTAAGGCACCTTGGTTTGGTGGAATGTGGGAACGGTGTGTCGGCATAGTAAAGTCAGGACTCAGAGCGGTAGTCGGACGTGCTCTATTAAAGTAGAGTGAGTTGACGACAGTCCTCACAGAGATAGAGGCAGTCATGAATGATCGCCCGCTTACATATGTGTACACCGACCTGGAAGAACCACTACCATTAACACCAGCTCACTTGCTATATGGAAAACCATTGACTGCGTTTCCATCTGATTTCCAATCCATAGTAGAGTTAGAGGATCGCTCGTTGTACTCTGAGGTAGCGGAGTCTAAAAGATACCAGTATATATCCAGGATAATCGAGGATTTTAGGAAACGGTGGATTAGTGAATATCTGCTAGCATTGAGGGAAAGGAGTGTTACTCCCTCTGGTAGACCAACGGCACCTACAGTTGGTGAAGTTGTTTTAATTAAAGAAGATAGTCCTCGTTTATACTGGAAATTGGGCCGCATGTTGGAGGTATACAAGGGGGCAGACTCTGTAGAGCAGGTGGCGCTATTGAAGACAGCCACTGGAACTACTGTTCGTCCTATCGCACGTTTGCACGCTTTGGAGCTCGATTCCGCATTGCAATCTGATGCTCCACCTGTTATTGCTGGGTCCGAGGATTCTCAAAGGAACGACTCACCTCTTACTGATGGTGATCATTCTCGGACCGGGATGCGTCCCAGACGCGCTGCTGCTGGCGCCGTCGACTTGTGGCGTCAGAAGATAGCCTCTGGGCAACTTTAAGTTTAAGGTGGGGTTCAGGTCTTTTTTTGTGGGGGGAGTGTATCGTAAATACGATAGGCTATGACTCTTTTGTGATCCCGTATGTCTCTGTGACGTCACGGTCGCTCCTGCAGCACGACGTAGGACGAGTAGATCGTATATTATAAGATTGTAAATAAGTTAAGTTATAAAAGGCCTAATATGCGATTAAGCAAAATTGCCATGGTCGTATGTAGTATATATGAATTTATCGTATATATTAATATAATTTATCGTATAGAGCAACCTAGATGCGGTACGATAATTTGGGCTCCTGGCGTTTGCCAAGGCAGCAAGGTGTGCCTTTGAGTAACACCAGAGCCTTCACGAACACCGACTAGTTAACATCTATTTTCCGCCCTCAGTTGATCGCGCTTTTGTGCCTCTAATCACAATACAGTGACAGCAATACAAACAGCTACACCATCACGACGCTCTCATCGACGCCATGACTGACTGACAGATAAGCATAATATCCATGTCCATTCCCATGTAATCATTTAATCTTTCTTTCACTTGACTCGAGTCTCGGGACCGAAGTCTCGTTCCCCGTTGTCCACCATATTGGGTAAACGTTCTCCCTTGCCTCATTGCCACGTGGAACTATTGGAGTTAATTCCTGGCTAATATTAACCCTTATAACCTTACCCTATATGGCGATGGGCTGGTCTATCAGAGTGATACCTGAGCGATCTCTGCCATACCCATAGCTTACTCTGACTGTTCCTTTTACTTATATATTTTCTAGATCTCAAGTGACGGCATCTCTTCCGTGGATTGACCTCCCAATCTACCAAGATTGGAAGCTAAAGCGTCACATTATTCCTTTGCCCCTCAACTTTCTCTTCATAATTGCTGAGGGGCACAGGGCCCTGGGTGGGGCTTTGGTTTCCCGGGCGTTTACGCACCCTCTCAGCTCCCCGCCATGGAGTGGCTTCGGTCACCCAGGCTTTATTGTGGTCGGCAGGGAGGGTTCTGTGGGGGCGCTCGTTTATGGCCTTGGCCTTACTCGGGGCCTTGGGGCTGTTCGGCCAGGCAGCTTGGGGAACAGCAACAACAACCTTACCCTATATATAAATTTATTATGTGAGACCTTTGGATATAAATTAGCTTGTTTCAGATTGAATTCAATTTAGATATGGAGTAGTTTTAATTTAGATTGATTTTATTTGATTCATTATAGCTTAGTAATATTTAACTTCCATTGATAGATTACCACACATCTCCTTCACACACACACGACACACAGGATAGTGCCGGGCTGAAATTTCAAACGCAGAGCCACACAAACTAGTTCCAGGCTCCCAACCCTCCTGGCGCCAAAAAGAGCCACCCATAGAATATACTTTCGAAAATATATAAATGAACAAATGAAAAAGTAAAATAGTTTGAGTGACCGATCATATAAAACAGTAGAGGAGAGTAGGCAGTGTCGCCCCCTCCCCCCACGTTTAGTGTCGAGTAATAAATTCGGAAGAAAACAATGACAACAATAAAAATGGCGTCCAGAAACATTTAATAATAATAATAATAATCGTCTGGTAACTTATATAGTGCTCGTTCTCCTCCTTCGAGGATTCACAAGCGCTTGGCTTTCTTTAGTCTACCAGAGACCATTACCCATCCCCCTTGCTCATGGGGAGATGGTAACCGCCGGCTATATCCCAGAAAAACTTTTCAATCTGAGCGGGGATTGAACGCTAGACCTTCAAGATGGGATTCAGGCACGCTATCAACTGAGCCAGCCGGACAGCTGGCACAACATGTAGGCATGATATACACATGAATAAGGGTACGATATGCCAGATATGCAAAATAACGTTTCATTGGGCGTGTGTAGGCCTATCACCAATTAATACAGCCTTCAAGGATATAGGGAAAAACCTACATTTCTGTGACAATTGTATTGAAGTCACAATGCGAATTATTCAGACAGTAGAAAATACAGATGGGCAAGATAGGAATTAATACACGAATGATGCGGTAAATTACCATAGAGGAGGAAAATATTGAGGGGTGACAGGGACAGCCCCACCCTGGATACTCCGCCCATGACCGGGGCACATCCCACACACCCTCCGACACTACCTGCATCGCCTCCCCAAGGCCAAAAATGCCGTCTACTGCACCCCAACTATCACCACATGCACAATACCAATTACATAAATCCACAAACCCTCCCACTTCACAGCTTCCTATTGTCACTGATCACCCTACTGTCATTGACCAAATAACTTCCCAGGAAGCAAATATGAAGCAACAGGCCCATTTAACAGGCTCCCCCAACCACAGTCCCCCACTTGACCCGTCCACCACCTCCACCCCTCTGCCATCTGCCCACTTACTCCCAGTAGACCAGGACACCCAGCCCCCCTCTACACATCTCATAACACCACACCATCCCTTAACCACACCACTATTTCCCTCAACTACCAGGCCTACCCCTCTCAGACTCAGCTAGTCCCTCAGTATAGCTCACCACAAAACCGTTCTCAGCCACCTTCACCAATATGCAGATATTATCTGAAAAGACGGTGCTACTTTGGGCAAAACGGTGATATTGGAGGAAGATGTAGATTTGCACACCCACAAATTTGCAACATTCTGATAAATGATGGAAACTGCATATTTAGTGGAAGATGCAGATACCATCACCCATCCATCTGCAAGTCATCACTCAAAAACAAGACCTGCTATGATACTAACTGCCATGATTTTCATATTAGAGGTACATGGAGGTATGCAAGAAACACAACAAATGGTACTGGTAACCAAAAAAACTCTCCAGCTTCGGCAGGTGCCCAACCCCGAAAGGGGTTGAAATAGGGGAGCTATCCCCGCCAAAGGCGGCTTTCTAGGGCCTTTCCTAGCTGATGCTGAGAGGATTGGGTTCTAGTCATGTGGTGATGGGCTGGTCTATCAGAGTGAGAACTGAGCGATCTCTGCCATACCCATAGCTTACTCTGACTGTTCCTTTTACTTATATAATTTCTAGATCTCAAGTGACGGCATCTCTTCCGTGGATTGACCTCCCAATCCACCAAGATTGGAAGCCAAAGCGTCACATTTTTCCTTTGACCCTCAAACTTTCTCTTCATAATTGCTGAGGGGCACAGGGCCCTGCGTGGGGCTTTGGTTTCCCGGGCGTTTCCGCACCCTCCTCAGCTCCCTGCCATGGAGTGGCTTCGGTCACCCAGGCTTTATTGTGGTCGGCAGGGAGGGTTCTGTGGGGGGCGCTCGGTTATGGCCTTGGCCTTGCTCGGGGCCTTGGGGCTGTTCGGCCAGGCAGCTTGGGGAACAACAACTCTCCAACTTCGCGAGGACGAGACAGAGGAAGAAAGCAAGGAGGGAAATGGCAGATGAAGATGAAGAGATCGAGGGAGATGGAAGAGCACATAGAATACATAGAGCACCTCCTGTCCTCGTCTTTCCCTCCCCTTTTCCACTCTGATGGCACAACCATCACTTCTTCCTCTGACAAAGCTGAACTCTTTGCTCAAACTTTTGCCAGAAACTCTACCTTGGATGATTCCAGTGCTATTCCTCCCTCTCCACCCCCCTCTCTCCTACTTATGCCTAATATCCTAATATCTTCTAAAGATGTACTTTCTACCCTCTCTGGGCTTAATACTAAGAAGGGATACGGTCCGGACGGTGTTCCTCCTGTTGTACTTAAAACCTGTGCTTCCGTGCTGACCCCCTGCCTAGGCAAACTCTTTCGTCTCTGTCTCTCCTCTAACATCTTTCCTTCTTGCTGGAAGTTTGCTCTCATTCAACCTGTCCCAAAGAAGGGTGACCGCTCTCAACCCTCCAACTATCGTCCAATTGCTCTCATCTCTTGTATCTCTAAAGTTTTTGAAACTATTCTTGCTTCCAAATTTCTTAAGCATTTCTCTTCTCATAATCTGCTCTCAGATCGCCAGTATGGCTTCCTTAAGGGTTGCTCTACTGGTGATCTTCCTTCATATCTTACTAACTCTTGGTCATCCAACTTTAGAGACTTCAGTGAGACTTTTTCTGTTGCACTAGACATATCGAAGGCCTTCGATAGAGTCTGGCACAAATCTTTAATTTCCAAACTGCCCTCCTACGGTTTCTGTCCCTCCATTTGTGCCTTTGTCTCTAAGTTTGCAAAGTTTTACATTTTAATTTCCTTTCCGGCCGTTCCATAGCTGCGGTTGTGGACGGCCATCGCTCAATTCCTCATCCTATCAACTCCGGTGTTCCTCAGGGTTCTGTCCTATCTCCTATTCTCTTTCTAATTTTCACAAATGATCTTCTCAACTGTACATCTAGCCCCATCCATTCATATGCAGACGACTCTACTTTACACCACTCAATTAGTTTTCCAGAACGCCCCAGCCAGCAGTCCCTCAAAAGTAATCGTAATGAAGCCATAAAATGCTTATCGTCTGATCTAGCTTCTATTTCCAATTGGGGTAGAGAAAACCTTGTTACATTTAATGCTTCCAAAACTCAATTTATCCATCTTACTACCCGTCAAGAACCTCCTGAGGACTATCCCTTATTCTTCAACAATACAAAAATCATCCCTTCATCTTCCCTCAATGTTCTCGGTGTCTCTTTTTTCTTCTGCTCTCACTTGGAAAGACCATATTACCAGTCTCGCTAAGGCAGCCTCCCAGAAGCTGGGTGTGCTCAACCACCTCAAGGGGTTCTTTACCCCTGCACAGCTACTTGCTCTGTACAGGGGCACAGTGCGTCCTTGTATGGAGTATTGTTCTCCTGTGTGGGGAGGATCCTCTCACACCGCACTCCTAGATAAAGTAGAAAAGAAAGCTTTTTGTATCATTAACTCCCATCCACTCACCAATTCTCTGCAATCTCTCTCTCTTCGCCGCAATGTTGCATCTCTCTCACTATTCTATCGCTACTACAATAATCAGTGTTCCTCAGAGCTTTCCCAGTGTATACCACCTCCTCTACGTAGGGTACGTAGTACCCCGCCTTGCAACACAATCCCACCCCTACTCTGTGCAACTCTCCAACCCAAGAGTGAAACGCTATTCTCAGACTTTCTTCTATTCAACTGCTGAGCTCTGGAACTCTCTCCCAGAATCAGTCTTTCCCTCTTCCTATGACTTAAATTGCTTCAAACTCCGTGTGTCCAGGCATTTTAGCTCGAACGTCCCTTGATTTCGGCCCTGCCACTCTTTGAAATCTGGGGGAGGCACTCGTTGCAGGCAGTTATGCCTTTCGTCTCCCTCATTCACATAAAAAAAAAAAAAAAAGAAAAAAAAAGTGGCGAATACTTCCCGAAGACTATTAGAAACACATAGTACTCCAAACAATCTCTCCCCACTCTTGTTTGCAAATATAGAAGGCCTAAAAAACAGAACCACAAAGAACCATTTATTAGAGGCCTGCTAGAAGAAGGAAACGCTATATTTGCGGCTCTCACAGAAACTCACATTAAAGATCAAGAGGATAGTGAAGTATGGATTCCTGGTTATAACCTACACAGGGCGGACAGAACGCATAGAACACGTGGAGATGTAGCGTTGTATATACATGACTCACTGACATGTACTGAATTCCTAAATAACAGTAATGAAGTGGTGGAAATACTGGGAGTTAAAATAGCATCCCTAAATTTAGCAGTTATAGTAACATACAGGCCTCCAGACTCATCCCTAGAAGAATTCAAAACCCAGCTCAACAAAATAAAATCAGAAGTGGAAACCCTGGGGAACCCAACACCAAATATTATGTGGCTAGGAGACTTTAACCTACCAAACATTAAATGGAGACATCTAGAAAACCAGGTAGTGGCAAATAACACAGGAGAAGCAAATACAAATACGAGAGAGCTTTTTAAACTTTGCGACTTTTTTAGTCTTACCCAGCATATTGCCGAACCCACACGGGAAAACAATATCTTAAGACTTGGTCTTCACTAACGACTCTCTAGTACACAGCATTAACATATCGGACCCAACAAACTCAGATCATAAACTAATTGACATCAACACAACCTTAGCAAGTGTACAGACAACCTCAGAATCGAGCCCAAAAACCGGCCCTTTCAGTAAATTTAACTTCAATAACAAAAATATTAGGTGGGAAGAGGTATATCAAGAAATGGAGGAAATAGACTGGGAAGATTTAATGAATAACCTGACACCAGCAGAATGTCTAGTCCTAATAACAGAAACCATGACCCAAATTTGTAACCACCTACAAGACAAACAAGACGAAGAAGCAAACAGGATCGGGAAAGAAGGAAGCTGTACAGAAGAAGAAAGTTACTCACACAAAGGCGCACACATCAAAATCTACAGGATAGACAAAAGACCAAAATAGATAGAGAAATTGTGGAAATTGAACAAAGACTAAGAATATCATATGAACTACAACATATGGAAGAAGAGAGGAAAGCTATTGAAGGTATAAAGGAAAATTCCAAGTACTTCTTTTCATATGCCAAACAAAAGGCTAAATCAGCATCAAACATCGGCCCACTAAGCAAAGGGGATGGTTCATTCATAGGGGACAAAAAGGAAATGAGCGAACTCTTACGCCGGCAGTATGAAATGGCCTTCAGTGAACCTGATGAAACAAAAGCCATCAGAGACCAAAATATATTTTTCATGGAAACCTCCCTCACGGAAACCCCACAGATGCTGGATATTGATTTCGGTCCAAAAGACATCTAGAAGAGGCCATTTCCAACATGCCATCCCACTCGGCACCAGGCCCGGACTCATGGAATTCTCATAATGAAGAAATGTAAGGAAAACCTCTCAAAACCCCTGGTTATAATGTGGAGAAGGAGTCTAGACACTGATGAAATACCAGATAGCTTAACCCATGGGATCTGGGAGGCCTAATATGAGGCAAAACAAATTTTGGTTAGGAGTCCAGGAGATCTCATATGAGGCAAAATCAAAGGGTTTAAATCGCGCGGATGTGCAGCGCCACCAAGCACAAACTAACATGCAGCATCAGTTCTCTTCATGCATCCAACATGGATGGAGCTAATCCAAAATAAATCGCTGTGTCCGAATCGCCGCCCGCCGCCGCGTCCCGTACGCCTAACAAAAGCAAGGCTAAAACTACCAAGAAAACAGTGCTTAGTCCCGGTGGTGTTGCACACACTCTGGAAGAGCTAAGGAATATAGCGAACTGAGTGAATATAACGAACTGAGTGAACTTGGGATTGACTTTGGCGATGAACAAGTGGGTAGCGTAGTGGCGGATGGATTAGAGTTTCTGGGCTTTATTAGTACCGATGAGGACGATCATTACGAGGATAATGACGATGGTGAATGCAGTGCTCGTGAATATAGTAAACTGAGTGAACTTGGGAGTGACTTTGACGAAGAACAAGTGGTTAGTGAAGATGCGGGTACGGTACCGTACGCTTGCCTAGCCTAGCCTAGCCTAGTAAGTGAAAGTGACACACATATGTATAACAAGTAATAATAACTCAATAATAACAGTGAGTGACAATAATTCATAACAAGAAGAGTAATAAGAGTGAAAGTGACACAATAATATCCAATAACAGTTGAAAGTGCCGAAAATATGTTATATAAAGTTTCATATACCTCACATAATGGTTGAACAAGCAATAAATGACACAATAATATCACATTATCTCCATAAAAACATAATATCGTGTACCGGTACCAAAGCCAACGAAGCAACGAGTGACTTAGTGCGTGCTAGCCAGGGTCGCGGCGAAGCGTTCGGACGCAGGCAAAAATATGCGGGAAATTACCTCCATTCCCATTATCATATCTTGGCAACCACTTGTCGTAGCGATGTCTACTCAACGCCATTCTACAGACGAAGATTTGTTCTACACTATGCAATTTAGTTGACTGCTCTAGGTGGTCTCAATCAGTAGATATCGATTTATGAAGATAGCCATTTTTCAGGAATACCCCCGGACACGACGATCGCCTCATATGAGGGCCCCCGGATCCCGAGGGTTAAAAAACGCAATAATTGCCCCACTGCATAAAGGAGGGAGTAAAGCACTACCAAAAAACTACCACCCGGTAGCTCTAACCTCCCACATCATTAAAGTTTTCGAGCGGGTCATGCAAAGCAAAATCTCAGCATTCATTGAGGCAAATGAACTACACAACACCGGTCAACATGGGTTCAGAGCGGGAAGATCATGTCTCTCACAACTTTTGGAACATTATGACAAAATTCTTAAAGCGCTAGAAGAAAAGAAATTTTTTGATGTCATCTACACCGATTTTGCTAAGGCATTTGATAAATGTGACCATAGTATAATAGCCCACAAACTAAAAGCAAAAGGTATACCGGGGAAAATCGGACGGTGGATATACAATTTCCTCGTAAACCGGAAACAATCAGTAGCAGTAAACCAAGTCACATCTGAGCCTTCGGATGTCAAAAGCTCAGTGCCCCAAGGAACAGTGCTAGCGCCCCTTCTGTTCCTCATTCTAATTTGCGACATAGATACCAACACAAGACACAGTATGGTGTCGTCTTTTGCGGATGACACAAAACTAAGCAAGATAGTAAACACACAAGAGGATACGGGCCAGCTGCAGGAAGACATAAATGTAGTGTTCCAGTGGACTAGGGAAAACAACATGCAATTCAATGAAGAAAAATTCCAATTAATAGGGTACAGAGATAATAATGTTGTCAAAGAGAACACAAACTACCTAACAGAATCTAACCACATAATAGAATGGAAAGACAGTGTGAAAGACCTTGGGGTGTTAATGTCTGAAAATATGGGTTTCAAAGAACATAACCAGGTCAAAGTTGCGGCTGCGAAACGTTTAACGGGTTGGATTCTGCGCACATTTAAAACACGCGGTGAATTACCTATGATAACGCTCTTCAAATCTCTAGTGCTACCGTGGCTTGAATACTGTAGCGTATTAACATCCCCATACAAAGCATGTGAAATAAATGACTAGAGTGTACAAAGAAATTTCACTTCGCATATAAGTTCGGTAAAACAGCTACACTATTGGGATCGTTTAAGAGCACTGAAACTGTACTTGCTGGAACATAGAAGAGAACGTTACCTAATAATATACACATGGAAAATCGCAGAGGGTTTAGTACCAAACCTACATACAGTAGGCTCACATATCTCGATCAATCTCATCTCGATATTTCGCATCTCGATGCCACCTTCAAGCTCTCCCCAATCACAAATCTCGATGAAAAAACGTTAATCTCGATAGCTAATAGCTAAATATCGATGCTAGATGCTTATATACTAATATAAACAGATTAATCTTGACCAAATCGATGTGTGAACCTCACAGTCATTGTGTTTTGTTCACCTGTATACTAATGTACCGCTAGTATCGATCGTCTCAAGCGGTAGTCTAACCTGTCTCTGCCGCTTTCATTTACGTAGTAATAAAAATGACTTTACCATGTTTTAATATACATTATTATTTGTATGAGGAAAATCTAATATATAATAATAGTAAAGACAAAAGAAAACTTGATTAAACTTTATACCATGGAAAATTTATTGAAGTCGGTAGATCTAGCGGCCACTTGGTGTACCAGTCACACATCCGCCATTCGCTTGAAAACTTGTATTGTGAAGTCGTCTACCTGGACCTTTTTTTTATCGCATTCATAAAATGCCGGTACTAGTGGTGACAGGGTGAGGGAAGCAATTGCAAGAATTGATGACGGTGACTGTGCGCCGGGTGCGGAGACGCAGTAACCTAACTGCGTTCGCCTCGGAACCAACAATCAACCACACAAACCTCTTTATCAATAAATATAAGGTAAAAATAAAACTCTTTCATTATTAATTTTATCTATTTTAACATATTATATATATTGCATGTGATTGTGGGGGGCAAATGTGAAAATTGACAGATTTGATGTAGGTTAGTCGGCAAGTGGCTGGAACCGATTGTATTTTTTCCCATAAGAAGTTAACTTCGCATCTCGATATTTCGAATCTCGATCGGTATTTGTGGGAACCAATTATGATCGAGATTGGAGATTCCACTGTACTCCGATAGTCATGAAATTCAGTGATAGGAGAGGCTGGGAATGCAATATCCCCCGGATGAATAACAGGGGTGCTATGGGGGCTCTCGCGAGGGCTGGTTATCACACAGAGGCCCACGTCTCTTCAACAAACTCCCACGGCGAGTATGTCTCTTTAGACAACTTCAAGAGAGCCCTCGATGTTAAACTGCAAAAAGTGCCAGACGAGCCCATCTTCGCAAGGTAGCATGCTGTCTCTTCAAACAGTCTGCTGCACCAAAACACAACCCACAACGAGGGGTGACGCGCTCCTCGGTGCTGCTAGGAGAGTGGCGAACACAACCTTAGGTGACCTTAGGTAGGTGGGCCTGAGCATATAGATAGATAGATAGATAGTGAAGAGTGGACGTGGATAAAAGGATGATAGATCAATGTTGACCAAGGAAGATCTGGGATGAGGTCATGAGTATTTTATACCTACAATCATTTGTATTTCAGCTGACGGTAAATTGAGTTCCTCAGCAACTGATTTCTTGCTATGTAATGAAAAAGTATGAAACTGCTATATCTCTGTGAAGTATTTATGTCAAGTTTTCCTAATTAACAATATATTTCAGAACAAAATCTTCATAATATCTGAGTAAACAAACTATGGGGATATGGCAATTTACCATCGACCAGGAAAAAAACAGACTACAGTATAGTTACTGTGATTTACTTGGATACTTTGGGGTAATGGCAACTTTAATGCCAATCACTTCACAATAAACATTTTCCACTAACCTCTCGTTGAAGAAGTAAAATGTTTTAGGCTTCTGCTGTGTTTGATTATTGTTGACGTTGATCTGGAGTTGTACCAGCTGGCAGGGTAGACTTGCTCAGGTTCAGGGAAGGTCTTGGGTGGTCGTTATCGTTGCTGTCATTGTTGGAGGCGCTGGAACCATCTGGACAAATATTTAGACTGGATTAGTATAGATGCTAAGACCCAGGTTAACACTATCTGGTGCGACGTCTTGGGGGTTATTATGACATTTTGCTTTATTAGTATTGAGAGTGAAATAGTATTGCAAATAAAAAAAAGTCTCAACAGGAGCTGATTATATACAGTTGCTAAGACATGAACATGGGACAAATGCTGCGGAGAACTTGCTATAAGTAGCCCTACTCCTGTCACAGGTCGTAGCGCAGTTGGTAGAGCACTCGCCTGCAAACTGTGAGGTTGATGGTTCGAGTCTCCAGGCCTGCCAGTGTGTGCTATTTGACAGACGCCAGTGCTGTTGGTGGACGGAGCGGTCTAGCAATCTGTGGCAACTATTCACTGAAGTCCGTAATCATCAGGGCACCCACCCTAACCCAGCTCTTGAGCAGGGAGTGCATGGTGGTACAAAACGCATCATCATTGTTGTACCCTCTCTCGCACTTCATCCTCTATACCAGTACTCCCATCTTTACTTATCACACTTCCCAAATACTTACATGAGTTGACTTTCTCCAGTACCTGTCCCTTTAGCCTCACCTCACGTTCTGTGACTGCATCCCTCTCAAGGACCATAACCTTACTTTTCTCCACATTGACCTGTCAGTAAAGTGTTCCTCATCGAATGGTGTTTATATATATTCATTCAGTGAAAAATTTCTGGTGCCCAAGTTTCATACATTTCATGCAGAGGCTAGTTCTGTTGAAAGAGTATGTACGGTAAGTGGAAGAAGTTGAGAGAGTTGCTACCAAGATTGGCAACAAGGGTTGCCAAGTGGCAAGTTTTTATTGTACAGTACTGTACTATGAGTATGAAGAGTATGAAAATGTATCGGACATGTGTGAGGTAATGAATAACAAATTGGGGTCAGTTTTTACTAGAGAGGAAGGTTTTGACGAACCACAGGCGGGAGTACTGGAGAGTGGTCTTAGTAAGATTGAAATAACTAGAGATGAGCTGTTATCTGCGATGAGAGGACTTGAAGTAAGGAAAGCTATGGGACCGGATGAAGTGTCTGCCTGGGTTTTAAAGGAGTGTGCAGAGCAATTAGTGGAGCCAGTGAGGGACATAATTCAAGCTTCCTTAGATAAAGGACAGGTTCCTGTTGAATGGAAAAGAGCTAATATCATTCCGATATACAAGAATGGAAACCCTGAGGACCCTCTAAACTATAGACCAGTTTCACTTACTAGTATTGTATGCAAGATTTGTGAAAAGCTAATTAGGAAGAGATGGATGAAAATGTTGGAGAGAAAGAAGATAATAACCCCAAAGCAATTTGGATTCAGAGAAGGGACATCTTGTGTTACCAGTTTGCTATGTTATTACAGTAGGGTGATAGATGTACTCCAAGAAAGAGGCGGATGGGTGGACTGCGTCTACTTAAACCTTTCCAAAGCATTCGATAAGGTACCACATAAGAGATTGTTATCTAAGCTTGAGACACTAGGATGTGTCAGGGGGAGTTTGCTGAAATGGATGGAGAGCTATATAACAGATAGGGAAATGAGGACCAACATTAGAGGAACTTACTCATCGTGGCGGAAAGTTGAGAGTGGTGTGCCGCAGGGATCTGTGTTGGCACCTCTCATGTTCCTTATGTACGTGAATGACCTGCCGATAGGCATAAACTCTTACATGTCAATGTTTGCAGATGACGTAAAAATTATGAGACAAATAACAAATAAAAGTAGTTGTGAGGAGCTGCAAGGGGATTTAGATAAAATATACGAATGGAGCACCAAGTGGAAAATGAAATTTAATATAAGTAAATGCCATGTGTTAAATATGGGAAGAAGTGTGAATAGACCAAATTGGGAGTACAGGATGGGAGATAATATAATTAGCAAGGCCGAAAAAGAAAAAGATTTAGGGTTGATTATACAAGATAATTTGTCGCCAGAGAAACATATTAACAAGCTCTTTAGCGGAATGTATGCAATGGCCGGGAATATGAAAGTTGCTCTGAACTACTTGGATGAGACCATGGTAGCGAAAATTATGAAGAGTATGATTAGACCAAGATTGGAGTATGCAGCAGTGGTGTGGTCCCCGCATCTAAAGAAACATATTCACAAGTTAGAAAGAATCCAGAGAGCAGTCACTAGATTGGTTCCAAGTCTCAGAGAACTGCCATATGAAGGGAGGCTAGACAAATTAAATCTACCGAGTCTAAAAGAGAGGAGAGAGAGGGGAGACATGATAATGATGTACAAATGTACCCGGGGGCTGGAGAGGCTGGATAGGGAGGATATATTAATTATGGATACAGGAATAACTAGAGGCCACAGCTACAAAGTAAAAAGACCTACCTGCAAGAACGATATCAGGAAGTTTAGCTTCCCCTATAGATGTATTGACAAATGGAATGGGCTGGAGGAGGAGGTGGTAGGGGCAAGGAACATCCATATTTTCAAGAAAAAAATTGGATAAAAAGTAGACTGAGAGACGGGACAACACGAGCTTAGCTCAACTCCTGTAAACTACAATTAGGTAAATACAATTAGGTAAATACTAAAACCACGCTCTCTGTGGATGAAGCGGTCTTTAAACTTGTATGTATGTAGGAGTGAGAAGTATGTTGCTTTATGTTAGTCACTGCCATGGCCAGTCAAAGAAGATGACACCAGAACATTTAAGGAAATGAGCAAAGGGAGATGGTAGCGAGAGAGAGACCAATGAGAGAAGGGATATGATAGAGACTTTTAAGATAGTGTCAGGAAGTATGATGAGATGTGTGTGAAGGTATCTTCTTGATGCGGAGGGAACAAGAACGAGAGGACACTCAAAGAAAATTTACAAAGAAAGAAATAGGCTTGAGAAGGCAAAGAACTCATTTTGTGATAGAGTGGTAAATGAGTGGAACGCAATGCCCCAGTATGTAGTCAATTCCGAATCAATAAGGGAGTTTGAAAGTAATCTTGATAAAGCATGGGGAAGACAAGATTTGAAGTTTGATTATAAAGCAAAAATACAGAATAGTAAAAATGTTGCGTCTGCTACCGCCGCCGCCAACACCGTGAACGACCGCAGCAGTGCAAGTACTGGTACTGAGCTGGATACACAGGCCTAGTTTGCCCTTTTCCAGAGGATCTACTGTAAGTAAGAAACTGTAAGAGAAGACTAGAAAGATAAACTTTGTATAGAGTGTATCAGTTGTGTATTGTGATGGTTTGATCATGTGGAGAGAAAAGATGAGGATGACTGGATGAAGTGTGTAGTAGTCGTTCCCTAAGCTGCCTGGCCAAACAGCCCCGGATGAAATGTTTTAGAAGTACTGGTATGCAAGTGATTGGAAAGAGAGAAAGGATTAGGATGACTGTGTGAAGAGTTTTAGAAGAGTGGAAGTTGTGTGAAGCATGACAGTTGTAGCAATGTAGAGTGACAATCATCTAGGAAGAGCGGAGTATTTTATATATATAGTCAGTTATATTTCAGCTGACGGTAAATTGAGTTTCTTAGCAAATTATTTCTTGATACTTAATGGAAAAGTATGAAATAGCTATATCTGTGAAATTTTAAAGCAAAGTTTTCATAATTAACAATATATTTCAGAACAAAATCTTTGTAATAACGGAGTAAACAAACGAGGATATGGCAATTTACCAACAGCCGAGAAAAAACAGAGTACAGTAGAGCATAGAGCATAGTTAACGAAACTTACTTGGATGATTTTGGGTACTGGCAACTTTAATGCTAATCACTTGTAGATTGAGACGAGGCAATGTGGAAAAGAGCGGTGCATACCCACGTGCAGTGTGTGGAGAGGGAGTGGGCGTTAACTCAATTCAATGTAGCATCTGTCAATGTTGGGTACACCATGGGAGAAAGCGCTGTAGTAGAATAAAGGGACCCCTGCCGAAGGATAAGTCAGAAATAGAGAAATTTGAGTGCGTAGTGTGCAAAGGCGAGCTTGTGTTAAGTGATGATCCTGTGGCTGTGAATTTTGGAAATGAGTCTTTGGAGCTGGTGAACAAGTTTTGTTACCTAGGAGATACCATCTCTGCCGGTGGTGCGGCCGAGGCTGCCACTGTTGCTAGAATTAGGTGTGGCTGGGGGAAGTTCAGAGAACTGATGCCAATCCTGACCATGAAAAGAATGCCTCTCCCCCTGAAGGGAAAGGTGTATGCCTCATGTGTTAGAAGTGCAATAATGTATGCCTCAGAAACATGGGCCGTTAAAGTAGAGGGTGTCAACAGAATGGAGCGTAATGAGATGAGAATGGTGAGATGGATGTGTGGGGCCAGGCTACAGGATAGAATAACAAATGTTGAGCTGAGGAGACGTTTAGGTATAAAGAGTATTGGCGAGGTGATGCGTACAAGTAGACTGGGATGGTATGGACATGTGGAGAGAATGGATGAACAAAATTGGGTGAAAAAATGCAGGTCTGTGATTGTGGAGGGAGCTGCACCAAGGGGTGGACCGAAGAAGACCTGGGATCGGACTATACGCGACGATCTCAAATACAAGAACTTGACAAGTGAAGCAGCCCTTAACAGGGTTGCCTGGAACGCCGCCATTAGGACGAGAGACTGAGACTGCACTTATGTGTGGAACACTCAGTCTTGAAATTTTATGTATGTATGTACTTCACAATAAACATTTTCCACTAACCTCTCATTAAAGAAGTCTTCTGTTGTGTTTGATTATTGTTGACATTGCTCTGGAGTTGTACCAGCTGGCAGGGTAGACTTGCTCAGGTTCAGGGAAGGTCTTGGATGGTCGTTATTGTTGCTGTCATTGTTGGAGGAGCTGGAACCACCTGGACAAATATTTAGACTGGATTAGTATATACAGTATGCTAAGACCCAGGTGAACACTATCTGGTGCGACGTCTTGGGGGGTTATTATGATTCTGTATTTTGCTTACTTATTATTGAGTGAAAATAATATTGCAAATAACAAAGTCTCATCAGGAGCTTATTATGTACAGTAGCTAAGACATGAACATGGGACAAAATTAATGCTGCGAAGAGCTGGGTGTCATAAGCCCTATTCCTTGTCATTACTTTCAGTGTTCCTCCAACTCTCCTCCCTTGTTGTACCCTCTCTCGCACTTGATCCTCTATACTCCCATCTTTACTCATCACACAAGCCAAATACTCACGTAAGCTGACATTCTCCATTGCTTGACCCTTGAGCCTCACCTCACACTCTGTGACTGTATCCCTCTCAAAGAACATAACCTCACTCTTCTCCACACCCATACACAAATTTAAAGACCGAGTGCTCCACACGAAGTGTGGTTCCGGTCTACATTGACCTTCAGGTTACGTTTCTCACACACATCTCCAAACATATTTACCAAACTAAACTCTGCAACTCCCATTAATTATTAGTCATCAGAACTGTATCATCAGCAAACAGCAGCACAGGCAACTTTCACTCACTCTCTTCCCTTACCAGAGGTACTCCAACATTCACTGCTCTTCCTTGTAGTACTTCTTTCATGTCTCCATCTATATAATATATACTGAACAACCATGGGAACATCACGCACCCTTGCTTCAACTCAACATTCATATCAATTATCTCTGTTTATTTTGTGATGTAATTAAATTGAAATGTAAAACTTGCAATACAAACAAATCAAAACTCAAATCCAAAACTGCACAATATAAAGACAATCAAACTTATAGAATCACTACAGTTTGTGGGAACAATATTAGGAAATTAAGGGGAGATGGGCCGTTCTTTTAGAGCCCCTTCTCCCTCATGTTTAGCCTAATTAGTTTTCAGATTTTAAGACGTTTGGCCCATATGTTTGTCGATTTTAAGACCTTTGCTTAATTTCTTTGTCAATATTAAGACCTTTCATGCTATTTAGGTGTTGATTATTTTCCTGGCGAACGATACATACTGTACATACTGTACATACATACAATTTTAAGACTGAGTGCTCCACACATACGTGCAGTTTCAGTCTCTTGTCCTAATGGCGGCGTTCCAGGCAACCCTGTTAAGGGCTGCTTCACTTGTCAAGTTTTTGGATTTGAGATCGGCACGTATAGTCCGACCCCAGGTCTTCCTCGGTCCACCCCTTGGTGCAGCTCCCTCCACAATCACAGACCCGCATTTTTTCACCCAATTTTGTTCATCCATTCTTTCCACATGTCCATACCATCCCAGTCTACTTGTACGCATCACTTCGCTAATACTCTTTATACCTAAACGTCTCCTCAGCTCAACATTTGTTATTTGATATCGAGTCTGTAATTTTTGAAGAACCGGATTTTCTATCGAAAAATTTACAAATTAATCTAGAAGGGGGATCTAATGGGTGTTTTTTCTTTTAAAGTTTGATGGAGATCTAGTGAGGATATTAAAAATAATAATAAATTATTATGTTACCTCCACCAACCGACTTTACTCCTAAACTCAATTAATGAAATCAACAAATACATGTGGCAGTCCAGGGATTCGAACCTAGGATGCTCACACTGAAATTCAGTGCATTTATCCATTGCGCTACGAAGACAGTTAAAGAATGGTGGACAAGCCTACGATTTATTAAGCAGTTTCGAATCCTGCATATCAATCTAAGCATGTACACAATTCCAACTGCGCTATCATAGGCTATGGATAGATGAATGGAAAGAGTAATTAATGGGGCCTTAACCCTAAGGAAAGCCTCTCTATAAACTACCCCTGAACCTGAATGAATTACAGGTATTATGTTACCTCCACCAACCGACTTTACTCCTAAACTCAATTAATGAAATCAACAAACACATGTAGTCCTGATGTGGCGGCGTCTACGCCGTGGGACTACCTCCCGGAGCTGCCGGCCCTCCGCGGCCGGAGACAAGATCGAAGACCAGTGGAGGACAGCCGGCTGCCGGCCGCGGGGAGCAGTTTCCGGGAGCCAAACCGTCACACCTATCCCCTGCCCCCTCCCTGGAGGCACGGGTCCTTGGAGCGGCTTCGGTCGCGCCGGGCAATTTCCACACCTCTCACACCACATCACACAGTTTTTCCTACACCGACAATGGCTCTCCGGCTGTCATTTCTCGAAGACTTCTTCTAGCCGGAGACATTGAGAGCAACCCAGGACCCACCTACACAAACATATGTCCAACTTGCTCAAAACCCATCACTTCGAGTCGCCACACTAAGAGTTCAGTTTCCTGCAATTCATGCGGGAACCAGTGTTGCCAAATGAGCCAGACGTAAATGAGCTAGATTGAAGTATAAAATGCGCTAGAAATGCGCTAGGGAAACTTTCGTCCTAAATTATTTTCGTCTCCTCCCCTGCATATAGATCGATAATGATGATACTGACAATTATTTTCATTGCTATTCGTCCTTCAGCTTGGCTAGTTGACCGGCGCTGGGTGTCACTAATGTGTGAGAATGGTAATTAATTTCATTTGTCTTGAGCTAGAAAAAGGTTCTGCAGCTCGAACATGTTTCACAGAAGTTGTATGTCGTCTTAAGTCACTGAATTTTACTAGTAACTCGCATTTACAAAACAAACAAAAAGCCTTAGTCCTGTCTTTTTCTACAGGTCTGAGCCAATCCTTTAAATCTGGAATGGATTCCCAGCTCTTTCTGTATGTTTGAGTGTACATTGGCCCCATTCTGGTAGTTAATCGGACATTTATTAAATTAGGCTGATTGAATGTTTACACTTGGAAGACAAGTGGAGACAACTAACGACAGTTGCCCGGCCTCACCGTCACCGTACGGTATAGTTGTACTAGTAGAGTTGTTACCCTGTACGCATGTTTGTATGTCTGTTTTTGCTAGTTCCTACTGATGTATTTGACCCATATATAGGCTCCGCCTCCCCTCCCCCCATGCTTCTGCCCCCTCCCTGTCCTGCCTCCTTCCTCCCTCCCAACCCCCACCTCCCACTCCTCCCCCGCCACCTGTCTGGACGGATATTTAAGGCCTCCTATGTACCAGCATTTGTTAGTGACCTGATGAAGCTATCTGCGAAACGTTGTCAATAAAGTGCTCTTCCTCAGATGGTGTTTTTTATCCAGTCTATAGTTGACACGTTTAATACGGAGCAGTTGCCTTATAGTCAAATTTCTACTGAGCTTAACCCTTGTCTAGCAGGGTGTTTTGGGCTCATTTGGGCATATTCAGGCCCTCCTGCATGATAAATCAAGCATCTGCATGAAAAGAAAATTATTTAGCAAAAAACTAGGCACTAAAAGCTTCAAAATGAGACCAGAACGAGCTACGTAGCACTCGTGGTTCTCTTGCAGTGATGCCACGAACATGGGAGTTTAGCATATATCGGTATATGTTTCCCAGCTATGCTCACTACTGGCTACACTGCCGGCCTCTCGAGAACACAGGGAACATGAGTTAATGGGCGGCGGTAAGCCCTGGGAGTCGGCTGTCTGGCCCGCTATGCTCCCGGCCATTTGCACTCGATTTTAACCCTTTAAAAGCCTTAATAATGCTCCTAACTTGCTGCAAATTGGTGCACGACTTAAGTCGAGCACCGCCAATAAGGGGTTAAATTGCTATAAGTAGACTCAAGAATTATTAGTAATATTGTTTAATGTCTTATAAACGTCAATGATATATCCTGTAAACTTGTTGGAAATATTGCAATTCTAACATACCCAAAAATAACATATGTGTGAAATAGCAACACTACTGTAGTTTGAAAATTATCACGAAACAAGAAAACTATAAGCCAATCAGGGAGTCCTAATCCTGTTGATTTCGTGTGTAGCTTAGAGTATACGAGTAACGATTTATCTACCTTAGCAAGAAGTGTACATTTATGCTTAACTTACTAATGATTGTGGCTTCTTAGAAATGCGCTAGAACATGCACCAAATCAACAAAAAATGCACTAGAAAATGAGCTATGCGCAAAGTACGAAATTTATGCACTGTTTGTGATGCCAATGCGCTAGAACTAGCGCATTTCGCACTAGTTTGGCAACACTGGCGGGAACTGGACCCATTTCACCTGCACAACACTTACATCCAAGAAACACTACATGAACACCTGGACCTGTTCCTCATGCCCCTCCCTCTCCCAGTCAAATCCCTCCCCTCAAACCCATCCACCTCTCCTCCCCAACCCACCTAACCTTCCCATACCATCCACTCCCCCCCCCCAAAACCCGTTCACCTCTCCTCCCCAACCCACCTAACCTTCCCATACCATCCACATCAAATGACTCACCCGCTTCCTCCTCTATGGTAAGGATGTAGTATTCGGGCGTACCGCCCGCCTTGTTTACACTACTTGTGATCATGTTCCAGGGAGAAGATACCACGTGTCCTGCCTGTGAAGAAGAAAATTAATCTTTAGAACATTTTGTGCTGTATTGTGAATAGTAAAACAGATAAGGGATACAAAGAAACTATTTGAGAGACCAAATACAGAAAAGAACAACACATTCTAGAAACTATTTGAGACCAAATACCGAAAAGAACAATACAGTACCGGTACATTCTATGTGTTTGAAGAGAAAAACTCGGAAAACTCGGAAAACAGGAAATTTGAGCTAGAAATATACAATAAAAATTAATGCCAATAGGGGGGGCCGTTGGGTAAGGATGTAGTATTCGGGCGTATCGCCCGCTTTGTTTACACTAAATGCACGCTCGCCAGTCGCACTGCTCGAGATCACGTTCCCGTTTATTTTTAATGCCATGGGATACAATAATAGATTGAGGCCATGACTTATTGTCATCATCATATATATTACCAGCGGGGGCCAATTACAGAAAGAAAAGTAAAAATAGACGGAAACGTATCCGCGAGCACTTATTGTCATCATATATATTACCAGCGGGGGCCAATTACAGAAAGAAAAGTAAAAATAGATGGAAACTTAACCGCGAGCGCACAAACTATGTTAACATGACGACCGTACGCCCGGATACTACATCCTACCCAACCATTAAAAAGGCTATCTCCGCAAAAATACACCAGACCAGACCAGACCCGTCTAGGCCTACCGGTATTTTGATTGCCGTGGAATACAAAAATAGGCCCCTCACCCCACCAAGACTTATTGTTATCATCATATAGGCTAGTACAGTATATTGTCAAAAATGGGCAAATAACAAAAAATAGACATCAAAATAGACGGAAACGTAACCGCGAGCCGGGGGTGACCAGTAGCGACATTGGTAGAGCACTCGGTTTCTAACCGGAAGGACCGAGATCGATTCTCGGCCCGGTGTTACCGGGCGTACGTCGTGTAAACACGTAAGTTGATGTTAAACAGTGGGGGTCTGGGGGCGGCAGCCCCCACCCATAGCCTAATACTAGGATAGGTTAGGTAAGGTTGTTAAGTTAGGCTAATGTCCTTTCAAAGGGGTAGCCTATAGACCTAGTAAACACTAGGATAGGCTATAGCCTACCCATTCAGAGGTAGGTGATATGCCCGATAACACAACTCTTGCCATCGTTTGGAGTTGCGATAAAGACATAGGCTATCCCACAGGCCACAACCACTACTGGACTGGACTAGACTGGGCAATCTCCTCACACCCCTTGCCTCTGTTTCGCGGCACTTTCGCCTGACAATAAAATAGGCTACGCAGCAGGATGAAAAGGGGTCTTCGGATTGGATTCTCCGGCCCTTCAACCCATTAAAAAAAAAAAAAAAAAAAAAAAAAAAAAAAAAAAAACGCGAGCCCACGACTTAGCCTAGCCTATGTAAACATAGGCTACCGATCGTACGCCCGACTCCCGAATAGCCTAGGCTTACTACCGTACATCCTTCCCACCTCTATTACCCTAACATAACCTGAGGTCACCACCGCTAGGATAGGCTACTCTTAAAAATTATGTAGGCCTAGATGATGTCAAATTACTAGGCCTAAACAGCACTGTGGGAGAGTGAAAAGAAACTCCAAGACAGGCTAGGCCGGGGGGTTTATTGGATCGTCGAACTGCTGACTTGTGTTGTGTTAGCGTCGCCTATTTAGATCTACATTTGAGCTACCATCTCCTTACCCCTGTCCTCTGGTGTTGCCCTAGTGTTTCTTGGGCCACCATGGAGGACATTATTCCAGGTAATGACCTGGAAGAGGGCCAGCATACCACCGAAGTGCGTATGGAGGTGACTCCCCCACCACCGTCTGATCCCACAATGGCGGGCGGGAACTCTGGTAAGAGGAGTTTGGACGACGATGACCCCGGTGGAGGGTACCCCGCCTCTGCGGGTACAGCTAATAGTGCTGGTCCATCCTCAGCCAAGGTCTCCAAGACTGCCTCTTCCCATCCCATAGGCCTAGCCAACCAAAGTAGGTCTGACCAAGCTTCCCATCCTAGGCCTACCTCCTAGCCTCATGGACCCAGAGACAGGTAACACTTTGACATCTCTAGTTGCTTACATAATTCGTGCTGAGGACCGCTCTCCCATTTTTAAGAACCCTGCTGCAGTCACTGAAGCCATTAACAACTCGTCCTTTTCAAAATATGTCCTGGAAACCGCTGATGGATCACCTGAAGGTTTGGGCAAGGGCCGTACGCTAGTGATACGACTCCGTGCTTGTGATTTGAATAGTATCCATCCCCCCATGGAGGAATTGCATACACTAGGGTCCTGGAAGGTTAAATGCCGCCGTGCTCGCTCCCTCGAAGATCCTTCCATTTCTTATGGGATGATAGGACCTGTTAGTGTAGAATACTCCATTACAGAGCTGGTAAGCAAATTAGTTGTCCTCGAGGGTCCCCTCAATGGTGTATCGGGTCAGCTACTTGAAGCAACCCGCCTCCCAGCTGATTATTCAGGCCAAAATGCCCCTCACCTATCTGAGACTGTCCGACTAGAATATCAAGGTGCTCTCCCCCGCCGGGTTACACTGGGCCATGTTTCCTACCCAGTATCTGTTTATTATTTCCCAATTCTCCGTTGTTTTAGGGTCAATTATTAGGTCAATATTAGGGTCTTTTTAGGGTCAATTATTGTGACTGTATTCTAAAATTGACATCAATAATTTTAATCAAGCATTTTTAACTTGAAGTTTCTTGTATAACCTCTGCTTACTTTTTGTCTGTATTTATTGTTTTTTGTCTGTATTTATTGTTTATCTTTTTCTTTTTCTATTATTAATATTGATGATTTTTTTAAATTTATTGTTCTTGTTAAAAGAGTACAGTACTCTTTGTTTAAATCTGTTGTTACTTCATATTTTGCAATTATTTGTCTTTATATTATATGTATTCATTGTCGATAGTATCAATTGCTTACTTTTACGATTTCCTTAGTTTATTTGTGCTATAAATGTAGGTTATTTGTAGGGTAGTTATTGATAGGGGTCACTTGAGGCATGCTATGCTTACAGGTAGCATAACGATAGCATTATCGTTAGTGAGTGCTGTATTATATATTATTTTGTAATAGTATAGATATCTTATCAATATTTGTATTTTGTACTATTGTTAATGTCTTGTCATGTTCCAAATTTAATTTTAATAATATTTTGACATTTAACATTTAGTTTCTTTATTCATGCAGAGTTTAGTAAAATTTGCCAGAACGTCCCGGACTTCCCAAACTTGACTACTTCCTTTAACGTGACGATAGTGCGTTGTTATATGTGTGATTAGTTTGCTTGGGAAACAGATTAACTTGCTCATGTAGTAATGTACACCCTATGTGGTGGATTGTGTTCTTTTATTTAATAATTTTCATTTTTAGTAAGCGTTGTTTCCACATAGCGATTTTGATAATTTAATTTGACTTTATATTGTCCTTGTCCCAATTTTGGTTTGTTTAGTTTGCAAGTTTTACATTTTAAGTTATGATTGCCACCTCTTCGGCCATGGGGCTGCCACCTGCCGTAACGGAGTCCGCTGTTCAATTTGCAGCGGCCGTCATCACCTTCACCCGGCTGAGGGGTCACGCTGTACGAATGACCCTCACTGTTACCTGTGTGGTGGTTCACACAGGGTAGTCTCCAAAACATGCCCCGTGTATGGTGACGCTATTGCTATTCACCGCCGTGTCCGGGATGATGGCGCTACCCTCAAGGATGTTAACCGCCAGCTACGAGCCTTAACAGCTCGCCCTCGGGGCCCTGCTCCTACCTCCATCCCTACCGCGGAGAGTACTCCCACACTGTCTGATCCCCCTCCCCAACCCAGCCACTCAAACGACTCTTCCAGGGGCCCATCTACCAGCTCCCTCCCACTCCCGTCTAACCTACACCTTTCAAACCAATTTCAGTTGCTCGGAGACCATGGAGATACTGTACCTTCCCTGATGATCCCCCAGTCCCGCCAGGTCACAATCCTTCTGCTGCCCCTACCTATGCCTCAGTCATGAATGGTGGTCGGCGCCTGAATGGTCCCCGTGCCCCTCGCCTTTTTCACGACGGTCACCGTGCCGATCCCCCTGCAGACAGGATGCCACACTTCAACCCTCCCTCCAATCCCCCTCCCTCAACCCAGACTACGAACCGCCGCCCTCCCGCATCCCCATCCCACCCGCCTCCCCGCCCTTCATTCCTCAGCCTGTGCATCGACGCTCTCACTCTCCTGCTCCACGGGTCATCCCTCAGCGATGTCTGCACTCAACTTCTCCCGCGCTTCATAGCCCTACTCACCACCCAGTAACCTCTTCTTCTCCATCCCCATCCCTCTCTTCATCTCCATCCCCATCTTCATCTTCTCCCCTTTTTCTTCTATGGAACGCCCGCTCCCTCCTCCGTAAGTCTCAAGAGTTCAAAATGTACATAGATGAGCTTGGCCCTGCTGTAATATGTCAATGCGAGATCTGGCTTCGTCCCTCCATTAGGCTCAGTATCAGTGGCTACACCATTTTTCGCGAGGACCGCCTACCTCGTGTAGGAGGGGGTCTCGCAATCATTGTGCGCAATAATGTCCAGTGCTCTCTTTATCCACTCACTCCCTATCAGGGAGGTGTCCTCGAGGTGATGGCGGTACGGGTGGCGCTCTCCGAGTCCTGGACCACAGTCGCGGCCATCTATAACCCATGCCGCGATGTTTCCTTGCCAGAGCTTACTCATATCTTCACTCAGCTCCCAGCCCCGGCCCTCATTTTAGGGGACTTCAACGCCCGCCATCCCAGTTGGGACCCGAGCCTGCCTCGTACTGCACGTAACCCCTCAGGTATCTCTCTCTTTCAATTTTTATTAGACTCCGCCAGATTTTCTCTCATTTCCCCTCCCAGTTTCCATACCCGGATAGATCCCCACACCGGGTCAGGGTCGGTCCTAGACCTCTGCCTCGGGGACCAGGAATTCCTGGATGCGGAATTCACCCTCGGCCCTTATATGGGCAGTGACCACTTGCCAGTTGTCATCCGCCTGTCTAACCCTCCCCAAAAATCTTTTTCCCCAACTCGGCCTAGGTGGAACCTCCACGACGAAGGTTGGGTCACGTTTTCGAAGGCCCTCGAGCAACCTCCAGTGGCCGCTGGTTCGTTTTCAGATTGGTTGGTCAGTGCTGGGCGCGTTGCTTTTCACTTGAGCTGTCGAAGAACCCCCCCACCCTGCGGTCTTCCATGGTGGTCGGATGTGTGTCAAGAGGCGGTCCGTGCTAGGCGACGGGCATGGCGCACCTGGCTCCGTTACCCGACTATTCCCAACAAGCTCCGTTATAGGAAATTGGATGCCAAGTGTACACGTATCATTCGTGATGCACAGCGCTCTGCTTGGGCGAACTTTGTATGCACTCTCACTTTCTCCTCCCCCTCTTCACGAACTTGGAGATTCTTCAAGGCAATGAAGGGACGAGCATCCTCATTCTCGTTTCCACTTCGCCAAAATGGGGTTTCCCTCCTGTCAGACCATTCAAAAGCAGTTTATCTTGCAGAATATTTTTCCTCCACTCTAAGCACACCTGCTCCCCTCCCAGACGTCGCCCGACATACAGTCATGTTGGAACGGGCTGTTGTAGCTCCCTCTACGCCTGGACTGTCTTGCCCTTTCACCCCAGATGAGATGTCCTCAGCCATCTCTTCTCCCTCCCCGTAAGGCATCCGGCCCAGACCTCATCCCATACGAGTTTCTTCGACACCTCCCTCACCTCCTCTCCCTCATAAACACTAGCTGGTCTACTGGAGTTTTCCCTCAAGCTTGGAAACTGTCCACTATTATCCCAATCCCCAAGCCTGGGAAGGATCTATCGCTCCCATCATCTTACCGCCCCATTGCCCTTCTCCCATGTGTCGGTAAGCTCATGGAGCGCCTTGTTGTCAACAGACTCTCCTGGTGGGCTGAATCGGAGCACCTTCTCCTCCCAGAACAAAGTGGCTTTCGTCCAGGTAGAGGAATGCTTGATGTCCTCCACCAATTAGACCATTCTATCCATCAAGCCTATCAAAACAAAGACGTCCTGCTATGCCTGTTCATTGACGTTGCCAGCGCCTTTGATGCGGCACCACACGAGGGTATCCTGTCCCGCCTCTCTACCATGGGGGTCCAGGGTCAGCCGTTATCGTGGTTGCATAGCTTTCTCTCGAAACGCACCTTCTCAGTCTCCGTTGGTGGAGCAACATCCTTATCACACGATGTTTGCCGGAGCGCTCCCCAAGGTTCAAGTCTCAGTCCCTTCCTCTTAAACGCCCTACTATCCTGTCTCCCTCGCCCTTGTGGCACCTCCCTCCATGTCTATGCTGATGATATCACAATAACCGCCTCGGCCCCCACGGCGGAAGAGGCCCAACGCATTCTACAACATGGTGCTGATGCCCTACAACAATGGTTCACCACCTGGGGCTTCACAGTTAACCCACAGAAATGTGCCCTCATGTTCTTCACCCAAAAACGCTCCCTCCTTGCCCTCCCCACCATCTCCATCTCAGGTGTACCTGTCCCCTTGCGTAGGCAACACAACTTCCTTGGCCTACGATTCAATGGACCCATCCTGACCTGGCGATCTCACATAGACTACCTTCGTGAATCCTGTTTCAAGAGGCTCAATATCATGAAAAGCCTGGCAGGTGTACGGTGGGGAGCTAATAGAGACGTCCTACTCAAGTTCTACAAAACCTACGTGTTGAGCAAATTAGCCTATGGATGTACAATCTATGGATCTGCATCTAAAACTGTCCTCTCCCGCCTAGATGTCATACACAATATCGCTTTGCGAATTGCTACAGGGGCCTTTTGCACTTCCCCAGTCATCGCCCTCCAGGCGGAGAGTGGCCTTCTCCCGCTTGAATATTGCCGGCATTTACATGCTGGCTCCCTTCTGTATAGGTTTTCCTCCCTACCGTCATTACACCCTCTCTCTATTCTATTCTCTCATACCGCCATTGATACCCATAATCCCTCCTGGCCTGTTAATTCCCGCACACCCTTTCTAGTCAATGCCTTAAAATCACTCCAACTACTCTCAATCCCCCCTCCTACCCCCACTCCGATCCCCCCTGTGTCCCCCTCTCCTCTCTTTTTCATCTTTCCTTTCATGTCCCATTCCTCAAATCCAATGACGGATCCCTTGCCCCTCAACTCTTTCTCGAACTCCTCTCTCTTCGATTCCCTGGCTTCCTCAGGGTCTTTACAGACGGCTCCTTCACCCCTCGCTCTCCCTCTACCTCTCCCTGACCCGTACCTGGCGTCTGTCGGCAAGACACTCGGTCTTAGCCGCGGAACGTTTTGCAATATTGATGGCCCTGCAGTTCCTACACGATTTCCTTCCCCCTCAACCAGTAGTCATCTTCTCTGACTCTCTCTCTTCCCTGTACCTCCTTTCCTCACAACATCCTCGCTCCTATCGCCGCCTAGTCTTCCTCTCTTTCACTTGCCTACTCCCTGCACTTCACAGGCTTTACTCTGAGGTTCCAGTGGGTCCCTTCACACACTGGTATTCAAGGCAATGAAATCGCTGATAAAGCCGCCAACCTAGCACACTCCTCTCCCGCCATTGAATCATTCCCCCTAGACCACTCCTCCATCTCCAAGCTCCTCTTCGACACCTGTTGGTCGAACTGGAGTACGTCTTCTTCACAGTCCCTCTCCCACACCACCCTTGGGCAGTACCGCACTGATCCCTCACCCCAGCCTTGGGCTCGCTTCCCAGATAGGGCACTCGATGTTGCAATCTTGAGGCTCCGTATAGGCCACGCCGGCCTAGCCCCAGACCTCCATCGAATAAAGCTCCTCCCTGACCCGTACTGCCCGTGGTGCCGTACTGTTGAAGAGACTGTTGATAATTTCTTACTCTACTGTCCTCGCTTTCACTCTCTTCGCCTCCATCTTCGTGAGCGACTTCATGCACAAGGCATCAATAGGCTATCCCTCCCCACGCTCTTGGGGGGAGGCACTCTCTCCCCCCCCCCCCAATAGATTTGGCGTGCTCCGGCTGGTGGCTAAATTCATCGCCAAGAGCAGCAGGTTCGCCCGTTAGCCCCGCCTACTAGACCAGACGAAGCGGCAGGCCGGGCAGGGTGAGAAGGGGTCCAGCTAACGGACTCTCCGGCCCTTTGACCCAAGAAAGAAGAAGAAGAAGGCTAGGCCTAGGCCTAGTGCATCATAAGTTCATAACGATAGAAAACGGGAGTTTTGAGGGTAAGCTCGTCTGATTTATCGTCAATGTCCACAAATAATATTTCATAAATTCACCATTTCCATTCCGAATTTCACTATTCTATGGATACCTGATCAGTGATGATGATGATGATGATGTTGAGGGATAGCCTTAAGTATCGGCCCCTCGTTGGTCTTCTTACATCTTCCCCAGTTTTCTTTCTTCACTGTAGATGTATTATGAAGAAATAATACATCTACAGTACATCATCTTCTTACTGGGGTCCTTATTTTCTATAAATTTACATGTTTTCCAAAATAGCCTAGCCTAGGATAGGCTATAGGCCTATTGTCACTTTTTGTTTTTTCTTTTTCTTTTTTCCTAGTTGTTGTTGTTTTTCCCCCAAGCTGCCTGGCCGAACAGCCCCAAGGCCCCGAGCAAGGCCATAACCGAGCCCCCCCCCCTTTTCTTACTTTCTTTTACATTTTTGGTAAACCTGACTTTTTGGACCGACAGCAATTTCAGTAAGTTTTATTTTGTTTTTTGGATTTTTTCCTTCAGATATAGCCTAGGCTAGTGTTGTTTTATACTGAAGAGGAGCGGAAATGAGTATTTGCCCATTATCCAACAATCTAAAAACACGCCCCTATTACACTATTTTTTTTTTTTTTTTAATGTTCTAGGCTATTAGCCTAACCTAACAACCTTACCTAACCTAACCTAGTATATGGGTGGGGGCTGCCGCCCCCACACCCCCGCTGGTTGGGTTACTTTTTTTTTTTTTTTTTTTTTTTTTTGTGCCATTAGGCTAGCCTAACTTAACAACCTAACCTAACCTAACCTAGTATATGGGTGGGGGCTGCTGCCCCCACACCCCCGCTGGTTGGGTACTGGCTGAAAAACTTATTGTTTTACAGTAGCCTAGGCGTATACATGTATTTTAGCGTTTTTTTTTTTTCTCCCTTGTAATACATTTCCGCTCTTAATGCCATATATAGCAATGATGTATATGCTCTACCGGACCTATTAGGCCTAAACAGATCGATGGGCTAACTGTCGGTCCAAAACATCAGTATAACCACATTTTTTTATAAATCTACAGTTAGGCCTATACTACCCCTATTTTGTCGCTATTCTGTCGGTACTAATGGGTTAATATTATTAGTAGTAGACTTAGTATGGTTTGATGATGCGCGGAAATGTATATTTGACTTGAAATAGATACAGGCCCATTGAAGTATTACAAACCTTCGCGAACCCATAAACAGGGAACGTGAGCTGGGTTTAGACCGTCGCGTACCCATAAACAGGGAACGTGAGCTCGGTTTAGACCGGTCGCGAGACAGGTTAGTTTTCGGTTAGGTTAGGTTAAGTTAGGTTAGGTTAGGCTAATGTTAAAAATACTAAAATGCAACAGTCCTCGGTATTAAACAACACTGTAGCCTAGCCTATGTCAAATAAAAAATAAAAAACATCAACAAATTACCTGAAAAACTCTTATCTGGTTGGTGATAATTTTGTTTCAAAATGTGTTTTTTTCCAGTTTCCGCGTCTGCTGAACCATCCAAAAAACACGCCAAAAGGCGTGTTTTGAAGGGCGGAGGTGGTGGGGGGTAGTGGGGAAGGGGTAGTATAGGCTAACTGTAGATTTACCCATTTTTTATAATTTTTTAAGACACTTTAGGCCTAGGCCTAGCTCTCCTAATTTTTCCTGTGTTCTTAATTTTCTGTTCTTTCGTCAAGTTCTTTTATCCTCTTTTCTCTCCTTTTCCAACATCTAGGCCTATGTAAGTATTGTTTTATCTCTTCGTTTCCTTCTTTCTTGAATAGTAACTCTCCTATAAGTTTTTCAGTGTCTTGGATATATGGCCTGTGTAATCTTGTTATTTTTGTCCTAATTCCAGGATAAAATGTTCAGTTCAGTTCAGTTCAGTTCAGTTGCTGGTCGGGAAGCTATGCCTTTGCAATGGCGCCTCCCTTTTGTCGTGTTTTCTGTTTTTACTAATTTAACAGTAAAATTTATTATGTGCTATGTGCTGTTTTCTTCTTCTTGCTTGTTTTCCTTCTTGATTGTTGTTCTTGTTTCTTCTTTCACCTTTATATTTTCTTTGCAGTTTCTTCATGTGTTGTTCCTTTGCTTTTCTGTCTTTTTCCAAAAACTATATATTGCCTTTTTGACCCTACGGCTCTTCCTCAGACTCTGTCCCTGTTTCTTCTGGTGTCCCACAAGGCACCATTCTTGGCCCTCTTCTTTTCCTTCTTTATATTAATGACCTTCCTCTGTCAACACTTAACTCTTCTACTAGACTATTTGCCGACGATAGTTTGATGTTTAGGCCCATACTGACTAGAGACGACTGTGGACTTATCCAGCAAGACTTAAACGCCCTCGAACATTGGGAGAACACCTGGCAGATGTCTTTCCGCCCCGATAAATGTAAACTTCTCCGCTTTACCCGCTCCCGATCACCCATCACTTTCAATTACACATTACACAACCAACCACTAGAATCAGTTCCTTCATACAAATATCTTGGCGTCCACCTCTTCACCAACCTAAGATTCAACACCCACATTCATCACATACAAAGTCAGGCAAACCGCACACTAGGGTTCTTGAGGAGGAATTTACACAATTGTACACGAGACAAAACACATAGCTTATAACACCCTTGTTCGCCCAACACTGGAGTACTGCGCCGCAGTATGGGATCCATACACTCAATCTAACATTAACACACTTGAAAAAATTAACACAAAAGCAGCCAGGTTCATCACACACAATTACACGCAAACCCCAGGCATCACAACCCGTATCAAAAATCAAATAAGCATGGAAACCCTTAACACACGAAGACTCAGGCACAGACTCACAGTAATGTATAAAATCACACACAATTATATTGACATTAAAAAAACATGAATACCTACACAACTCAAACACCTGCAACACTCGTAACACACATTCTCATAAGTACCAAACATACCACACTAATACTGACTTCTACAAACACTCATTCTTTCCACGAACCATACGGGATTGGAACAGTCTCCCAGAAGATACAATAAATAGCCCTACACTAGACACATTCAAACACAGAATAAACTAACATTTCGCCCACATCACACACACACCATAAACCCTCCACTTAGCTCCCCCCATCCTATATCCTGACCCCCCATCCTCCACCCTAATACCCTTATATGTGTGATATGCGCAATTCCAGCGCCCTACACATTATCAATCGAGATCGAGATCGAGACCTGTGCTTTGTGTACTAAACATTAAGCTATCTAGTATATGGGATTCATCTTCTATATATGGTTGTTGGAATAGAGGTTCCAGTCTTCTTTCTTCTGTGTATGCAGGGCACCACAGAATGAAATGCTTAAGGTCCTCTATTCCATCCCCACACATATTACATCTTGTGTTTCCTCCTGTGAATCTATTTCTATCATTTAGCTGTAGGTTACTTGTTCTCGCTTTGTATAGGATAACAGAAGCTGGTCTGTTATCATATAATTATTAGTTCTTCTCCCCTTATTTCTTTCTTATACTTTCTATACATATCTAAACTAGTTTTCTTGTTCAGTTCTTCCCTCCACGTTTTAGAATCCCATTCTTTTAATTTACCCTTCAACTTATCTATTAAGTCATCGTATGTCAATTTCACTTCTCGGAGGTATTTAGTGGTGGATTCGAACCAGGGATCTGTTGCAAATTCATGCTTTTCTTCAATAATTCTTTTTAGTAAGTGGCATCCCTCGTTTCCCTCTATGTGCTTTAAATATTTTATTTGACCCCCCATAATTCTTGTTTGCATTGATGATGCACCTACTTCACCCCTTAGTGTTTCTACCTGTGCATATTTGGGGGCTCCTAATATTTGCCTGTAAACTTTATTTTCTACTTGCTGCAGCTTATCTATCTCTGTTTTGGTGTATCCTACCATACTAGCTCCGTAAAGAATTGTAGGTAGGGCTACACTCTTCCAAAAAGTTTTTCCTATCAATACCTTACTGCAGCTTTGAGCTATTATCGGGTATGTTAAGTTTGCCATCTGTTCTGCTTTAGCCAAGGATATTTCTTTTTGAGATTTAAAACAGTGTCTTTTATCTTCAATTTTTATACCCAAATATTTAATATCACTTGTTACCTCAATATCTCTTATCTTTTCGGGCTTTTCTTTGACGTTAAACATTAATATTTTACTCTTGTCTTTAGGCCTATTTATTTTTAGGCCACACATATTTCCTATATTTATTAAATTGTCTATGGCTCTTTCAGCTTTCTCTATATTTTGTGTTAGAATCAGACCGTCATCGGCGAAAAATAGTACGCTTAATTTAAATACCCGATCTTCATACCCCTCCCCAAGTTCTTCCATTTGTTTTATAATATTATATGTTACTAGCTTGAAGAGCGTGGTTGATGCCGTGCATCCTTGCCTTATGCCACTTGTTACATTTATTTCAACCTTTCTATCTTTTCCTATATCTATTTCTGTTTGGTCACCTGTATAAATTTTGGCTACTGTATAAATTAGGTTAGGGTGGATTTTGTAGTCTTTCATCACCTTTATTAGATAGCTTCTTTTTACTGAGTCATACGCCTTGCTGAAATCTATGGATATTACTATTAGTGGTTTTCCTACTATACAAGATTTGTCAATACAATGCTTTAATATGAATAAACTGTTTTCTATTCTTCCCCCTTCCGTGAACCCGCTTTGCACTTCTTTTACCCCATTATTTATTATTAAATGTTCTTCTATTTTGTTTTTTACTGTTAGGGACATAAAAATCTTATATGATATATTAGCAAGTGCTATTGGTCTTAAGTCTTTAGCGCATGGTTTGTTCTTCTTTGGGAGCATAACTGTTCTTGATTTTTTCCACTCCTCTGGTACTACTGTTTCTTGCATAATTTTATTAAAACATCTTACCATCTCCTCCATACATTTATCACTGCTTAGCAATGCTTTATATAGTTCAGGTTTCAACTGGTCAGGGCCCGCTGCTTTTTTTTTCGAATTTCTTGAGACACTTTTAATTCTGATTTATTTATTTTAGGCATTTTCATGTGCGCTAAGCTCTTACTAGTTTTTCCTATCATTTCCATATGTTCTTGAAGTACTTCAGGTATTATTATCTGATTTTCAGGGGGTATATCTACTACTATGTTGCTAGGCCTTTCTCTTTCCTCCTCCGCTGTGTTACTATAGCTTTGCTCATCTTCCCTGCTCCATACTTCATTTATGTCATTGTTATGCTTTTTATAAATACTACTCCAGTATGTTATTAGTTCTTCTTTTGCCTCCCTATCTGTCAGTTTCATTCCTTCTTCATTGTACAGTGTTATTTCATTTTTGTCTTTACTCTCCCTTTTTCTTAGTTTACCTATATATGCCCATCTTTTTTTACTTACATTCCCCTCCCCCCCCCCTCCCGTATTTCTTTACTTAATTTCTGTTCATGTTCATAAATCACTTCATTTATCATGATCTGTGTTTTTTCTTTTTGTTCTATATATAGTGCTTTGTATCCCTCTTCTTCTATTTCTGACCTAGCATTTCTTCTCTGCCTGTTGAGTTTCTTCCTTCGCTTGATTCCCTCCCTAATTTCATTATTCACCCACGGTTGTTCCTTCTTGAATTTCAGTTCAGTTCAGTTGGAATTCGGGAAGTTTAGCCTTAACGTCGGCACTTCCCTAAGAGGTTTTGTTATTTTTCTTTTTGTGACTTTGTGACGTGCTCATTTGTTTAAAAATAAATATATCTCATTTTTCATCCCTTTTTCTGAAATCTTCTTTCTTCTCTCTTCAGTCTTGTTTCTTCTCTCGTCTTCCTTCATTCTTGTTTCTTCTCTCTTCAGTCTTCTTATTTCAGTTCTTTCAATTTTTTCTCTCGTACTCTCCACATTTGATAGATTGTCTGTTTCACTCTATCGCTTATTTCTTTGTTAAATAAAAGATGTCCGATGACTTGATTTTCATTTTCAATATAAGGCTGTTGGAACCCTGGATCTTTTATTCTGCATGCTTTATAAAATGAACAGTGTAGTAGAAAATGTTTTAGGTCTTCTGTTCCTTCCTTACACATATCGCATTGTGTCTCTCCTCCCACATGCCTATTTCTATCTTTTAGATTTAAGTTATTTGTCCTACATCTGTAAAATATTATAGATGCCTGTGTGTTGTCATAAATATCTTCCTCGCTCTTAATCTCCTTTTTATAACTCCTATACACTTCTAGGCTACTCTTCTCTGCCAACTCCTCTCGCCATCTTCCCGAATCCCAGTCCAGAACTCTTTTTCTAATGTCGTCCTTCTTAATATTTGCTAAATTTGTTTCTCCTAACTTCAAATTCCCTACATACTTTCTAATTTCTGCAGTCCAGGGATCTTTACTATTTCTAAGTTTTTCCTCTGTGATTCTTCTTAGCAAGTCATTACTTTCCTCTCCTACTAAATATTTAAGATATTTTATGTTACCTTCCATAATTCTTGCCTCCATTGATGAGGCTCCTATTTCACCCCTTAAGGTTACCTTTTGGGCATATCTGGGTGCCCCTAATATGTGTCTAAAAACCCTATTCTCTATATTTTGTAATTTATTTATTTCTGTTTTTGAAAAACCTATAACATTCGAGCCATACAGGACTGCTGGTATCACAATACTTTTCCAATATGTTTTTCCAATAAGTATCTTATTACAACTTTGTGATATTACCGGGTATGTAAGGTTAGCCATTCTATTTGCTTTATCCAAAGCTTCTATTTTCTGGGTTTTAAAACATTTTTTATTATCATTAATTTGTATTCCTAGATATTTAATTTGTTTTACCACTTCTATTTCTCGTATGTTGTTTGGTTTGTTTTTCATATTAAATATTAGGATTTTACTTTTGTCTTTATTTATACTTAAGCCACACTCTCCCCCTATCTCTATTAATTTATCTATTACTCTTTCTGCTTCCTGGATTGTATGAGCCAAGAGTAGCCCGTCATCGGCATAAAACAATGAATTTATTTTGAAACACTCATCTACAAACCCTCTTTTATTTTCTAACTGTTTAATTATCTCATAAGTTATTAATTTAAATAATGTTGTGGACCCCGTACAGCCCTGTCTGATGCCGCTTGTTACCTTAATCTCTGTCTCATTTACTTGCCCCTTATTTATAATTGTACTATCTTCTTTATATATGTTACTTACTATGTCTATAACATTTGAATTTATATTGTAATCTTTTAATACTTTTATCAGTTTCTCCCTTCTGATTGAGTCATAGGCCTTTTTAAAGTCTATTGAGATTACTATGAGTGACCTCTTTTGTTTAAATATTTTATCTATACAGTATTTCAATATAAAAAGATTATTTTCGATTCTACCCTTATTTGTAAACCCACTCTGTGTCTCCCTTACCTCTCCATTCTCCCTAATGTGTTCTTCTATTTTATTTTTAATTGCTGTCGTCATGAAAAGTTTATATGATATGTCTGTCAGAGCGATTGGCCTCAATTCATTTACCTTTGGTTTATTTACTTTTGGTAACATAACAGTTTTTGACTTCTTCCACTCTTCTGGAATTACATTTGTGTCCATAATATTATTAAAGCACATTGCAAGTTTTTCTAAGCACTTATCACTTTGTGACAATGCTTTATATAACTCAGGTTTCATTGCATCAAGGCCTGCTGCTTTTCTATTTTTTAATTTCTTTATATTTTCCTTTAATTCTCCCACTGTAATGTTTGGTTTCTCCATGTAGTTTATGTTTTTATTAACTCTTAAAGCCATTTCCATGTGTTCCCGTAACTCCTCTGTAACTGTGACTGATTGTATGTTATAATTGTGTTCATCATTTACATTCATCCCTATTTTAAATAATTTACCTTCTTGCCTGTCCTCCATTTCTTTCTCTTTTAATTCTCTATATTCCCTATTTATATCCTCATTCCAAACTTCATCGATGTTATTGTCATGCATTTTATATATACCACTCCAAAACATATTTAATTCTTCTACAGCCCTTTTATCTGACAATACTTCTCCTTCATCGTTATAAAGTTTTAATTCTTTTATTTCGTTTTGACTTTTGTTTCTTAGTTTATTTATATATTTCCACATCTTTTTACTCGCATCTCCTCCCTCTATTATCTCTCTAGTCTTTTTCCTCTCATGTATATAAATGGCTTCCCTGATCTCTTTCTGTACTTTACTTTTTTGTTCCAAGAAAAGTATGTTACTTCTCTCCTCTTCCTCTCTATTTTTAGCATTTCTTCTTAATCTATTATAATATCTCCTCTTTTTTATACCTTTTCTAATACTGTCATTCATCCATGGTGCCTCTTGTTTTATTTTGTCTCTTCCTAATCTCCTCCTATAGGTAGTTTTAAGTATATCATCAGCTGTCTCCTTCATTACTCTATTGAAGACTCTTATGTCGTTACTCTCTTCTCTCGTTATTCTATTTTCTAGTTCCCTAATAAATTTGACTATGGTCTCCTCGTTTATTTTATAGTATTCTTTTGTTTCCCATTTCTTCCCTTTAAAGGATTTACTATTTGAATTATTCCACTCAAAATATACCTCAATAAGGTTGTGGTCTGACAGATCATAAACGTCTTGCTTTTCATCTATTTTCATATTTTTAAAATCTTCATACATTTTATCTGAAATTAAAACATAATCTATTACGCTAGATTGCTCGTTTCTTCGCCATGTTATCTCCCCATTACACTCCTGGTCATCATTTAACATATTTAATTTAAATTTATCCATCAAATCTAGTATAATGTGTCCATTATAATTTAGTTTTTGTTTACCTTTGAACCCTACATGGGCATTCATGTCACCTAATATTATAACTCTTTCATCTTCCATTTGGTCTAAATGTCTCTCTATCTCCTTCTTCATTTCATCATTCCTTACCTTATCATTTACAGAAAAGTATAACAAGAACAAGTGTACAAATTTCCCATGTATAGATCCTTTTACATAAAGTAAATCTTTATTTTTACACTCTACCTTGCTTAAACTTACTTTATCTGTTGTTTCAAAGAGTAACATTAAACCACCACCCTTCCTATCATTAATATATTTACGTTTACCTATTCTTCTTTTGTTGGGCGGGAAGCTTGGCCTTTACAACGGCCCCTCCCTTTTGTCGTGCTCTTTTTGCTCTTTTTACTTTTGTTTATGTTCGGGTATTTTGTGCTTTACGTTTCTTCTTTCATTTTGGTTGTTCTTCTTTCTTCTTGGTTCTTCATTCTTCTTCGTCTTCTTTCGTTTGCTGGTTCTTTTAATTGTTGTTTGTGTGATTTTCTCTTAACCTCCAAAATGTATATGTTTTCTTCTTTACCCTATCTATCATCTATGTTCTGTCTATCAAATAGCAAATGTCCTAACAATTTATCTTCTTCTTCTATGTATGGTTGCTGGAATAGAGCTTCCTTTCTTCTTTCTTCTGTGTATGCTGTAGGCCTACACCACAGAATGCAATGTTTTAGGTCCTCTATCCCATTCCCACACATTTCACACACTGTATCCCCTTCTACAAATCTATTTCTATCATTTAGATTTAGGTTATTAGTTCTAGCTTTGTATAGAATGACTGACGCTGGCCTATTATCATACATTAGTTCTTCTCCTTCTAGGCTATTCCTTTTTTCCATTTTCTATAAATGGTTAGACTTAATTAATTGTTTTCCTATTCATTTCTTCTTTCCAAGTTTTAGTATCCCAATCATTTAACTTTTTCTTTATCTCTACTTTACTAATTTCTATTAGTTCCTCATCTTTGACTTTTACTTCTCGGAGGTAGGCCTACTTAGTAGTTGATTCGAACCAGGGGTCATTTGCGAATTCTAGTTTTTCTTGTACGATTCTTTGTAATAGTTCACATCCGTCATTTTCTTCTATATATTTTAAATATTTTATTTGTCCTCCCATGATTCTTGTTATCATTGACAATGCACCTATATTTCCCCTCTTAATGTTTCAACCTGGGCTTCGTCTTCTTCTTCTTCTTATTGTTTAAATGTGCAGTTTGCTTGGAGGGTTGTGGTGTCTCCAGATTACTGCACAGGCGTTTTAGGAGGGGTGAAAAGAACAATTGTTAGTATAATAGGGGTTAGGAGAGATAGTAAAGGTGGATTTTATACTACTGTACTGTATATGAGGGGTAAGTTTGTCGTTGTCTTTTGAGGTCAGGGTGATTTAAGTCTAGGTGAGGGTGAGGTCAGAGATGATGATGATGATCAGTTGCAGTACAGTACAGTACTGTACTGCTCTATGTGTACTGTGTGATTCAAGTCAAGGTGAGGGTGAGGTCAGAGATGATGATGATGATCAGTGGTGGTATAGTACAGATTCAGTTGGATGGTAATTTTATATGCTTGTGATTTTGTTTGTTGTTCTGATGTAGGTTCCTAGGGCTGATGCGATGACATGTTTACTGTGCTGTGGTAGGTCTCCTCCACCTAGGATATGCTTGATGTTGAATGTTCCTCCTTGTTGGGTTACTACACTTCTGAGGTGGGTGCGGGCACCGTAATGTCTGTGGCAGTGGAGTAGATAATGCTCCACTGTCTCAGGTGTGAGGCAGTACGGGCAATTTTCATTTGCTTGCAGTCCCATCCTGTACATATGCCCTCCCAGTCTGGTGTGTCCTGTTCTGAGGCGGAGAGCCGCGGTGTTTAAGGCTTTGTTCTTGTAGATGGAGTGTTTCCACACTGACCACTCTGACTTGATGTTACTGTATTGTGTGCCAGCTATGGTTATTTTCCACTCTTCCTTGAAGTCTTGGAGGACGTCTTCTCTGAGGATGTTTGTCCGGTCGGTTGTGGTGTAGGGTATGACTGTTGTTAGGTGGAAGGAGTGCATCCCTTTGGCTAGTCCATCCACTATTTCATTATGGAGGATGTCAATGTGGCTGGGTACCCATTGGAGGGATATTGTATATCCTTGAGAGTGGAGGGTGGTGAGGAGTTGGATCATAGGGTATACTATTTCCTTGTTTGTCTTGGTGTTATAGTTGATGGCTTGTATGGCACTTTTGGAGTCACAGCAAATGGTTTAGGCACTTACTGGGAGGGTGTTGATGATCTCAAGTGCACGGAGGAGTCCATAGAGCTCTGCTGTAAACACTGTGGTTTGTTTGGGTAGCTTCCATCCCATGGTAAGGTGAAATTTTGGGATCCATAATGCTGAAGACACAGATTTGCTGTTGTTATTACTGGTACTGATGCGTGATCCATCTGTGTATACGTGGGTGGAATTTTGGTGCTGGGTGTGGAGGACTTCGAGGAACTCTTGCTTGAGGTCAGCCGAGTTGTTTTTCTTGGTTGTTGAGTTGATGAGGTCTGTCTGGACTGTGGGTGGGATGTATTCCCATGGTGGGACTGGTGGTACCATGGGGGTTGAGTGGCAACCAAGGAATATGCGTGATTTTCTATGTATAATTTGCCCTACGCGTTCTCGGAAGGGTGCTTTATGGATGGGAGCTCCTTGAGGCTGTACTGGTACATTGCGGAGAGATGCAGAGAATGGGTGGGAAGGTGGGGCAGCATAGATTTTTGAGAAGTAGGTGGCACACTGTATATCCCTTCTGGTGTGGAGTGGGATTAGATTTGCTTCACACTGAAGGCTGGCCACCGGGGTTGATTTAAGGGCCCCCATTATGATCCTCATTGCTGAATTCTGTACCACCTCCAGTTTATGAAGATGGGTCGGTGCGGCTGAGGCGAATGCTTGGGCACAGTAGTCAAGTTTACTTCTGATGTATGCTATGTAGAATGTTCGGAGGGTTGTGGCGTCTGCACCCCATGTTGTGCCTGCGATTGCTTTCATGATGTTCAGTCTTTGGTTGGTGTTGTATATCAGGTAGTCTATGTGGTCTTTCCAAGTGAGGAGTGGAGCATCAAAAATTACTCCGAGATATCTGTGGCTCTGTGTAGGAAGCAAATCTTCTCCATTAAGCGTGAATCTTGGAGGTCTGTAGTTTTTCTTTCTCGTGAAGATCTGGTATAGCGATTTGGTTGGGTTGATACTTAGTTTTGATTCATTAGTCCAGTTCCCTAGGATGTTGAGGGCGTCCTGAATCCTTTGTTCGGCTATTTGGGGATTATGGTCTGAGGCGTATATTGTTATGTCGTCGGCGTATTGTATTGTTTATGCTGGGTTTATGTTTGGCATGTCCGACAGGTACGCGTCGAATAAGGGGGGGCTGAGTGAGGATCCTTGTGGTAATCCTTTTTTTGTTGTTATGGTCTTAGACATCTGGCCTTGGATGAATACTTGGTTTGTTCTGTTGGAGAGGGAAGACTTTAACCATTGCAGCATGTGTCCTTTTATTCCCATTCTGGATAGTTTCAGCAGTAAGAGATCGTGGGGAACGGTGTCGAAAGCAGAGGAGAGATCTAAATATACTACGATACAGGTCTTTTGGCTTGAAAGGGCTGATAGTATTACCTGTTCCAGGTTAAGTACCTGGTCTAATGTAGAACAGGTAGGTCTGAAGCCGGCTTGTGAGGAGGGGATGAGGTTATTGTTTTCAAGGTGCCAGGAGAGTCTTGTCTGGACCATTCTTTCTGCCAGCTTGCTTATGCTAGGCAGGAGGCTGATTGGTCGGTACGATGATGACAGGCAGGGGTCCTTTCCTGGTTTAATGAAGGGCAGGATGATACCGTTTTTCCAGTCCTTGGGGACGTTGCCTTGTGTCCATGTTGTGTTGATAAGGTGAAGCAGTTGGGTGTGCATTGTTGGTGGTAGGTATTTGATAAACTCGTATGGTATGCGGTCATGTCCTGCTGTTTTGCCTGTTGGGAGGTGGGCTATTGCGGTTTGCATTTCAGAAGTGGTGAAGGGCTTGTTCATTTGTGTAGGACGATGTATAGCTATGGTGATCTCATTACTGATCCTGTTGGCTTCTTCTTGGTCATCTGGGGGTTCCTGGTGTTGGTTATTTTGTATGCGGGTAGCTATTGCATCGGCTCTGTCTTTGGGTAAAAGGCACATCTCTCTATCTATTGTGAAGGGGAAGGAGGGTCGTCCTGTGATGCTGCGGAATCTATTCCAGACTTCTGAAATTGGGGTGTCATGGTTTATGTTGCTACAGTATTCTCTCCAGGAGGATTTGCAGGTTGATCGGATTGTTTTTGTGGCAAAAGCTGTAGTTTTTTTAACTTGGATCCAATTCAGCAGTGATTTAGACCTTCGTTGTTTTTGGATAGCCCTTCTTCGTGTCGCTACAGCTCTGGAGCATTCCTCGGTCCACCAGGGTCTCAGAATTTTGTTGGATGGGAGTCCTGATGTGAGTTTGAAGTGTTGTGAGGCTGCTGTATCTATTGCTTCGGTCATTTTTGTATGCATGACGTTGGGGTCTGTATGGTTGCCATCTGGATTTTGTACCGTATTTTCCCAGGTCTTCCAGTTGAACTTTGGGGGGATACGCCATTTGGGTAGGGTAATGGGGTATATAGGTGGGCTGAAGTTTGTGAACTCTATGTGTAGGGGCCGGTGGTCCGTGCCCAGGTCTGGCCCTACTTTGGATCTTACCTCTGGGGAAAGGATTCCCGAGCCAAGGCATATGTCGATGGTGGAGCTGTAGTTCGTTTGTAGGTTGAAGTATGTTGGGATGAAAGGTTCTGATAGTAGGCTATAGTTGCTGTTTTGGATGTAGCTAAATATGTCGTTCCCTGCTGTATTGGCTGTGCCTCTGCTCCAGGAGGGGTGGTTGGCATTTAGGTCGCCTATCACCATGAAGGGTGTGGGTACTTGTTGGATATAATGAGTCAACTCCTGATGTGATATAGAACCCCCTGGATTATATGTTCCAATGATGGATAGTTGTGTTTTTTTATATGGGAATGTGACAGCTAGGATTTCTAGTGTTCCATTAGGGAATGGCCTGAGTTTTATTTCTTTTGCGGAGAGTTCGTGTTTGGTTAGCAGCAAGATTCCTCCTCCTGGTCTCCCTACTCTGTCTTTCCTTATGCTGATGTAGGGTTTAAGGTTGGGTTTATACTTGTCACTTAGCCAGGTTTCTGTTATAATTGCTACATGTGGGGATTTTGTTCTTAAGTAGTTTTTTAGTTCTGACAATGATGTTTTAAGGCACTTGGTGTTCCATGTCATTACTTGGAGGGGAGCCATAGTTACTAACGTTTTTTGTTGGTGTTTCTGAGGTTTCTGTGGCGGTTATCCTGAGGTGGTGATGATGGATGTTTGGTCTGGGTATGGGTGGTGTTGTTTTGGGGTTTTTTTGGGTGCTGAAAATCTGCCGTTTTGATGGTGGGGTTTGGTTGGCCTTGGCTTTTACTGTCGCTTGTAATTGTTTGTGTTTTGTTACTTTCATTTAGGCTATTTTCGGTTGGGATGCTCTTGAGTTGGCTGGTATTCCCAGTACTGGTACCAGTATCAGTTATTATTTGTTGTTGTTGTTCCGTGGGCTGTTGCTCTGTTGAGTTGACTTGGGTCATCGTGCACTCTGGTGACTCTGGTGATGGTTGTGGGGTGGGTGAAGCTGTATGGGCTGATGTATTTGGTGCCAGTACTGGTGGTGCTGTGGTATCGGTAGTTGTATCTACCGGTACTGGAGGTGTTGTGCAACTTGTGCTAGTTGCATCTACCGTTACTGGTGGTGTTGTGATAGCTGTAGCTACTGGTGCTGGTGGTGTTGTGGCTGTTGCAGTTGTAGCCTCCAGTATTGATGGTGCTGTGACTGTTGTAGCTACTGGTACTGTAGGTGTTGTGATAGTTGTGGTTGCAGGTGGTGTCGGTGTTGATGATGTTGTTATAGTTATGGCTGTAGTATGTGATGAGTGTGGTAGGGGGGGTTTTGGGCCTGGTGGAGGGACTTGGCAAGGCATTTGTGGGGGGTCTGGTTGTTGTGAGGGTGGCGGTATGGTTATGTTGGTGGAAGATGGTCCACCATCTGTATCAGTGCGATTATTTTTTGTTTGTACAGCATGTTGGAGGTTGCTGATGATGGAGGCCATTATGTGTAGCTGCTCCTCCATTGGCAATGATGTTATGGTGTTAATTATGTGTATGTGCTTGCCTTGGTCTTTGGGGTTTGGTGCTTGTGGCCTAGTGTTTGAGTTGTGTTGTGGGTGGGTGGGAAAGTTTGTTAGATAATTGTGGGATGTCCTAGTTGTGGGGTTCTGATTCTGTAAGACATGGGAGTATGATGTGCTGGGGTGAGGGCTAGGCTTGTTTCCCACTAGCGGACGGTATTCTGGTTGCACGGTTTGCACTGATGCACCTTGTTCCCTTGCTAGTGGTACCGGTACTGATGCAACATGTTCCTGGATTTTATTCGTAGTACTGGCTTCCTGAGGGTTATTTTGGTGTTTTGCCTTTACAAATTCTGGGCAGATGCTTGAGGTGGATGGGTGGTCTCCGCCGCAGTTTGGACATCTGAATTCTGTGCTCGTGCATTCACTGGTTGGATGTAGTTGAGCGCATTTGGCGCAACGGATCGATGTTGCTCGGCAGTTTTTGGTCATGTGGCCCCATCTTTTGCACTTCCTGCAGCTGAGGGGCGGTAGGGTGTAGGGGGTGACAGTGCGCTGGAAAGTGGCAACTTTGATCATTGTGGGGAGGGGGGATCGAGAAGTGATCCGCACTCTTTTTGAGGGGCACAGCTCCCCAGTAGTATAATTTTTATCTGTAAATCTAATGACATTGACTATATTGCTATCTAGGCCTATTTCTGTTTCTAGTAGACTGCTGCTGATTTCCTCTTCAGTTATGTAGGTGGGGATGCTTATGATACTGTGGGAAAGTTGCTGGTTATCCCTAGGTAAGGACACTGTAACTTCCCATTGTCCGATGTTGGTGGTTTGTAAAGCATTGTCTATTACTGAGGTGCTAAGTTCAGTGTCAGTGTCCACTGCCACTGCCCTTATCTTTGTTTAATCGTACGTTCAGGGCAGTAATGTGGAGATGTTGTTCAATGTTTTTGAAGAACTCGAGGTACTTTGTGTCCTTGGAGAAGAATGCTGCATCTTTGGGTTTGACTAGTATGGTATGAAAAGTTCGTGAGGGGTACTTACCAGCGATGTTTGGGCTTACCGCTGGGGTTTGTTGTTCACCATGCCGCCTATGTATTTTGGATGATTTTGCGTTATTACGAGAATGGAAGGCACTATCTAACCATTGATCGTTGTCTGTGGGGCAGTCAGAGTTTGTGGGGTCATTTGGGGGGGTTACATGCATGATAGGTGAGGTAGAAGAGGTGTTAGTAGCGGGAGAAGCTAGTGGGACCTCCCCTCCAGACGCCATCTTCCCCCTCCCCGTCCAGTCACCTGGCTTCGTCAACTTCAGCTGCAGGCTTGTAGATCATCGAATTTACGATCCAATAAGCCCTATCTATCTAAATTTCGTGTGATAGGTCTACTTCAATCCTCAAAGGGGTTGACCACGAACAAAATGTTTTTAGGCAACTTGCTGGCTGAGTGGTTAAAGTATGCTGTACATTGGCCGAGCGAAGGAGGGCAGACAATCGAACCCCCTCTGGGCGGATTAGCTTTGTGGGGTCGTTACCTACGTCAGTCTGCAATAAAAATCAAGCTAAAGTGCTAAACCACACCACTAGAAGTGGCCGGGTGGTGAGTGCTGACTCGGTTGAAAAGTTCGAGTCTAGGCTTGACAAATTTTGGAAAAATCAGGACCAGAAATATTATTACAAAGCACAAATTAACACCACACGCAGCCAACAAACAATTAGTGTTCAGGCTGTCATACTGGAGCCACAGGCCCGGAGGCCCCCTAGGGCCTCATCCAGGGAATCTACTGTGAGTTACTGTGAGTGAGTAGCTAGGCTACTACCACTATAATTTCTATAAAGGCCGGTATTCTTTTTTTACCTGTACCATTTTCCTTACATTAATTAAGTAATGTAAATGCTACCGTTACTTTTCTGGTGGTAATGGCTCAGGTTACTTGGACAAGAAGCAATCAGATCAGATCAGATGATGGTCGAGGGAATATATACTTTCGCTGCAGTTTCCCTCTTGTATGGGAAGAGTTTTTCTTGCCCATATGTTTCCTGGTTTCTTGGAGATTCCAGCAATGCCTCCCATCAATTATGAAGTTGACATGAAGTTGTAGGATGAAGTTGAGTTTAAGTTAATGATGAGAGCTAGATGAAACCGGAACCAGGATCGCGGCGAACTAAAGAGTGGAGTTGTTGCTAGGACGATGTATAAAAGTGCTCTAACTCGGTGCGCCACAATCCAAGACGTCATCGTCTTACGCTACGATTCTAGGGGCTACTGCTAAGTTAGTAGCGGATATCTAGCGGTAAATATCGCACCGCTTTCATAATATTATGGCATGATTTATATGATAAATCATATATGCCTTCCTAAAGACACTTAAATACCCGGTACTATACTTTCGTATAATAGGCCTTATTTAACTTATTAAACTTACACAATGTACAAACTGTATCTAGGGTATTATACATAGAAAATGTAGGTTATACCACTGACTATCGTGAATCCACGATACACTCCCCCCCCCCAAACACAATACCTGAACCCCACCTTATATCTAGAGTTGCCCAGAAGCAATCTTGTGCCGCCACATATCGACGGCGCCACTAGCTGCGCGTCTGGGTCTAGTCCCGATCCGAGGTGGATCCCCAACGGGTTGTGGTGGATCAGCTAAGTCAGCCTCCTCGGATCCAGCATCATCAGGTGGAGCTTCTTCTTGTGGAGAAGAGCCAAGCTCGACCATAGCGTACAATCGTGCGACTGGACGAACAGTAGTCCCAGTAGCTGTTTTGAGCAGCGCAACTCGCCCTACCGAGCCCTCGCCCTCGTACACTTCCACTACGCAGCCCAACTTCCAGTACAATCTAGGACTATCATCATGGATGAACACTATCTCGCTTACAGAGGGTGCTGATGACTGACCAGCAGTCTTAGATGCCCTCTCACGTAGTGTCAATAAGTAGTCTTTCATCCATCTCTTTTTAAAATCACCTATAACCCTAGAAATATACTGATACCGTCGTGACACTGCAGTCTCGGTGAACATCAAAGGGTCCTCTAAATCTGCCTGTGACTGCAAGTCAGTAGGAAAGGCAGTCAATGACTTGCCGTAGAGCAAATACGCTGGTGTTAGTGGCAGTGGTTCTTGCAGGTCGGTATATACGTAAGTGAGAGGACGATCGTTAACAACTGCCTCGACTTCAGTGATCACAGTTACTAGTTCGCTCCTTTTTAACAAGGCACGTCCTGCAACCGCCCGTAAGCCTGACTTCACGATGCCTACACACCGTTCCCACATTCCACCAAACCACGGCGCTTTGATTGGTATAAACTTCCACTCGCACCTTCACTCTCCCAAGTAAGCAACAACTGTTGGATCGTCGCTCATATCTATCAAGTACCTGGAAGCTTGAAGAAAAGTGGGAGCATTGTCGCTAAGAATCAAATGAGGGAAGGAACGACGTGCACAAAATCTCCTGAATGCCAGCATAAACTCTTCACAAGACATATTGTCACAGAGTTCTAAATGTATTGCACGTGAAGTGGCACAAGTAAATAGCAACACATAAACCTTGTCCAGTTCCCTAGTTCTCAGTGCGCCGGTATAGTCTAGTCCTGTAACTCTGAAGGGTTCTAGATGATTAACGCGACATTCTGGCAAGGGTGGAGCAGGTCCAGTCGTAAATGGTCTACCTTTTAGTCTACGGCACACCACATACCTTTTGACTACTCGTCGAACTACCTGTCGAACTCTGGGTATCCACCAGTTGAGACGCAATTTAGAAATAACGTGGTAGACCCCGTAGTGCATTACTTCCTCGTGTGTGCGTTGTACCAGTAGATCGGTGACATGGTGTGTTGCAGGCATCAGGATAGGATTGTTGGCACAGTTGTCTACACCTGACCACTTTAGACGTCCCTCACATCTAATAATGTCATTCTTCAGGTGTAGCCTTAGTTGACGCACAATGTTAGGCATTTTAATCTTACCAGAACTTCTCATGGACTCTAATTCCTGACTAAAGGATTCCCTTTGAACCCATCTAATTAGTGTTACCTCAGCTGCTTTTATTTCTACTGCATTTAAGCTTTGACCCAGATTGCAGAGTCGTCCTTGTAGCCTGGCCTTTATGTTGGTGATATAATGCAACACCCAAGCTACTACCCTGACTAATTTATTGTACCCACCGATCCTTACCCACTCTAACATAGGACTCGGTGTTGATGTCGGTTGAATGACAGCTGTCACCGTTTCTAAAGGCAAAGCTAACTCAACCTCGGCATTCCATACAGCCCAATCCCCTTCGTGGAGCAGCCATTTTGGGCCTTGCCACCACAGGTCGGACTTAATCAATTTGGACGCCGTTACTCCCCTACTTATTAACACCGAACGAGCAGCCTAGGCGGTAATTTATATGTACCGCCCAGCGGGGTGTTTTTACCCTAAATAGGGTTGTTTACGTGATCATTTTCATGCCTAAATAAGACCCAGAGCGTAAAACAAGTATCTATCCCTGAAAGGGCATAAACAGAGCTTTCCAATGACACCCCAACCATCCTTGTACGACCTCTAGTTTTCTTGCAACAATCGCGCAACACGAGTGCAAAAACCATGTAATTAGGTACTTTCCCTACATAATTCCCTGTGTAGCGAGTGGGGGAGGGTGGGATTCATGTCAGTTGGCCCACCGCGGTGGTGTGCGACGGCCATAGCCTTACTACGCTCCTCACAACGCTCAGCTCTCTCTCTCTGCAACATTACGTGCTGAAAATGGCACACAACATAAGTTGTGAACCGCCACTTAGTCCAAATTTCTTTCACACGACATACGTTGCGCGCCGCCAATAAAGGGTTAGGTCACTGGGGTTGTCCTTGGTTGGTACATAATAATAGAAGGCGTTTGGTACTAGGGATCGTATTTCATCCACCCTATTGCGCACATAGACGGGCAATGTCCTTTGACTATGCACCCAGCTTAGTGCAATTTGGCTATCGCACCATACGTGTACCGCCCTTAGTTGCAGTTCCTTATCGTATGAAGTGCATGATTAACCAAACGTCCCAATAGCAGCATGGCAGTTAGTTCCAATTTGGGAATCGTGACCCCCTTTACCGGTGCAACCTTAGCCCGGGCGGTGAGTAAATTAATCCCAAACGAGGTAACACAATAAATAGCTACTCCATACGCTGTGGCACTCGCATCACAGAATGCATGTAAAGACATGGGTCCAAATGCGGCCACTTGGCGCAGTAACTCTAATGTGCATAGGGTGTTATAATCTTCTAGTAAGGACCTACCCTGTTCAATAAGATCATCGGGTAAATTTTCGTCCCACCCAATGTTGCGTCTCCATATTTCTTGTATTAGAATCCTAGCTCTGATGGTAACAGGTAATGCTAAACCTAAAGGATAAAAAAATTGCGCGACTTTACTTAACAGACTACGTTTTGTGTGCGTCCCTGTCTGTTTAGTATATTCTCTGTTTAGTATGTCTTTCCCTGGTTGCCATATCATCCCCAAGATTCTGGCATATTCTTGGTTATCAGAAGCTACCCCATCTATTATGAGACTATCCCGAAGCAAAACAGAATTTGAAACCCACTCGCGGAGGAACAGATGAGCCTCTGTGAACAACCTACTAGCCTGCCTATAGTTTGCGACTAGTTCCTTTTCACTATCACAAGACCCCTGTAAATTGTCTATATATAATCCGCGAGCGAGTTCAGTCGTGTCCTCTTCAGAATCCTCAAGATGTTTTTTAATGGTCGCGTTTAATAGAAATTGTGAACATGTCGCGCCAAACAAGACTACCTTAAACCGATAGGTTAGTATGGGACTCTCGGGGTCGTCGATGTTTTCGAACCAGAGGAACAGGGTGACGTCTCTATCCCCCTTCTGCAGTTTCACCATCAAGAAGGCCTTTTCTATATCGCTGGTGAATGCGTATCGTCCCAGTCTAAATCTCAGTAATTGCTGAGATAGATCCGACACCATTGAAGGGCCGGTCAATAGACAGTCATTTAGAATGGGACTATGGCCTAGGTGGGCTGAGCAGTCATATACCACTCAGATGGGAGTGGTAACACTATCCTTCTTTACCCCATGATGTGCGTGGTAATGGACCTTCCCGGCACTCCCCGGCTCATCCACATCGACGACCTCGATAAACCCTTGGTCGAGATAAGTTTTAAAAACCTCGTCATAAGCCTTGTAGGTGCTAGGTTCTTGGGTTAGTTTTCGCTGCAAGGCGCGTAACCTACCCAACGCTAAACCATAATTAGTGGGCAAACTGATATAATCATGTTTCCAGGGTAAACAAACTTCGTATTGTTTTTCCGTGGTCAAGTAACGCACAGATTCCGAGAACTTCTCTATCGCGAAATTTGATTCCTGGTCATTCTCCACAGGTTTAATTCCTATGTGGTCTAGTTTCCACAGTCTTTCTAGATTGAACTCGGCAGCTAACTTTGGGTCCTCAATGTGAGTATCATCATCGGTGAACTCTTCTGCCGCAGTCGTGCTCATCCTTAACACGGATACCGTGTCAACCAGAACATTTGACTGGGTAGTTTGGACTATACCGCTCATGCAGTAGCCAAACTTAGTGGGGATCAAGATTACTCCACTCTCTCTTTTTAAACCCGGGTGTACTACATCATAATAATAATCTGCTCCTAACAGTATGTGCACCTCCTTCAAGTCACCCACGGGATCAGACAGGTAAATACCTTTCCTACGAAGTGCATGCTCTACTTTGTGAATTCCTACAGATTGATAGTCTGGGAGTTCATCTACCACTACACACTGTAAGAAGTGTTTCTTCTTACGGTAGATGTAAGCAACTTCAACAACTTCGTATTCTCTACTGTCGGTCACTCCTGTAAAACCTTGCAACCTAAGGGTCTCACTACCTACTACACAGTGTTTTAGACCGTCCAGCACCGATCTCTTTATAAAGGATCGTTGTGAGCCCTGGTCCAGGAGTAGCTGACAGACTTGTGTCCTGCCATAACCCTCTATGGGTATCTTGATTGTGGGTAAGATGGTGGTGTCCTTCCTACTGCCTAGCATTAGTGTTGCAGTACCCCCTACCTTTTCATCCTTGACTAGACTACCTGTGGGGCATAACTTGTCAAAGTGATGACCCTCACAGTTGCGACAGGGCCTCAAATAGGAAGCAGTACATTTACCCTGCATACCATGGTCCTTACTCAGACAACCCTTCCACAATTTTAGCTTCCTTGCTTGAGCTAATTTGGCTTCATTAGTTTGATATTTGATACAGCTTAGCCATTTATGCTTGGGATTGATGCATAGCCTACATGACATTTGTGGTTTCTTTCGTGATTCTTCAACCTTCCCTTTAGAACCTACCATCATATTAATTGAACCCCTTGCTGTTGTCCCTTCTGACCCACCCACCGTCCTACCATTGTTCAATTGTATGTTGCTAATCTCCTTGCTAAATGCCTCTTTGAACTCCTCCAAGTTAAAGGTACGAACCTTATCTAGAGCAGCTAGAGGTAATTTCTGTCTCAAAATTATGACTAGCATTTCGTGTGAAGTTGCATCTAATGACCTTGTATGACACTCCATATCGGCCCTGAACTTTGTCAGTTCATCGACCCTGTACCTAGGCTGTGCTAGGTTCAACAGGGCGTTCACGTGGGCTACCTTGAGCTGGTCAGTGTCTCCATACGTCGCCTGTAATAACCCCACAACACTATCATAATTTTCACCTACGATGGAAAAACCTTCTACCAAATGTAAAACTTCATCCTCGAGTTGGCCTTTCAGATAATGGAACTTTCGTACATTGTCAAGTTTTGAATCATGCACTGTTGATTTAAACACGTCCCAAAATGCTAACCACTCGGTCAAGTTTCCCCTGAACTTCGGTAAATTTAATTTGGGCAAGTTGACTTCACGACGGGGATCTGTCTGCTTGGCAGCGCTGCCAGTCGAGGTTATCTCTACCTTCTTCACCGCCCTTCGCAGTAAATGAATTGCCTCTAAATGGGCGATATCATGGACAGCGCGCTGCTCGTACTCCGCCTGAATATCTGACTCTTCCTCCAAACCTGATACTATACTTTCATTCAGAGTAGCTATCCGATCATAGGTAGTCTGTAGGTATTCTAACTTAGCCTCTAGCTGTTCAGGAGTTGCACTAGCTACAAAGTCTTCCAAATCGGACGTTAGCCTAGTGATGAGACCCCTCAAACCCCCTCTCTGGTTTTTCAAGACTGTGATAGACATAATTATGTTTTTTTTTATCCTCTGGTTTACTAGCCATTAAATTAATTACATGAATTAGCCTAACCCTTCGTCAGCCAATACGGACCTCTATAATAAGTCTCAATCGTGAAATATAAGCCTACCCTTTTGTTAATTGTCATATGAAATTACATTTTAGTCCTCATATGCAATATTATATACACCCTTCATAGATTAATGTAATTAAAGTAAAGAGGTAGAAATGACTATATAAACCGCTTACCTTACACAATACAGTACCACGAGAGATTGGGATATGAGTAAACAATGAAGGAAATATGAGATGGTAGGTCAGTCATGAGTCAAAGAAAATAGTAAATAATAATGAAATTAGGGAAACAAATGCAGGGTTAACAAAAAATAATGAAAAGAAAAAAGAAAAAAGGATAATTTACTGGGGGAAGGTGATGGGCGGGATGCAGAACTTAGGGAGTCACAGGCTTATCACTCCGGCATCATGCTCTAGCCATCGTTTAGTCATGACCGTGATCTTGTTAGTGTCGAGGTCTAGATGGACACCGTCGATGTCAAGATCCTGCGGTTTAGACGAGACCGACAAAAATCGATGTCGCGTCACGTCTAGCCTAGAGCGCAATGACCGGTTAACAGAATTCCTGATTTTATTATACTGCTCTGCTGGCATTCCCCTTACTCTAGAGTGGTATTCTAGGGAAAGCAGGATACATTTCCCTCCCGTGTTCCTCTCGACAGCCAGAGCCAGGTCCCCTAATGCCGCAGCCAGAGCACGGGGTTCGGTGTTGGGGGTTATGTCGTTGCCCCCATGAGTAAATAGGTGTAGAGGGGCCGGTATAATACCAGCCTACCCCACTCATCGGAGGACTTAAGACTTGTGATATTAGCCCCCGGTCGCTCCCCTGTAGTCAACAGGGCCCTGGTCTGCTGCCCTCAGTCGGGTTGCGTATGAGTGGCCGAAGATTGCTATGCGATCTACCTCGGCCACTACTTGCACCGGTTTATACCCCAGACCTACACCCCCGGATCCTTTGATCTACAACCTCCCTCAACATTGCCCTTGCTCATGCTTAACTTAGGAAATTTAACTGTGGGCCAAAGTCCCGGGTCTGGGCACCAATATGGCGGATTTAAGGAAGATAAGTTTACTCTAGGCTACTTAAGACTGAAAAGGTCCGCTCATACAATGTAAATAAATAATACTACCGGGAGTGTAACTCACTATTAAAATCACCATAAAATACAGCTAGGCAAGGTGGAAATGCTGATGGAGGTGCTGATAGATGGTAGGCAAATGGCTGCTGTTCGAACACCATTGGATGTTTACCTTAACACCTTACGAGCGGCCTATGCGGTTTATTTATATGTACCGCCCAGCGGGGTGTTTTTAGCCAAAATAGGGCTGTTTACGTGATCATTTTCATGCCTAAATAAGACCCAGAACGTAAAACAAGTACCTATCCCTGAAAGGGCATAAACAGAGCTTTCGAATGACACCATAACGATCCTTTTATGATGGCTAGTTTTCTTGCAATAACCGTGCAACGCGAGTGCAAAAAGCATGTAATTCGGTACTTTCCCCATATAATTCAGTATGTAGCGAGTGAGAGAGGGAGGAGGGAGCTGAGATTCGTGTCAGTAGGTTCGCCGCGGTGGTCTGGAGCAGTCATACGCTCGCTAGTCTCCTGCCACCACTTGTCTCTCTCTCTCAGCAACATTACGTGCTGAAATTGCCACTCGAGTTATGTCGAGCGCCGCCACATAGTCCAGCTTTATTTAACTCGACTTATGTGGTGAGCCGCTAATTAAGGGTTAAGGTGACCACGAGGATGCACCTGAACAAATATTGAATAAATTAGGTTAAAGAAAGTTAAATCATGATAATAAGGCTTAGCTGTCAGTCGGTCTGTCTGTAGGATGAAGTTGAGTTTAAGTTAATGATGAGAGCTAGATGAAACCGGAACCAGGATCGCGGCGAACTAAAGAGTGGAGTTGTTGCTAGGACGATGTATAAAAGTGCTCTGACGCGGTGCGCCACAATCCAAGACGTCATCGTCTTACGCTACGATTCTAGCGGTTACTGCTAAGTTAGTAGCGGATATCTAGCGGTAAATATCGCACCGCTTTCATAATATTACGGCATGATTTATATGATAAATCATATATGCCTTCCTAAAGACACTTAAATACAGTAAACTTCCGTTAATCCGAAGGGCAGCGGACCGGCTCTCGTTCGGATTAGTGGATTTTTCGGATTATCGGACTTTACCCCTATGAACCTGTGTATGACGAAAACATTGAGACATTAGGCCACCCAAATGACACAATGGTGCACACACACATATCATATGTTCATGAAATCACTTCAAAAGTTTACCATTGTCATTGTAGCCTATTAACTACTTCAAAACATTCAGATTAATGGTCAAAGGAATCTGCTGATATAAACGTCTTCTTCTTCTTCCGTCTACTAGCGAGTTTGTCTTGCTCTTGAAGATCAGATGTGGTTCGGGAAGTAATGCCTTAACAACGGCACTTCCCTGAGAGGTTCTTGTAATTTTCCTTTTGTGATTTTCCTTTTGTGACGTGCTCTGTTATATTATATTGTATTGAAAGCACCCTTGTCTTGTCTTGAAAGCACCCTTGGGATGCTCCGATAACTGAACTATAAATAGTAGCGTATCGGAACATCCAAAGGTGCGTTTTCAAGCTCAAGACTAATACGTCCAAAGGTGCGTTTTCAAGCTCAAGACTGAATGCGCTTGCAGAAAATGCGGTGCAAGCCAGTAGCGCATCGGAGCGTCCCAAGGATGCGTTCAAGAGCAAAACAAACTCTCTAGCAGACGATGTGGAAGAAGAAGAAGACGAAGGTGTTTACGATTATATCAGTAGCTTCCTTTGACCATTAATCTGAATGTTTTGAAGTAGATAATAGGCTACAATGACAATGGTAAACTTTTAAAGTGAATTCATGAACATATGATATGTGTGTGCTCCATTATGTGTCATTTGAGTGGCCTAATGCCTCAAAAAGGGGACTTTGGGACTTCTTGAAAGGTGCGTTTTCAAGCTCAAGACTGAATGCGCTTGCAGAAAATGCGGTGCAAGCCAGTAGCGCATCGGAGCGTCCCAAGGATGCGTTCAAGAGCAAAACAAACTCTCTAGCAGACGATGTGGAAGAAGAAGAAGACGAAGGTGTTTACGATTATATCAGTAGCTTCCTTTGACCATTAATCTGAATGTTTTGAAGTAGATAATAGGCTACAATGACAATGGTAAACTTTTAAAGTGAATTCATGAACATATGATATGTGTGTGCTCCATTATGTGTCATTTGAGTGGCCTAATGCCTCAAAAAGGGGACTTTGGGACTTCTTGAAATTCGGACCATCGGGTGAATTCGGATTTGGCCTCAAATTGAAAAATTCGGACTATTGGGAGATTCGAATCATCGGTCGTCGGATTAACGGACTTTTACTGTACTATACTTTCGTATAATAGGCCTTATTTAATTTATTAAACTTACATACTGTACAAGCTGTATCTACAGTGCATTCATTCGACATATATCGACAGGCCCCGCCCGCTTCCACCAGCGCCGTAGACGAAGTAGAGCTTATCATACCGCAATCTCAGACAAGTCACTTGTCACCTTACCACGGAGCTGATAAGAGCTCCAAGTAATATTAATTATAGGATGTAAGAGCGCTTTAATACATGCATATTTGCAGTTATTCTTTACTATACAATATTACCATATACCATTGTACAGAAAAGTAAACTCCATTACCATTGTTACCTCGTCTACTTGGGCAGAGCAGAGGTAGACATTTTTAAGGTAGGCTTAGCGAGCGACTGCGTTTGGGTGTATAGGGTACGGTACTAATGCCTCCCCCTCCCTTGTCTGTGTACCTCAGTCTCCCTCCCTCCCCCTCTCTCTCATAGTGTGAAGTGATCAAGTTGTCAATTGATCCAAGTATGGGTGAAAGCCGTTGCTGGTAAACTGGTGAATGAAAGACTCCTTCAATCTTCCTGCCTTGAGTTCTGATCTTGTTAATCAATGGCTGTGAAACTTGTGTTGCCTCAGAGGTTTTCTTCACTACATCAACTGGCTCAGTTTTCTCCTTATCAAAATACTTGACTGACAAGTCGGGGAGAACCAGCAGGTCTGCCAGGGGTATGGGCAGGAGACGCCATCTTCCCCCTTCAGAAGATGGGAGGGAACTGAACTGACGTTTGAATGACAGCGCATTGACAGAAGACACCAGCGTTGCTAATATAGCTACCTTACCGCTAGATCTAAAAGTATTTACTTGAACAAGGGAATGGAGCTGTTAAAGACAGGCTCCAGTCTTAACATTTCTTTCTCACTCGTTGATGTAGAAAGGTAGATGGCTTTGTAGGCCATTTTTAATAATTTAAATTGATAAATATATATTGACTTGATCTAGCAGCAATATTTTACACCTAGCAATAAGAATGCTGGCTATACTCCGAATCTTTTAGCACATGTTATCAATATTGGAGTAATATTCTAGCAATATTAGGTAGGCATTTACTAGTTTGTATTCTTCTAGTTACTTCTGCAAACAGATTAAATAATATTTTTGTGCTGATTTGGTAACCCTGTTGGACACCTCGCACCTCGCACAGTCATGCCAGCCGTATGATAACGGTTGGGTAAGTGGGCGGGGCCTGTCGATATATGTCGAATGAATGCACTGTAGGGTATTATACATAGAAAATGTAGGTTATACCACTGACTATCGTGAATCCACGATATCTAGTACTGGTCTAGTGATCAGGATCTTTTGTAGTCCACTGGTTTAGAGCACTGTACAAAAGGCAGTGCAAGTCACTTAACCGGTTTAGGTTTGAGTCCCGATCGCCCAGTAGGGCCTACCCACGGAAAAAAAAAAAAAAAAAAAATCCAAGCTTTTCCCTCAGTCCCCCCTTTACAAGGGAAGTCCTGGAAATTCAGTTCTTAATAGGCCATTGCAAATCTTATACGTTTTTTATGAGGTCATAACACAGCAGTCTACATTAATTCTAGTGTTGACAATAAATGTACTCTCCTGCAGTAGGCCTACATATGTCTCCATATACAGTACAGTAAGCCCTATCCTTCCTTATTCCTTAGGCTATTCATTCTCTGCATCCTTGTATCATCTGCAGTGCTTTCTTTTGGATATGGACTACTGTTTGTAGCGCCACAGTCCACTATTTCCAGGAACATCTGGGGTGCGTTTGTAGACAGCGACCAAAGAGCCCAAAATTTCGGTCGGTGACCAGTCTCTCACAAACCACAGTGACCGGTCCGCCAGTGGCTTGTAAACAAAACTGCCTTGTTACCATGGTAACAAGGCAGCTGAAGCATTTCCACGGATAATGGCGTACCAAACACCATTGGAGGGTTATCTTGCTGCACAAGGTGTCTTAGGCCTTGAATTACTTGATGATGAATTGATGATCCGGAATTGGAGGCTGCTGCAGTTATTGCACACCGGAATCAAGAGATGCAAAGGGATGAGGACCCCATTCAGGCTAGACGGCGTGAACCAAGAAGGGTGCCGAATTATGTTGAAATAATTGTGCCTCTCTACAGCGACCAAGAATATAAGTCCCATTTCAGAATGCAAGGGGGATTTTTTTTTTTTTTTTTTTTTTTTTTTCTATATTCCAACTACTCCCGCTCGGGTATAGGCTGAGAGCCTGTACATTCCACTGCTCAACACGGTGAAGCCCGTGAGGTCTTGTTCCAGTCTGGGGAGTGAGACATGTGAAGCATCCATCATGGCTCGAAGCAGCTCCATCTCTGAAGCGGCCGGTTGCTTCGCTCAAGTGCTTCACCGTCTCACCCTCCAGACTCAGACCCTCACTCTCAGAACGCCACCTATTGAGCAGTGAACTCACCAGGCATTGTCCCCCTGTAACATATTTTGAATATGGGAATATTCATACAGTGTTATTTAATAAGGGAACAATGAGGGTATTTTTTTGGCATTTCGGTGGGCTTTGTGGTAATGCACTGATACTAGGTACAGCACAAATTCAATCCCAATAATATCTTCCCATTGACATATCGGGATTTGAACCCGGGTCCATTGGATTACCAATCCAGTGGCATGACCACTCCACCACACCTCCACCTTGAGATGGATTATACAGGAGTATAGTATAAGGATTCCATATACCTAAATTGTCCCTAATAAATTATGTATAATAAGGCGACGAGCCTATTCTCTATAATTATTGAAAACAATAATACCATTATAGTAAAATGGTCCTGAAACACACTTTTCATATATTGGAAAAATATAGAATGTATTTGCGAAACTCATAGCCTAAACTGCACTCACAATACACCTACTATATAACGGTAGCAATCTATTGACCCTAAATATATATTCCCAAATATATAGTGAATTAACCCCTTCTGTAGTCTGTACCGACGACACTTGTGTATTTTATTATAGCTACATTAGACGATTTTGTGCAGCTTCAGGAGTATCTGTGGTAGTATTAAGGGTTAAGGGAGATAGTTCAAAGCCTGTTAATTACTGTAGACCCTTTCTAAACTGAATAAAATCGTCTAATAGTAGCCAGAATGAAGTACAAATGATGTTGCCGGTACAGAAGGGGTTAAAGCGGGAAGTGTTAGCGCTAATATTACCTTATTACTTTCTTTGTTCATTGTATGTTACATTAGTGGAAGCTAGGCTGTGATAGTATACAGTAGGTTAGGTCATTGTATGTTACATTAGTGGAAGCTAGGCTGTGATAGTATACAGTAGGTTAGGTCATTGCATTAAATATAATTATATATTAAGGTCAGCTTGGGTCGATTTTGTTCCCTTAATGATTATGGGATATTTATAGCTCAAACCGACTAGTGCGATGGTTTTATAGGATAATTTATTAAACTTACCAGTGCACCTTAATTATAGGTGCTCACTAGCCACATCATAATTATAGGTGCTCACTAGCCACATCATAATCATTGAAAAAGGTATTACATTTCGAGCAACTGTACACTTGTTGATGTTGAGCGTCCATCTTTGTTTATATTGTGACGTCACAAGAGACCGGAGTGACCAAAGCGCCCCACCTCCCGAGGTGGGGTGCGTTGGTCGCCAACCGGGACAGATCAGGTTTCTGGTCACTGCCGTTTGTGAGAGACCGGTCTCTTTGGTCCGTCCCGGTCGCTGTCTACAAACGCACCCCTGGTCCGGGAATGGAGTGACCACCCGGACATAATAATAATAATAATAATAATAATGTATGTATGTATGTATATGCTCAGGCCCAATCCCCACCCTTCCCACCTCTACTTTAATTTTCTATTTTACTCTATTTTACCATTTTCCTGTTTTCATTCTCTTGGGGGTTAGCAATTTAAAATGGTACCACATAATATGTTACAAATATGACATGTACCAGCCTTGCATAATTCCAACTAAGGATAGCCCAATAAGGCCGTTAGGCGTATTTCCATTGGGGTTCTTGTGGGATTAGGTTAGCTGGGGAAAAAGGGGAGGATAACAAAAAGTAGATACTTTAGATAAAGTATTTCTAGGGGGTTATTTTAAGATACCTTACATCCTATAGTAATTATCAGTAATCAGTAATCATTTCAGTTTGTTTTGCCTATCTCTTATGTCGTATTTAGTAGTAGACATAAGCTTGGTGCTCCCTTCTCGCAGCTGTCCGGTTCAGGTGCTCCTTCAAGCTACGTCTGAAGGACCGGTACCAATATATTTTCCTATTATACCCTGTTCCTAATAAGTGGTCCCAAACTCTTGAACATCAACCTCTATAGCTCAAAAACGACTAGAGTAATCGAGCTAATATTTCAACCATTTGGGAAGGGTCTGCCAGGGATTAGGTGTGGCAATTTACAGAGCATTTTCTCTAGCCCTTTTTGAGCTAGGTCTACAGAGGTTAGGGTTCGCTATTTCTGGACTACCTACTTGGAACAGGGTATAGGAGCCGCCAGTTAAACACCTTGGTACGGTCTTATTACCATCTAGGTTCCTATTGACCAATACTTAAGGTAAAAGGTTAATATTTATTTAGTACGGCTTTATACGTAAAGTAAATTAGTTACCCCAGAAAAACAAATAAAAGAAAACCTATTACAAGCTTATAGAAAATAGATATTAACGGGGTAACTTAGTAATTTATATTACGTGGCACTTGCGCGGCACTACACTCGCAACGCGCACAAGTACAATTATACGCTTACACGGAAACACACAGTAACAAATGTGCACCCCATTATCAACAACTTTCCCAGAGTGTTGGGGCATGTACCGAAGTTGAATAGCCTACATAAAATAAAGAGTTCATTAAATTAGATTAGATTAGACTAGATTTACAAAAATAGGAAAAAAAACGCCACATGCAAAACGATCACAATCGCGTACACAAGCCTAAACTCTAACGAATACACACCCTTTCATGAAAACAACGTCCCACAAGGAGTTAGAGTATACAAGAGGGGAGACTCCAGGATTTTTCCTAACTCAGCTTAAATTTTTAATGTTTCTGTTTTTGTTCTATAATGCTTCTTTCAACATAGGAGAATAGCAGAGGAAGGAACAAAAAAACATATCGCATCCATAACCCCCCGGGCCGGGGGTTCGACCTCGACCCCCGAAAAACTATTTTTTTCTTTTTCAGCCACCCAAATTTTATTTTGGTGTCTGTAGTCTAAAGGGCTGCTGTAAGCAAATGATCATATGAGGGCATAAACACCCATAGGATATCCCTAGGGCCCCCTTGGGGGGCCCCAAAAATCATGGTTCTTGGCAAAATTTCACTTATAAATAATAATACAAAATACTTTAGTCCCCCAAATAATCAAGTTTTCTTTGCCAGCGGGTGGCACTACACGAGACGAACCTATAATAGGGGTAACTGAAGGAAAATGTCTCGCGGGCTCAGACTGGAAAACGTTATAGTTACGAGTAAATTTCTATTTCTATTCATGAATAGTGCATGTTTATTCACCTTATATGATGATGAGTCAGCCATATACTGTCCGATTGTCTCCAATTTCTCCACATAATTAGAACAAGTATACATACCAACTCCCTCGGAAGCTTTTTGAGTTTGGGAAATATTTTCCATACTCAAATGATTTATTTAGGATAGGAAATTGGCCCAATTATTTATATTGATAATTTACCTGCGGTTTTCAACATTATCACGTATTAACTTGGCAATATGCTTCCGAGGAGTTGTAGACAGTCTATATAAGGTACCTCATACACAATATAAAACAATTTTGCAAAGTGGTTTTTGGATCACCAGAAATTTAGTAACAAAAAACTAAAAATGCGCTCACGCGCGCACGCGCGGACATAGAACGATGAAAATTTCAGTGAGTCACCGTTATACCATTAGCATATACATGGCAAAAGGCCAGCAATGAGTCTCTTATAGAAGTTGAGTAAAGAATAAATCCTAGAGTCTCTCCTAAGTATATCTAACAAGCACAACATTCACAATACACACACTCGCACACATCTTCAGTATCAAAGAGCCCATGAATATTCTTTCTTATTCTGAGAGAGAGAGAGAGAGAGAGAGAGAGAGAGAGAGAGAGAGAGAGAGAGAGAGAGAGAGAGAGAGAGAGAGAGAGAGAGAGAGAGAGAGAGAGAGAGAGAGAGAGAGAGAGAGAGAGAGAGAGAGAGAGAGAGAGAGATAATGAGAGTGAGAGGGTAAAACAGGATTGGCCACAAAATGAAAGAAGAGATCGGGGCCGTACTCGCATAAAATACCATGAATGAAAAATGATGAGATTACTGACACACTGCAACAAAAGTGGGTTTAAACTCTTGCAGGATCATGACACGTTTTGGCAATTTATTCTGGTTATCATTAGACGATTTTAGACAGCTTGCGATGGATCTGTGGGAATTTGAAGGGTATAAAGACTGTCTCAATTAACTCTCTGACCTCCACATACCGTTCCGAATCTGAATAAAACCGTCTAATAATAACCAGAACACATAACAGAACTGCATAATAGGATCTTGAATGGGTTAACATAGATTTTTACATTTTATTCTGGCTATCATTATACCACAATAATAAGAGAATAAAGAGATCTAGATAATACAGAGAGAGAATAAGAGGGAGGGAGTGGAAGAGAAAGCTAAAGGCCAAACAACGGGAGAATGTCAACATAAACAACAACAACAACTGCAACCACTACAATTACTACTACTACTACTGCTACTACTACTACAATTACTACTACTACACAAATACTACTGCTACTACTATTACTACTACTGCTACTACTATTACTACAACAATATCTACTACTACTGCTACACAACTACTGCTACTACCAATACTACAACAATATATACTACTACTACTACTACTACAAGGCGGGTGCCCAACCCCGAAAGGAGTTGAAATAGGGGAGCTATCCCCCCGCCAAAGGCGGCCTTCTAGGGCCTTTCCTAGCTGATGCTGAGAAGATTGGGTTCTAGTCATGTGGTGATGGGCTGGTCTATCCGAGTGAGAACTGAGCTATCTCTGCCATACCCATAGCTTACTCTGACTGTTCCTTTTACTTATATATCTTCTAGATCTCAAGTGGCGGCGTCTTTTCCGTGGATTGACCTCCCTACTGCCAACCTAGAAGTTGGCAGATTGGGAGCCAAAGCGTCACATTTTTCCCTTGCCCCTCAACTTTCCCTTCATAATTGCTGAGGGGCACGGGGCCTTGAGTGGGGCTTTGGTTTCCCGGGCGTTTCTGCACCCTCCTCAGCTCCCTGCCTTGGAGTGGCTTCGGTCACCCGGGCTTTGTTAGTGGTAGGCAGGAGGGATTTTGTGGGGGCGCTCGTTTGTGGCCTTGGCCTTGCTCGAGACCTTGGGGCTGTTCGGCCAGACAGCCTGGGGAACAACAACAACAACAACAACAACTACTACTACAATTACTACTACTACACAACTACTGCTACTATTATTTCATCTACCACTACTATTATTTCTACTACACAACAACTCGTACTGCTACTACTATTACTACAACAATATCATCTACTACTACTACACAACAAAAACTACTAATACTGCTACTACTACATAACTACTACTATTACTACAACTATCTACTACTACTATTACTAGTACACAACAACTACTACTGCAAATACCATTACTACAATATATACTATTACTACTACACAACAACAACTACTACTGTTACTACTATTACTACAACAATATCATCCACTGTACTACTATTTACTATTATTATTACTAAATATCGATGTCTACAGCTCCAACTTCTTAATAGCTTGAAACTCACAAGTCGTAAGTTAACCTAGCGCAATAGCCTACCATATTACTGTATAATATATGATTTTACAAAGTAACACTTAAAAATAAAACAACAACAAAAGCAATGACGACGCTGACTATAATAGGAAATGTATGCCGTTACCATTTGTTGAAAAGTATAGTAAAACAAAAAGGCAGTTTACAACACAGTCCAGAGGTAGGCTAATCACATAAAACACCTAACTTGCCGCCAAATTCGGGCGTAAATTAAGGAGTGTGAGGAGAAGGGAGTTAAGATGAGGGAATAAAGCCGCATTTTCCTTTACCATCACTATCTCCGATAGACTGGAAATGGTGTCGCATTTCACACCCAAATACCATAAAAGGGTGTCCAATATCAAGCCAACTCAACCCTGCTCCTACATGGTCGAAACTCAACCCGATTCAGACTTTTGGAGCTTGATAACAGTTTTAAGACTTTGTGTATGTATCCAAATACAAATAATCGATTTGAATGTGATAATTATAAATGTACCTAGCTATATCCTCAGAATATCCGAAAGAAGCGTCATAATCGTATGAAAGGGTGATAACCTACAGTATATTAGACTTTGTATACATATACTGTAGGTTATCACCCTTTCATTAAAAAAATTAAGCAATTATATTATATGCATACCCATCACAATGTTGTACAAATTAAGGTTGATCAAAATAATCCCGAAATAAGTACTCAAATAATAATCTTAACATGTAAAATTAGTTTGTTTAGAAATGTCGGAACATAGCCGCAGCCGTGGTGCCGCTACATTCGTGTTTACAATCAGTAATCATGATTATGTTTTGATGTATTGTACTTGATTTTATTGGATTAGGTTAGTTATTGTTGGTCAGTTTAGTCAATACAATAAAGCCAAGTTAAATACATTGACATACAATCGTGATTAGGCAAGAATGTAGATCGGGCATTGCGGCTGCTTTACCATAGGGGTAAATATATGCAAAGCACGCCGGTATTCGTCTGCTATAGCTGGGAGGTGGACTGAGTTTCGGGATAGCCCTTGTACCTGCATGGTAGTGTTCGTCACCTACAATATTCCGCCACTCATACTCAGAATTATTGAAATGTTAACCTAAGCAATTATTTATTACTCTAATGTTACAAAGAGAAATGTTTTGTATAATTCCACCTCATATATGATGTCACAAACAATCTTCAATTGTATATATTCTAAGTTATTGCCGATATGTCTACAGTATATGTCGATCATTGCAGTTCCTGAAATACCTCATAATATTTATTATATTACGATGTTTCATCGGTGACTGGACGACTCGGCCCATGGGACAACTCGGCTCGGACAGCTCGGCCCACTTTTGGACAACTCGGCCACGACGGCGAGACAACTCGGCCACGACGGCGAGACAACTCGGCCCATTATTTGAGACAGCTCGGCCCCATGTTTTGCTATGGGGCAATTTGACTAGACCAATCAGGATTAGGATGGGGAGAGCTAAGTGGAGGGTTTATGGGTGAGGCCATGTATGCAGCACCAAATCCTGTCCTCTGCGTATGCGCGGCCTTTTCCCTAATATTTTTATTATGTTATTTAGGCTCAACTGTTAGGTTAATTTAAGTTAGGTTAGGTAAAGATAATATAATAGTATAAAGGAAAACAAAATTGTGCCAAGGGGCCTAAGATTCTCACGCATGCGCAGAGGACAGGATTTGGTGCTGCATACATGGCCTCCCGTTTATGGCGTGTGTGTAATGTGGGCGAAATGTTCGTTTATTGTATTATTATGTCATAGGCTAGATCTCTCGATTCATAATGTGTAGGTTAGGTTAGGTTAGGTTAATTAAGAGTTGTCTCGTAATTAACACGGGGCCGAGCTGTCTCGTTTTTACTGGGCCGAGCTGTCTCGCCGTGGGCCGAGCTGTTCTGGCCGAGCTGTCCCGTGGGCCGAGTAGTCTAGCATTCTGTTTCATCTGTATTATATTCTTTGTTTTACTTTGTAGTGGTCATTTTGTAATATATATTTACATTCATGTTCAACAATAGTAAGCAAATGTTGTATATATTATATAGGCCTATACATTTTGAAGGCAGGCTCGTAAAATGTGTACATTTTGTGCCACCCCACTATAATGGGAGTGGGTTATCAGACTTTGGGGTAACAGAAAACGCAGCTTAAGAAAGTAGGAGACACTCGCGGGAAGGAGATCTGGCGGTTTCGGTCCTTTATACATTTCGACATCCTGGTATAAGTTTCATCATTGTCATCCTTAGAGGTAGATTTCCGTCTTTTAAATTATATGGAATGGCGAGGAATTAAATATGTCTACTTATAACTACTGTATAAGGTGCTAGTGTGGATTATTTTAGCGAGTATAGGTTATGGAAATGGTTGTGTGGCGAGATGTGGAAGCTGACGAAAGCTCTAAGTTCGGCGGGAGGGGGTGAGTTGTAAAGTCAGTGAAAATAGGCTAGCCTAGACAGACCTCGGATGCGGAAATACCCTGAGCCGAACAGGCCAAGTGGGATATCTCTATTGGTCTAACTGGTAAGGTGTCTGCCTCACACCCAAGGGTCGAGAGTTTGTGCCCCCACCAGGGCTTGATATTTTCCTGAGGCTATTTCCACATTTAACGAAGTTTAGGTGTGTTTGTAAAATTGTTCAGATGGTTGAGAGTAAGATCGGAGCTCCATAAATCCTCTTTCAGGCATGGTGTAAAAACCGATCCCCACAGGACAAGGAAGGGGAGAGGAGAGAAGGGAGTGATGTGAGACGCGCTTGGGTTGGGTTGTGGCGTTGCCAGCCGCCCAAGCGAGTTGCCAACTGGGCAGTTAGTAGGTGCGTGTGGTGCACCGCTCAGTGAAGTTGACTCACCATTCCCGTTCATCTCTCTGACGGACTCTCGGTCGATTCGGCTCAAGCTTGTTCCTCTCTGTTCGGAGCTTTCGCTTCCCGGAAGGTGAAGTAGTGTAAAGTCAGTGAAAATAGGCTAGCCTAGACAGACCTCGGATGCGGAAATACCCTGAGCCGAACAGGCCAAGTGGGATATCTCTATTGGTCTAACTGGTAAGGTGTCTGCCTCACATCCAAGGGTCGAGAGTTCGTGCCCCCACCAGGGCTTGATATTTTCGTGAGGCTAGTTCCGCATTTAACGAAGTTTAGGTGTGTTGGTAAAATTGTTCAGATGGTTGAGAGTAAGATCGGAGCTCCATAAATCCTCTTTTGGGTATGGTGTAAAAACCGATCCCCACAGAGTGACCTGCTGCACAGCCATGCCACATCTCTCAAGTGTTCGCCTCCACAGTCCACACCTTCCAAATAACGGAATCATGCGTATTACGTTTCATGTTTCGCTCTCTTGGACTTAGCTGAGTGGTTTTGTTATACCTGAGTAACCTGGACACTCCTGATAAGATTATTTATTGTCTGCATGATCTGCAATTAAATATGTCTATACTCTTTGCATGGCTATAATCTCTAACACTGTCTGTACCAGGACTGTTTTATCATTTTGGCTACTATCAATCTATTGTATTCAGTTTAGGAATGACCTCTAGCACTAATAAGGCTTCAAGCTATGTCAATCAACCCTTTTACCAACCACAGATCCTTCCTAAGCTGCATAAAATTGTCGAAATATAGCTAGAATAAAACGTAACTCACGTCACTGGTTCTGGAAGGGTTAATCAAAGTGCCTCATATGTGATACTAATTATTAAATTCTTGTTTGTAATGGACATATATGAAACTACTGTCTCTACGTCATATTAAAGGCCAAGATTAAATATATAACAACATATTTCACTACAAAATATTCATAATACCGCGAAAGTCAAGATAGGGACATGTCAATTAAATATTAACTGGAATAATACAGACACTACTGTATGTGGTTATTTAATTCTGATTAAAGGCAGCTTAGAAATCCCTCACAAAAGTAAGTATTTATTTTACCTACAATTTACGTTAGATGATCGTATGCAATGGTAACGAATCAAGCTTAGGAATTCTTATTAAATCAATAGGATGAAATAAAGCTAATTGAGAATATTCAAATGACACAAGTCAAAATGGCGACAGATAGGCGTAGCTCATACAAGGTAATTTATCTGCTCAAAATAGGCAAGTACACAGAAAAAGTAGTAAATGAATTACTAAGATCAGAAGTAGTAATTAACGGGGCGCATAATTATGACAAAGTTATGCTCAACAATACTTATAGCAGTATCGGGTTATGGTTCTGAACGGGTTAACAGAAACGAGACGAACTAAATTACACGAACGAAAAGAAGTGTAAGAATGGATGTATAATAAAGTAATTAGAAACTATGCGGTGGAGAATTCCTACGCATGAAGTATCGAATATCACTTACACCAGTAATCAAATGAACATAAATAGGAGTTTGTAAAATAATCAACTCTGCGTAAGCAGAGTGGTATCGCCCCCCGTATAGTGGTACATGCTAACTGAAATGTCTGTCTGTCCGTCTGTCTGTCTGTCCGAGAACTCCTAGACCGTTTAACGGATTCTCACCAAACTTCACACGAACCTTCGGTACTTGAATGCGACGGTATTGTTTTTTTGTGTTTTTAATTTGTGCAATAGTTATGATCATAGGTCCAAAAACATGTTTTCCCCCCCCCCCCCCCCCCCCCCTGTACCTATTTTCATGCAATGATTATGGCGTTCTGTGTGCCTCGTAGGGGCACACTCACACAGAACGTCATCGTTAAGGGGGCGAAAAAAAACTCGCCCGCATTTGTTAAGTTAAGTTAGTTTAGTTGACATTAGAAGGTGACAATTGTAGAGATAATGATAGTAGTAGTGATGATGGTGGTAATATTAGTGATAATGGTAGTAGTAGTGATGATGGTGACAATTGTAGTGATGATGATAGTATTAGTAATAATGGTGGTAATATTAGTGATGATGGTAACCCTTCGCATAGTTGGGTATGCCGTTTTGATTTTGGGCGAAACGGCACGTCTAATTTAGTTTAGTTGACATTAGAAGTGATGGTAGTAATAGTGGGGATAATGTTGATAGTAGTGATGATGGTGTTTATAGCAGTGATGATGGTTGTAGATTTAGTGATAATGATGATGGTAGTGATGATGATAACAGTAGTAGATATGATGGTGACAGTACTAGTAGTAGTGATGATGGTCATAATAGTATTTATGATGGTGACAGTAGTTATGATTGTACGATGAAGGTGACAGTATTAGTGATGTTGGTAAGTAGTAGTGATGATGGTGAAAGTTGTAGTGATGAGAGTAGTAGTGATGATGAGAGTAGTAGTGATGATGGTGAGAGTAGTAGTGATGATCATAATAGTAGTAGTGCTGATGATATTAATGATGATAGTGACTGGTAGTGATGATGGTGACCGATCGCAGAGTTGGGTATGCCGTTTTGATTTTGGGCGAAACGACACGTCTACTTTATTACTAACGAATTAAAGGACGAACGTAAATATCAAGTTCGAAGTATTAAGAGGGAATCAATGGTGGACAATTGGATAACTTCTCGTTAGGAAATTGGGCGTAGGTTCTAGGTAAATACGTATGATTGAAAGAATTAATTCACGGAATACACTGCGACTTCAACTCACAAAAGATTATACAGAATGCATATAACTATAAAATCTGCGAGCGTGTGGTGAATCAGAATAATGAACACGGGTATGTAACGTATGCGTAAGATGTAAAATGCAAGGTAGAATTAACCAAGATACATAGACTACCATGGTATAACTGAATACGAAATTAACACAGGTAAGATCACAAGTTCAGACGGATTAATTTATTACGCGCATACAGGATCTAGGGCACAGATCGCAGAATGAATTCACGCATGTTTCACATATTTTACATAGAATACCTCACAACAATAACACAAACTAAAGACACACAGAAACACTTAGGTGGATTTGGAGGGCAGGGGTCGAGAGTACCAGGTCTGGCCCACGTGGAACGAGAGCAGTGGACAGCACTTCAGGGTGGTCCGGCGTTACTCGGGCAGAGTTCCAGGGTTCAGGACTTCAGGTAGGCAGGAAAGAGAAGGATTATAGGAAAAGCAATCATGTCTGTATTTGGAAAAGATGTACAAAGAGCAGTGGGCAACTTACAAGTATGTGCAGGACAGCAAGCCGGAGGAGAAGCAGCAATACATGCAATGGGGAAGGTGTATCATGAGGAAGATTGTGAAGCGGTACTGCTAGTGGATGCAACAAATGCCTTTAACACCATTAATAGGGAGGCAGCTATTCACAACATCAAGATCAAATGCCCGAGCATCGCAAATACTTATAAGGAGCCAGCTAACCTGTATATAGTTGGAAGCACAAAAAAGGAAGAAATGAAAATTCTCAAATCAAATGAAGGAACAACGCAAGGAGATCCAGTGGCAATGGCAATGTACGCACTGGCACTATCAATTCTGCAGCAGAAAATAAAACATGAGTTAACCCGAGTGAAACAAGTGGCGTATGCAGATGACCTCACAGGTGCAGGAAAAATAGGGGATCTCAAAGAATGGTGGCGGAGAGTACAATCGGTAGGCGAAGTCATTGGGTACCATCCGAATGCTAGTAAATCTGTACTAATAGTGAAAGAAAACAAGTATGAAGAAGCGGTGCGGACTTTTGATGGGACAGGAGTGAAGATTACAAAGGAGGGTCAATGCCATTTGGGAGCAGTAATAGGCACAGAAGAATGCAAGAGAGACTATGTGCGAAAAAAGGTAGCAGAGTGGGTAAAGGAAGTGAAAACCCTGGCAGACATTGCGAAATCTGAACCACATGCTGCATATACTGCCTTCACATATGGTGTTAAGCACAGATGGACCTTTCTTATGAGAACAGTGCCTGCATTAGACAGATGCTCCAACCGCTTGAAGAAGCAATCAGAGGAACATTCATACCGGCCCTAACAGAGATGGAAGGCGTCACGCAAGAGCTAAGAGATCTATTAGCTCTTCCGCCAAGGTTCGGAGGTATGGGGATCATAAACCCAGTGGAGGCGGCACTACATGAGAACCAAAATTCCCTTAAACTTACTACGTCTCTGACCAGAAAAAATACGGGAGCAAAATGAAAATGATGAGGTGGACGAAGAGGAACAACGAAATGCAAGACAGGAAATTACAAAGAGCAGAGACGAGAGACAGAAACATAGCCTAGAACAAATTAAGACCAGATGTAGGGAAGAACTGAAAATGAGAGTTGAGATGGCACAAGACACGGGGGCTTCAAATTGGCTCACATCATTACCAATAAAGGAGAAAGGCTTCAGCTTAAATAAACAAGAATTCAATGATGCCGTAGCCTTGAGGTATGGGTGGCCAGTTTCGAACCTGCCGCTGAAATGTGCATGTGGTGAAATAAACAACTCAGACCACTGTATGACTTGTAAGAAAGGAGGATTCATCTGTACCGGCATGATGAAGTATGAGACATCACTGCACAAATGCTAGACGAGGTGTGCCATGATGTCAGAATCGAACCGAACCTTTTGCCTATGGACGGACAGCGCTTGACCCACAATACTGCAAATACTTTAAATGAAGCAAGAATGGTACGAAAGTGCTCGAGGTTTTGGACGAGGGGACAACGTGCTTTTTTCGACATCAGAATCTTCAGTCGAAGAGTACAAACATACCGTGAGCGAGGACTCAAGGCGGCATACTTGAGAAACGAAAGTGAGAAAAAACGCGCTTATGAAGAAAGAATTTTGAACAGGGATCAAGGAAGCTTTACTCCTCTGGTCTTCTCATCGTCGGGAGGTATGGGACCTTCTGCAAGTGTCTTCTATGCCAGATTAGCTGAACAAATATCGGAGAAAAAGCGCCAGCATAGAAGCCAAGTCATAACTTGGATGAGATGCCGGCTCTCTTTCTCTCTTCTCAGGTCTGCACTCATATGTCTCAGGGGTACAAGGTCCTCCCCACTACAGAGGACAAGAGTGAGAGACTTGGACTTTGAAATGGTCGTGGTGGAGGGACGAATTGGGGAACAACTAGGTTGATTGTAGGGAGGTACTGGTACAATAAGATAAACTACAATGTAACTAGAATAAGATAGATTGTACACCACTTTGTAACTGTCACACTTCAGGTAGGCAGGTCGTCCACGGGCAGGGCTTCAGTAGTACTTCAGGCAGGTACTCTCACAGGGCATAGGGGTAGACTGGTACAAATCAACACTGGTACTTAAACTCCGATCCCATCATGGGGAGTAAGAATAAAAGCTGGGTGTGATTTGCATACTCCTCCATTATTTCCTGGAGGTCCTATTCATGATTATCTTTGACCCTTGGTGTTCTGGTTTCGAGGTCACAAGGCTATGGGGAAAAAGGTTATGTGATCATTGCGAGGTACATACTTAGCCTAGCCTTGGAAGTGAGGTGTTAATAGAATGGCATACTTCCAAGGTATAATCTTACATATATAATACTGGCCGGTCTGGCTTAAGGCTGGTGTAATTTTACTTAAACTAGGATAGGCCTTTAATCCTAGTTACCTCTTCAGCTGTGAATATCTAGTTAGTTACATATAGTTACTCAGTGACTCTTCTATCTATTCAGTGATGGACTTTCAGGTTATCTGTTAGGTCCATTTATACCTGTAGGCCTCGGGTCGTTGATACCTTACCTTTGGATACCTTTGGATGTGTTCGCCGCTCTTCTAGCGGCACCAAGGAGCGCGACGCCCCTCGTTATGGGTGGTGATTTGGTGCAGTAGACTGTTTGAAGCGACAGCTCGCTCCCTTGCGAGGATGGGCTCGTCTGGCACTTTTTGCAGTTCGACATCTAGGGCTCTCTTGAAGTTGTCTAATGAGATGTCCCTCATGTCTCTTACTCGCCGTGGGAGTTTGTTGAAGAGACGTGGGCCTCTGTGTGATAACCAGTGATGGGGTAGTTGCATAAACGTCTTTTCGTCATAGCGTAAGTTTGGCTGGAACGAAGATGTTGAGGGATGAACCTTCGACTTCATCCAAAAGCTGTGTTGCGGTTGGCTGTTCCAGGTCGGTTGTGATTGGTCAGGTCTTCCCATGTTCAGTGGAGGCGCAGGTAGATTTGAGCACGGTTTGGAACCTTTGGGAGGGCCAACTGAGGTGTTTTGATGAGAGGTTTTAGGGGTGACTTGTCCATGCTGGTGTTGTTTGTTCTGGGCTTCTTGTTCTTCTGTTTTGGTGGCTCCATGCACTTGTAAACTGGCTATTTGGTATGTGGTGACTTCCGTACCCTTGTTTAGGCCGGTCATCTCAACGGTAAACATATTGCAGACTGAAGGAAAATATATAGCATGCAACAGCCAATCATAATACTGGGGAAGAAAGCACGGCATTGCTATGCTCTATCCATTATATTTATCTTGACCATAAACATCTAAAACTCAGAAAAGACTAGAGTAATCGAGTTAATATGTCTACTATTTGGGAAGAGTCAGCCAGGGAATAGGTGTGGAAACTTACAGCCCATTCTATATATATATATATATATATATATATATACCAGGTATATATATATATATATATATATATATATATATATATATATATATATATATATATATATATATTGTTACGTATCTTGATCCTCAAGTGGTTAACTTGATGAATCTAGATAGCACAGAGATATATATTAAGGTATATATCAGCTGAAGGCAAAACAAAAGTAAAATCTAATAACAATTATTTCCTGTTGTTGCTTCCTTTCCTTTTGGATCTTAGGACTTGGTATCCTTTATTGACTGATACTCTTTAATTATGAAAAATACTGAAACTAATTAAAGTCATGTAGTATTTATAAAGAATTATTATTTAACCGAAGCTTAGTAGGCTATGGTTATGAACCGAAGAAGTATATCTAAAGAAGGACTATTAATTCTATAAAAAGTCTTGAAAAATAAATATTAAAGTAAGAATATTTCTGTCTCTTACCCCTTTTTGAAATTAATATAGTTTTCTTATATGTCCTTTTATTTATATTTAATGTAATTATTCTTGGTTCTTGTCTTACGTTAATAGTATTATATTATTATCATCAGGATTAATATCAAAGTCACATAACAAGTTAGATATATATATTTAATAATTAGTTAAATGCATTTCTTAACCACGTAACATTGAGGTTTGATTATGAGTAAATTAAGTTACAGGATCGTTTCATAGATTCGATTCAGGTCTCACTCAAATAATATGAAAGCAAAAATAATATTTTGAAGCTAAAAGAATTTTCTTCAGCTTAGGAAATCACTAGAAGTAATATTAACACAGCCATGTTAGTCTAAGGCGATATTACTAATACGAGACAATAGCATCACCGTACTAAGCACCGTTAAGCAATGTAAGCTTAATTCAAAGAAAATGAAAGAACTCGTAAGTATTAATATAAAACAATAGTATTACTTTCATCATAACCCAATTACTTAAAGAGTTGCTTTAGTCCACAAGTTAGTCAACTAAAATAGTTAAGTACATAATAATAGCGTTAACGTTAAATTCGCAATCAAAATAGTTAAACACATAATAGTAGCGTTAACGTTAATTCCCAATCAAATAGTTAAACACATAATAGTAGCGTTAACGTTAATTCCCAATCAAATAGTTAAGCACATAATAGTAGCGTTAACGTCCCAATCACATATCTCACTAACCAACATAACGTAAGTGTTTACACCGAACACACTTAACACACATTTATATAATCTGACTGACAGTCAATCCCATTATAATACTTCACCCCGTCTTCCTCCAGCTGCAAGTTCACCTTCCCCAACTCCAAATGAGACTGATTTGAATGCCCACAACTCGGGTCTTATATACTAAACAATGATGGTGTAGGAACGAATCAGGAGGCGGGGGGTGGTGCCCGCTCCAATCACAGCTCCTCGAGTTGCATAGCAGGTGCATGGTCCAATCACAGCTCCTGGCGTCGAACATACGTCATAGTGTCGGGTCATCGGAGTAGTTTGCAGGGTCCCCTATGACGCACGCAGGTGTGAAGGCTTGTTTGCAGGTATGTGGGCGAGCTGGTTTCCCACTCGCTAGTTCGCTCCGCCGCTTGGGTAGTTTGACTCCTTCAACTCTAATTCTAACTCTTAAATTAATATATATAGTATATATATAAATATATATAGTCAAATCTTGACCACTAACCTCTATAGCTCAGAAAAGACTAGACTAATGGAGCCAATATTTCTACTATTTGGGAAGAGTCAGCCAGGGAAGAGGTGTGGAATCTTACAGCCCATTCTATATATATAGTCAAATCTTGACCACTAACCTCTATAGCTCAGAAAAGACCACAGTAATCGAGGTAACATTTCTACCATTTGGGAAGAATCAGCCAGGGAATAGGTGTGGAAATATACAGCCCATTATTTTGCTCTAGCCCTTTTTGAGTTACAGAGGATAAAGGTCAATATTTCTAGCCTACTTATAATCAAGTAGACGTGCCGTTTCGCCCAAAATAAAAACGGCATACCCAACTCTGCGATCGGTCACCATCATCACTACTAGTCACTATCATCATTAATATCATCAGCACTACTTCTATTATAATCATCACTACTACTCTCACCATAATTACTACTACTCTCATCATCACTACTACTGTATAATCACTACAACTTTCACCATAATCAATACTACTCACCATCATCACTACTACTGTCACCATCAAAACTACTGTCATCATTATCACTACAACCATCATCATTACTTGCCACCATCATCACTACTATTATGACCATCATCACTACTACTAGTACTGTCACCATTACTACCACTATTACTACCATCACTTCTAATATCAACTGTTAACCTAGCAAATGCGGAGCAAGATGTTTTCACCCCCTGAACGATGGTGTTCTGTGTCAGTGTGCCCCTATGGGGCACACACACACAGAATGCCATCATCATTGCTTGGGGGGTGGGGGGTCCTGAGGAGGGGGGGGGGGGGGCGAAACATTTTTTTTTTACCTAAAATCGTAACTATTGCACAAATTAAAAAAACAAAAACAAATTACCGTCGCATTCACGCACCGAATGTTCTTGTGAAGTTTGGTGAAAATCAGTCCAACGGTCTAGGAGTTATCGGACAGACAGACATTTCGGCCGCCATGTACCACTATACGGGGAGCGATACCACTCTGCTTAACGCAGAGTTGATGAATCGACTATAGAGATCTCACACAAATGATTAAGGGGGGATGGTAACTTTTTCTGGCTCCCCTTCTCCCTCATGTTTAGCCCCATTAGTTTTTTTCAGAAAAGTTTCTTCCATTAGTTTGGCAATTTTAAGAACTTTCACCCAATTTCTTTGCCATGTCGTGCCATTTATGTGTCGATTTCTTTCCTGGCGAGCGATAGCAAGCCTGTATTCATAGGAGGAACCGGCATCGGCTGGGATATTTTTTTTACCGAAAAATGTACAAATTTATCTCGAAGGATTTTTTTTTTTTTTTAAAGGGAGGAAACTAAAAACATAATAAAGTAGACGTTTCCCTTTCGCCCAAAATCAAAACGGCATACCCAACTCTGCGATGGGTTACCATCATAACTATTAGTCACTATCATCATTACTACTACTATTATAGTCATCACTACTACTCTTACCACCATCAATACGACTCATCATCGCTACAACTGTCATCACTACAACTGTCATCATCACTACAACTTTCACCATCATAACTAATACTGTCACCATTGTCACTACCATCATCACTATCACTACAACTGTCATCATTACTTGTCACCATCATCACTACTATTATGACCATTATCACTACTACTAGTACTTTCGCCATCATATCTACTACTGTCATCATCATCACTAATGTCATTATAATCACTACAACTATAACCATCATCACTACTATTATCACCATCATCACTACTACCACCATCATCCCCACTATTACTACCATCACTTCTAATGTCAACTAAACTAACTTAACCTAACAAATGCGGGGCAAGTTATTTTCGCCCCGTAGGGACAACGCCATCATTGCTGGGGGGGGGGGGGGGGAACCATATTTTGGACCTAAAATCATAACTATTGCACAAATTCAATTTTTTGTTTAATTCGAATGTTCGTGTGAAGTTTGGTGAAAACCCGTCGAACGGTCTAGGAAGAGTTATCGGACAGACAGACGTCTCACCATTATCATCACATCTGAGACATGTGTATGATGTGTGGCTTTCTGTGATGTGTGTGCCCCTACGGGGCACACACACACAGGGAATAGGTAAAGGGTGGGGGGTGGGGGTCCTGAAGGGGGGGGGGGGGGGAACCATTTTTTGGACCTAAGATCATAACTATTGCACAAATTCAAAAAAGCTTTTTTTAATTACCGTCGAATTCACGCACCGAAGGGATCGTGTGAAGTTTAGTGAAAATCCGTCAAACGGTCTAGGAGGAGTTGTCGGACAGACAGACAGACATTTTAGTTTGCATGTACCACTATACGGGGGGCGATACCACTCTGCTTACGCAGAGTTGATAAATACAAACCGGTATATACTGTATAATTATAAGCAAATAAATAGGCCCATCCCCCCTTAAAAGATATGTTGAGACCAGTGTGCAGAAACCAAGAAAATTACCACTTGCGAGTTTCAGGCTATAAGGAAGTTGCGCTTGTTTACATCAATATTTAGCAGAATTACCAGCTGAAATACGGTTGTAGTACATATATAAATACATGAAACCCAATTCAACATACTTTTAATGCATCAGACCCCTACAGTATAATTGCATTTTGGTTAAATAGCGATGTTTGCGGCTCTAACTTCCTTATAGCCTGAAACTCGCAAGTGGTCAATTAGAAGACTACAAATCATGATAAATAGTTATATAGTATAAAAGATGGTAAAGAACAACCTAGATCTAAGTACAATTAACCCCTTCTGTACCGGCGACGTCTTTTACATTTAATTCTGGCTACTATTCGACGATTTGATTCCGATTAAAAAGGGCCTCTAGCGATTAACCCTTTCACGCATATGACGCGATTTTGAGCCTATTGGGGATACTTTAAAACCTTTGTTACCATCAGGGGTATTTATAAACCTTTAGTTTAGTTACTTCAACCTCTGCAGTTGTGTTTGAGTTAGCTGTGGGCAGGAAACTAATTTTGGAGAGGTAATTATAAGAGTGAGAGAACTCTATTTCTTATTACTAATCTGGCAACCTCTGCGTCATAAATGCGTGAAAGGGTTAAAAAAGCTTCGAACTATCTCACTTAACCCTTTTCACTACCACAGATCCTTCTTAAACTGCACAAAATCGTCTAAATATAGCTAGAAGAAAGTTACAAAGACGTCGCCGGTACAGAAGGGGTTAATCCGTCCAGTGCCGGTGGCAAACTTTGTATTATAATGTTCTGGCAATGATTTGACTATATTATTCAGCTTAGGAAGGACCTCTAGCAATAATAAGGCTTCAAACTATCTCAACCCACCCTACCACAGATCCTTCCTAAGCTGCATAATGTCGTCTAAATATAACTAGAATAAAGTAGACGTGCCGTTTTGCCCAAAATCAAAACGGCATACCCAACTCTGCGATGGGTTACCATCATCACTACTCTAATACCATCATCAATCACAATCAACACAATCACTACTACTGCCATCATCACTACAACTGCCACAATCATCAAGAGTAGTCATCATCACCATTACTATGATCATCATCACTACTACAATTACAATTATCACTACTACTCTCACCATCATCACTGTCCATTGTCACTAGCATCTTAATCACTACACTATCATCATTGAGACTACAACTATCAACCATCATTACTAATATCATCATTACTCCTGTTAACATCATCACTACTACTATAACCATCATCATTACTACTGTCACAAATATTACCATAATTTATTCTACTGTCACCATCATCACTACTACTGCCATCATCACCATTACTATGAACTTATAACCACAACTATCGTCATCATCACTACAAATTTCACCATCCTCACCATCATCACTACTACTAGTACTGTCACCATCATATCTACTACTGTCATCATCACCATTACTATGAACTTCATCACCACAACTATCGTCATCACTACAAATTTCACCATCCTCACTACTACTCACCATCATCACTAATACTCACACCATCGTCACTACCATCATTATTATCACTACAACTATCATCATTACTTGTCACCATCATCACTACTATTATGACCATCATTACTACTACTGTCACCATCATATCTACTACTGTCATCATCATCACTACTGTCATCATCATCATTACAACTACAACCATCATCACTACTATTTTCACCATCATCACTACTACCACCATAAATCCAAATATTACTACCATCACTTCTAATGCCAACTAAACTAACTTAACCTAGCAAATACGTAGCGAGATGTTTTCGCTCCCAGAACGCCATAATTGCTGGGGGGTCCAGGAGAGTTGGGGGGGGGGGGGGGTCTGGGAGGTGGGGGGAAACCATATTTTGGACCTAAAATGATAACTATTGCATAAATTAAAAACATATTTTTTTGACTGACGTTCGCATTCACGCAACAAACGTTCGTGTGAAATTTTGTGAAAATCCGTCCAACGGTCTAGGAGTTCCGAGACAGACAGACGACGCCGACGATAGATTTTTTTTTCGTGTGGTACCCACTACCAAACTCTGCTTACGCAGAGTTGATAAAATATAGCACACGTCGCTGGTACTCAAAGGGTTAAAGCCAGTATCATACGAGAGGTTTTATAGTCAACATTCGATAATCATAATTTTTCTGGCAATAATTATGGAATATTTTGCACTGGAATCGGAAACTAGACTGATGGTAGATGCATTTAGGTAACCGAAATATTATAAATATTGACCTCATAAGCTGCCAGTCCAGTGTTGAGGGAAGGAGCGCTCGTGTGATGCCCAGCTTTAGATTGAATGAGTGCCCCCAAATCCTCCGCACAAAAGATTCAATGTTATCCCCTTGACGATTAGGACGCGTTTTGGCAGCTAATTATGGCTATCATTAGACGATATTATTCAGATTAGGAAGGATTTATGAAAATCAGAGGGTTAATAGAGACAGTCTATTAATTCCCACAGATCTTTTCTAATCTGTATAAAATCGTCTAATGATAGCCAGAATAAACTGTTAAAACGCGTCGTAATCCTCAAGGTTTTATGAGCACATGACATAACACAACAAAACTAAAGAGAATACACATCATAAGAAATAGTCGTATTGTATAAGAGATGGTAACGAAAAACTTAATTCTGGAAGAAAATACAATTTTGACTCAATAATCGCCCACTAACTCTGTACAAATGATTCAATGTTAAGATAAAGACATGTCATAAAACAAAAACGAAAGAGAATACACATCATAAGAAATAGTCCTATTGTGTGAGAGAAGGTAACAGAAAACTTAATTCTAGTAGCAAGTAAGATTCAGACTCGATCAGTGCCCCCTGCAATCTCCTCACGTCTCAGTATCATCGCCACCCTTTACAGTATTCATAATACCTCCAGTCGCCAACATGAAACCATCTAAGTTCGATACCGGAGTGGGGTTCGAAGCTTCAAGGGCGGAAGGGATCGAAGTTTCACCGGCGTTCGAATCCTTGGCCTGGGACGTTGAGATCTGAGACAGCGACATACCGGCTAGATTCATGAGCGGAGTTAGAGTAGCGTCCGTCTCATGTTGTCTTACGAAACTCGTCTGTGGCCCTTTTATTCCCATTAGCTGGTTTTCGATTCCGGTTCGTTCCCGTTGCTTTGTGTCTGTCTGTTGGTCCTTTTGTTCTGTTTCGGACTGTTCATTCATTCCCGTATCCTGCCCCTTCATTTCAGTGAATGTTCCATTCATTCCGGTAGCATTTCCATTCATCCCGGGGTTCTGTCCTTTATTATCTTACAGGGGAATATCAGGCAGAGACACCCCAGCCATATTCAGGACGTCCTTTAAGAGTCTCTACTTCATCAACTACGCTTTAGCTGGATCCATCTGTTGCTGGTCCTCTTTTACCTCCACCTTGGTACCCCCTTCCTGAGAGTTTCCTGGCTCGGGATCGCTAACACCTTCCTCTGACGTCTCATTCTTCTTTCCCGAATCCCCAACCTTCTCATTCTCTACCCCTGACTCCTTCGTGTCCCCTTCCTTCTCGACTTTCTCCTCTTCGCCGTCTCCCGCTACCTCATTTCCCACCGTCAGCGTCCCGACCTCCTCCGAGGCCCCCTCCTCTCCAGATAGCTCGTCCACCAATACCTTCTCCCAATCCTCACCCTCATACCCCGACTCCTCATCCCCAAATACCGCATACTCGTAATCCCCAATCACGTCACCCTCGTACCCCGACTCCTCATCCCCCAACATCAAGTTGCCGTCATACCCATACTCCTCATCCCCTTCATACCCATACTCCTCATCCCCTTCATCCACATACTCCTCATCCCCTTCATCCACATACTCCTCATCCCCTTCATCCACATAACCCTCTTCCTCCCAAGTCACACCCTCTTCACTCGACTCCCCATCCCACTGCATCATCAAAGCCCCGCCCTCCCTATCCAACCCTGAAATAGATGTGTCCCTCCCAACTACCACCTCCTCTGCCTGGACACTTAACCCCAGAACCCACACAACCGCCACAACTAGTGATGGACCAAATAACATTTTTTTTTTTTTAGGTTTATCGTCGAATTGGGTACAGTAATTTTGTCGAAAGATAAAGCTGTCGTCTGAAGATCCAAATGGTATTGTGCTCTGTTTAAGGGGAAGGTAGTTGGTTTTTCTGGATCCCTTTCTCCCTCATGTTTAGCCCCATTAGTTTGGAGATTTTAAGAATTTCGCCCCTTAGGTTTGTCGATGTTATGCTCGATGGAGGTCTAGCGAGGAAACTAAACAAAATAAATGAATTACAAAATATATAAATCAAAACCTTACCGCTACCCCCTTAAATTAGATTGGCTGTGGATTTTCCCCAACGAACAATTGATCCTGAATACTTGAATTAATTGTTATTCATTAGGCATAAATCACAAACATCATTAGAAGACTGCAAGGACTATTCATCATTACCAAAGCTAATTAATCCTGTATAGTCAGACTCAAACTGATGGGGTGAATTTTTGCTGTCAAGATAAATTGAACATATTAGTGTAATCAAGTATCAGATATTATGGGTGACCGGGATGTGTGTGAGTTTGTGTGTTTTTTGTTTGTGTGTTCATTGTTTTCTGTTGTGTTGTTCCTATGAGGGCTCTGTCTCGAGTCGGCCACCCCCAGAAAAAAAGGAAAAAATGGGGAATGGGCCTGAGTAAATACATACATACAGTACATACATACATACATACATACATACATACATAGATATAATATATCAAGGTTATATGAATTACTAGCGAGATACCCGCAGCCAATGTCGGTTAAAAGGAGGTATGTCGTTTTTCCGGACCCTCATGTTTACCTTCATTAGTTTGGTGATATTAAGACGTTGGCCCCATTAGTTTGTTGATTTTAAGTAATTTCGTCCCATTTCTAGTTATTAATATCAAGACATTTCGTGCTATTTAGGTGTAATATAAGGGACATTTTTCTACCGACAAATGTACACACTTATGTTGAAGGGGATCTTGTTTATGTTTTTTTAAGCTGGATAGAGGTCTAGGTAGCAAACTATAAACCTCCCTTAAGATGGGGACGAGTCAATTTTTCGCTAGCTTAAAAACAAAACAAAAACAGTTTATAGGTCCCTTAACCCTATTAGGTGCAGGGCGAGCCAATTTGGACCCTCCCTGATTTACTCCATTAGCTTGGATATTTTAGGACGTTTCATCTTATTAGTTTGGCGATTATATGTTGCTTCAACCCAATAAGGTGTCGATTTTTCCTGGGCGAGCGATAGTGAGCCTGCAATTTGGGCGGGAAATGTTTCTATCGAAAAATTTACATATTTAGCTTGAAGGGGGTCTGGGGAACGTTTTTTAGTTTGAAGGGGGTTTGGAGAGGCGTTTTTCCAAGTCTAAGGGTTAACTAAATACACATTGTTCGAAAATGGCTACAACAATTAAAACCCTCAATAATAATTAAACAAAATACCATAGTAACCCCCGAGACGTTGCACCAGATAGTGTTAACCTCATCTGTACTGTACCGGCAACGTCTTTCTCATTTTATGCTGGCTACTAGTAATCGATTGTATTCAGTTTAGGAAGGATCTCGACTAGCAATCAAAAGGCTTCGAACTACCTCAATCAACCATATTAACGACCACAGATCCTTCCTAAGCTGCATACAATCGTCTAAATATAACTAGAAGAAAATTCATAAGACGTTGCCGGTACAGAAGGGGTTAAATAGTGTATCAGGCAATGTTGAAATTATCCGTTATGATTAATGATTGTCCAATTTACTGACATAACAGAAAATATTGTAATACCTATCATGGATTACTATAGTCCATTCATTACAGGTAGGCCAGAAATAGTAGCCCCTAACCTCTGTATATAAAAATGGGCTACAACAAATGGGCTGTACAGTTCCACACCTATTCCCTGGCTGACTCTTCCCAAACCGTGAAAATGTTAGTCGTATTTTAGTTACACACCTATTCCCTGGGTGACTCTTCCCAAACAGTGAAAATGTTAGTCGTATTTTAGTTACACACCTATTCCCTGGCTGACTCTTCCCAAACAGTGAAAATGTTAGTCGTATTTTAGTAACACACCTATTCCCTGGCTGACTCTTCCCAAACCGTGAAAATGTTAGTCGTATTTTAGTTACACACCTATTCCCTGGGTGACTCTTCCCAAACCGTGAAAATGTTAGTCGTATTTTAGTTACACACCTATTCCCTGGGTGACTCTTCCCAAACTGAAAATGTTAGTCGTATTTTAGTTACACACCTATTCCTTGGCTGACTCTTCCCAAACAGTGAAAATGTTAGTCGTATTTTAGTTACACACCTATTCCCTGGCTGACTCTTCCCAAACAGTGAAAATGTTAGTCGTATTTTAGTTACACACCTATTCCCTGGCTGACTCTTCCCAAACCGTGAAAATGTTAGTCGTATTTTAGTTACACACCTATTCCCTGGCTGACTCTTCCCAAACAGTGAAAATGTTAGTCGTATTTTAGTTACACACCTATTCCCTGGCTGACTCTTCCCAAACAGTGAAAATGTTAGTCGTATTTTAGTTACACACCTATTCCCTGGCTGACTCTTCCCAAACAGTGAAAATGTTAGTCGTATTTTAGTTACACACCTATTCCCTGGGTGACTCTTCCCAAACTGAAAATGTTAGTCGTATTTTAGTTACACATCTATTCCCTGGCTGACTCTTCCCAAACAGTGAAAATGTTAGTCGTATTTTAGTTACACACCTATTCCCTGGCTGACTCTTCCCAAACAGTGAAAATGTTAGTCGTATTTTAGTTACACACCTATTCCCTGGCTGACTCTTCCCAAACAGTGAAAATGTTAGTCGTATTTTAGTTACACACCTATTCCCTGGCTGACTCTTCCCAACAGTGAAAATGTTAGTCGTATTTTAGTTACACACCTATTCCCTGGCTGACTCTTCCCAAACAGTGAAAATGTTAGTCGTATTTTAGTTACACACCTATTCCCTGGCTGACTCTTCCCAAACAGTGAAAATGTTAGTCGTATTTTAGTTACACACCTATTCCCTGGCTGACTCTTCCCAAACAGTGAAAATGTTAGTCGTATTTTAGTTACACACCTATTCCCTGGCTGACTCTTCCCAAACCGTGAAAATGTTAGTCGTATTTTAGTTACACACCTATTCCCTGGCTGACTCTTCCCAAACAGTGAAAATGTTAGTCGTATTTTAGTAACAAGGGGTTAGAGGTCACTATTTCTAGCCTAGTGAATTAACTATATTCAGCATAGATACCATATACCTCTGAATGTACTTTTAGGGGGAGATGGGCTGTTTTTCTGATCCCCTTTCTGCCTCATGCTTAGCCCCATTTGTTTTGAGATTTTAAGACGTTTGCCCCATTCGTTTGTCGATTTCCAGACCTTTTCCCCCATTTCTTTGTCAACATTAAGACCTTTCGTGCCCTTTAGGTGTCGATATTTATCCTAGCGAGCGAGAGCGAGCCTGTAACTTTAAAAGGAACTTGCCTACGGCCGGGAAATTTTTTCTACCGAAAAATGTACACATTTATCTCGAAGAGGAATCTCATGGATGTTTTTTTAAGTTTGATGGAGGTCTAGGGAGGAAACTAAAAAAACAAACAATCTATCTATCTATCTAATATGCTCAGGCCCAATCCCCAGTTTTCCTATTTTTTATTGTTTTTTATTTTTTATTTTCTATTTTATTCTATTTTATAATTTTTTTGTTTTAATTTTCTGGGGGGTGGCCGACTCAAGACAGAGCAAGAACAGGGAAAACACAAAACACAAGACAAAACAACGAAATAATAATACTATACATGAAAAAAATCGACCAAAAATTTACCATAACGAATAGGCTACAGTTAGCACGGATACTGTAAACCCCAGAGTGTATATTAATACACAACTGAACCTTTCGTGTTTGTCTGTGTGTGTGTAGAGAGCAGATCCCTCTAGCCCAGGGTGGTGTTAAACCGGAGACATTTTGTTTGGAGACTTAAGGGGGGTGACCTGCTTTTTGTTATTTCTGTCCTTTTCTCTCTTTCTCTGGCTTGTATCCATTCGGCCCCATTCAGCCAACTATTTTAAGACGTTTATCCCCATCTAGGTGTCGATTTCTTCCTGGCGAGCGATAGCGAGCAAGCATTATATGAAGAAATCCGGCTTCGCCGGAGAGATTTTTCTATCGATAAATGTACAAATTTAGCCTGCTGTCAAACAAAAATAAAAAATATGCTGGCTCGCTACAGCTCACCACTAAAAAATTGACACCTGAATGTGGATAAACATCTTAAAACAGTAGGCTGAATGGGGCCAAATGGATACAAGCCAGAGAAAGATAGAAAAGGACAGAACAAAAGCAGGTCACCCCCCTTAAATGAATATGAGACAGAATACGAGTCCATGCATATAAAGTAGCATTGTTTAGGACCCTGTGATCACTTCCAAAGACCTAACTGGAACTATAAACCACAATGTTATTCTTGCCTACACAGTAATAATTATAGTTGAAAAGGAAAGGACTCAGCTTCGGTTTGATCCCCCCCACCCCCCACCCCTCTAGCCTCTGTCACCACTCAAGGTCCCTACTGGAAAACTGATAGGCCTACTCTCGTCGACCAATAGGCCATCTGGGAATTACTGGGGGATAGAGAGAGAGAGAGAGAGAGAGAGAGAGAGAGAGAGAGAGAGTTAGAGAGTGAGTGAGAGAAAGAGAGAGAGAGTGAGAGTAGTGTGAGAGAGAGAGAGAGTGAGAGAGAGTGAGAGTGAGTGAGAGAGAGAGAGTGAGAGAAAGAGAGAGAAAGAGTGAGAGAGTGAGAGAAAGAGAAAGAGAGAGCGAGTGAGTGAGTGAGTGAGTGAGTGAGTGAGTGAGTGAGTGAGTGAGTGAGTGAGTGAGAGAGAGTGAGAGAGAGAGAGAGAGAGAGAGAGAGAGAGAGAGAGAGAGAGAGAGAGAGAGAGAGAGAGAGAGAGAGAGGCAATAGTAATAGTAGTAGTAGCAGCGGTAGTAGTAACCAATTATATCTTCTAGAATTACCTGCCCAGTAATATATTTGTTTTATTTCTGCTTTTTCGTGTGTTGCATAATGAATTAACCCTTTCAAGCTCCAATACGCGTTTCTGTTCTGTTTCTGGCTACTATTAGACAATTTTCTTCAGATTAGTAATGGTATGTGGAAGTCAAAGGGTTGATTGAGATCGTATTTACCCTTTTAATACCCACAGACACTTCCTAAGCTGCATACAATCGTCTAATGATAGCCAAAATAAACTGCTAAAACGCGTCAGAGCTTCAAGGGGTTAATAACTATTTTCGAATAACATAATAAATAATTACATGTACAGTCGCGCTAATAAGTGATGTCTCGGCACCGGTTCCATGTCATCTCAACCAGTAGACCATTTCAACCAGTAGCTCTCAACCAGTGCCAAATTAACCCAGACCAACCAAACCAGTGCCAAAATATAGTACTAACCTAACCTAACCTAACCGCATTGGTTGATTTGGTACTGGTTGAGAGCTACTGGTTGAAATGGTCTACTGGTTGAATTGACCGGTCACCGTCGGCACTTTTTTTTTTTTTTTTTTTTTTTTTTTTTAAGAGACAATGAACGGAGGAAGGAAAAACACAGATAAAACAAAAAGGTCCATGTGCCTAAAGGCATCCTCCATTCATAAAATGTTTGTAACAACTGGATTTAAACATTTGTAGATTGTAAGTTTGTGGAAAGCAATTCGAGGGAAGTGAATTCCAAAGAGTAGTAGTTCTAGGGATAAATGAATTTTGATAAGCAGAAGTTCTGCATTGTGGAGGAGAAAGTGTAAATTCATGGGCGCTCTCAGCTGCCCTAGTTCTACGGGGAAAGATGTGGAGAGGCGGCACAATTGAAGCAAGTTCCTCGGAACAATTGCTGTGAAAATATCTGTAGAATAATGCAAGGGATGCAACGTTTCTTCTTCGTATGGATAATGTAGGAAGGTCCTGTGTGATTGCAGGGTTATTGATTAATCTAATAGCTTTATTTTGAATTTTGTCCAACTGCCTCAATGCAACCACTCCACTTCCACTCCACAGAGGTGAACAGTAATCCATCTGAGAACGCACATGACTTTTATATATTACGGCCAACTGCTCGTCAGTGAAGAATTCTCGAACTCTGTACAGGAGTCCCAGTTTTTTAGAGGCATTCTTAGCAATGCTTCTAACATAATGTGTCCAGCTCAAGTTAGTAGTTAATGTTACACCGAGAATGTCAATACTATGGGAAGTGGGAATATTTACATCATTAACAAATATATGGGAGTCAGTGAGATTCTGTCGGTTAGAAAATTGAATGTACTAGTATTTTTTGATCAATAAATGGTATCAGCAATATCTAAGCTTCATTTCTTCATATCGAGTGAAATATACAAACATGTTCCTACACTTACCCACCCTATTCAACATCTGACAGACATTAATACAGCACAGAACAAGCCAAACGTAATGATAGCTGGGACATGACTTATTAGCGCGACTGTACTGCCTGCTGTTCCTATTATAAGAAGAACAATGGACCAAACGTTATTTCCCAGAACTCCATCGGTTTCTTTTCTATTCTGTGTTCGAGCACATCCGGGTGGAATTAATTACTCTTGATCTAAAATACCGGGAAACAGAAATGGCTTTGATGGTGGCCAGAACGGTAATTATATATTGAATCTATCTATCTATCTATTGCCTGACACCGTGATCCCCGAAGGGGTGGCCACGAACGAACCGCCCCCATGCACCTCTGTCCCCAGTCAGTCGACGCCCCTCCCAGCAACCAGCACCGCCTTCGTTCTTGTACTTCCTCACTCTATCCTTCCACCTCTCATTCGGTCTACCTCTCCCTCTCTGTCCTTCCACCTCGCTCTCGTACACCCTCTTAGTAATTATCTCGCTTTCCATACGTCCCATATGGCCGAACCATCTCAAGTTGTTCCTTTTCACACTTTCCAGCACATCTACCTCCACACCACACCTCCTTCTTACTTCCTCATTAGTCTGTCTATCCCTCCATGTAACTCCGCACGCACTTCTTAAGTAATTCATTTCCACTGTGCTCACTCTTGGTCTGAGTCTCTCAACCAACGTCCATACTTCGCTTCCGTAAGTCCGTGTCGGGATTACCACACTGTCATGCAAGGACTTCTTCACTTCCATACTGACCACCCTATTTCTTGTTACTGCTTTCAGCGTTCCTACAACCCTCTTCCCCTGTTGTATATATTGAAACACCGGGTAATTATATATTGAAACTCCGGGTAATTATATATTGAAACACCGGGTAATTATATATTGAAACACTGTGTAATTATATATTGAAACACCGGGTAATTATATATTGAAACACCGGGTAATTATATATTGAAACACCGGGTAATTATATATTGAAACACTGTGTAATTATATATTGAAACACCGGGTAATTATATATTGAAACACCGGGAAACAGAATGGCTTTGATGATGGCCAGAACAGTAATTATATATTGAAACGACACAACCATGATAGATCTGTTTGGTTATATCAATAGTTTTATTGTTATTATTTTTCGCCTTTTTAGTTTGTTGATTTTAAGACCTTTCGTCCTATTTCTTTATCAATATCAAGAACTCTCGTGCCAATTACAGGCTCGCTGTCGCTTGTCAAGATAAATGTGTACATTTTTCGATAGAAAAATTTCCCGGCTGAAGGCCAGTTTCTCTTAAAATTACAGACTCGCTATCGCTCGCCAGGAAAAAGTCGACACCTAAATGGCACGAAAGGTCTTAAAATTGACAAAGCAGTGGGGCGTAAGGTCTTAATATCGCCAAACTAATGGGCCGAACGTCTTAAAATAACAAATCTAATATGCTGAACATGAGGGAGAAGGGGGGCCTGAAAAAACCTGCCCATCTCCCCTTAAGGAGGGATGGGCCGCTTTTCTGGACCACTTTCTCCCTCATGTTTAGCGCCATTAGTTTTCAGATGTTAAGATGTTTGCCCCATTAGTTAGTCGATTTTAAGACCTTTCGCCCCACTTCTTTGTCAATATTTAGACCTTTCGTGCTATTTAGGTGTCTATTTTTTCCCTGGCGAACGATAGTGAGCCTGTAATGTTGGAAGAACCGGCCTTTGGCCGGGAAAGTTTTCTACCGAAAAATTTACAAATTAATCTAGAAGGGGGATCTAATGGATGTTTTTTTTAAATTTGATGGAGGTCTACGGAGAAAACTAGAAAAATAATGAATACATGCAAACATCGCCCAAAAAGTGAACCATCTCCCCTAAACACTATCTCATGCGACGTATTGGGGTTTATTAGGATACTTTCTCTAATTGACCATTTGCGAGTTTCAGGTTATAAGGAAGTTGGATCTGTAGACATCGATAGTAAACAAAAATGCAATAATAATGTAGGTTTTTGATGGCTAAAAAGTAAGTTGAATTGAGTTTTATGTATTAATATACGCACTACAACCGTATTTTAGCTGGTAAGTCTGCTAAATATTGTTATCTACAGCTCCAACTTCCTTATAGAACGCAACTCGCAAGTGGCCAATTATTACTGATTCTTTTTGTAATTGCGTTTGCTATTTTCTAACAGTGTACATTGTTGTTTTACCAACTAGAAAAAAAACAAAAAAGACAAAACGGCACACTAAATAACGCCCCCCAGACCCCCATTTTTCTCCTAAACTAGTCAAAATAGGACTTCAGAGACTGTCAACCCTTTTGGATAATTCAAGCCAGCCCCTTTTCGAGAACTCGTGTCCCTTTGTTTTTCTCCCAAGTTCCAGGCTCGCTATCGCTCGCCCAGAATTAAATAGGAAAACAAAACAAAAACTGAATTGAGTGAAACAGAACAGCTTTGATGGCGGCCGGACCGGTAATTAGATATTGAAACGGCACACAATCATTATAGATCCGTTTGGTAATATCAATAGTTTTGGAGTTTTTATTTTTCTGTGCGTTTCTGGCTGATGGTTTAAAAAGTATCACGTGTGTTGAGAAGTTAACACTATCTCATGCAACGAATATATATGTATATATATATATATATATATATATACTGTATATACTGTATACCGGTATATACAGTATATATATATATATATATATATATATATATATATATATATATATATATATATATATATATTAGGATATATTCTCTAATTATTACCGATATAACAAAAAATGCAGTTATATTTTACAATATTTTTTCCAGCTGATGGTAAATTGATATGTTGCTTTCGTGGTTGTTCAGATATTACGTAGACTCCGTAGCCAAATGTGTTCATGTTATTGAAAACCTGGCATCCATACGAACCACACAGATATAGTAGATTTATATTATTCCAGTACGTATCGAAAAATCAATTGTTAACCCTTTGAGTACCAGCGACGTGTGTTATATTATATTCTAGCTATAATTAGACGATATTATGCAGCTTAGGAAGGATCTGTGGTAGTCAAAAGGGTTGGTTGAGATAGTTTGAAGCCTTATTATTGCAAGAGGTCCTTCCTAATCTCAATAACATCGTCTAATAGTTGCCAGAATATCATGAAAAGGACGTCCCTGGTACTGAACGGGTTAAGATATTCAATTTATCATCAGCTGAAATATAACTGACTATAGAAGAGTACTGACATTTTTTCCACCTAGACTTAAAAAAAAAAAAAAAAAAAAAAAAAAAAAAAAAAAAAAAAAAAAAAAAAAAAAAAAAAAAAAAAAAAACTAAACAACGTCCACTCCAAGACCACCTTCTAGCTGAATATGTGCAGTCCTTCAATCTTTGGTAAGAATAAACAACACACCTATTCCCTGGCTGACTCTTCCCAAACAGTGAAAATCTTAGTCGTATTTTAGTTACAATTGGTTAGAGATCACGATTTCTGTACAGAATAAACAAGATACAAATATAAAAAGGCCGGACCTATGGCCGGCTTCTAAGTTGCAGGCTTGCTAACGGTCGCCAAGAATAAAAATGAATACATAAATAAATATATAAACAAATGCAAAAGCAAGAAAAACACCCGAATTGAGTGAGAGAAAGGCTTTGATTATGCCAGATTATCTCTCTCTCTCTCTCTCTCTCTCTCTCTCTCTCTCTCTCTCTCTCTCTCTCTCTCTCTCTCTCTCTCTCTCTCTCTCTCTTGTTTATCTCAGTGCGTTTCTGGCTGATGGTTAAAAAAGTATTACGTTTGTCAAGAAGTTAAGGGAGCCCACCTCGCTTTTTTTTATCTTTCTCTCCCTTTCTCTTTGGTTTTTATTCATTCGGCCCCATTCAGCCTACTATTTTAAGACGTTTACCCCCATCCAGGTGTCAGTAATTTCCTGGCGAGCGGTAGCGAGTCATCATATATATTTTTAGTTTTAACAGAAATCTAAATTTGTACATTTTTCGATAGAAAAATTTCTCCGGCGAAGCCGGATTTCTCCATACAATGCTGGCGCGCTATCGCTCGCCAGGAAGAAATCGACACCTGGATGGGGATAAACGTCTTAACACAGTTGGCTGAATGGGGCCGAATGGATACAAGCCAGGGAAAGAGAGAAAAGGAGAGAAAGATAAAAAAAAGCCGGTGACCCCCCTTAATAAGATGTGGAATATAAATGTTTGCATTAACAATATGCTTGATGGTGATAGTCATTTGTTGGGAAGTAGGGACAAAATAAAGAACCAACATAAAATACAAAAATTAGTGGTGTAATGGTTTAGGTGCTTATGTTCTGGGTGTGGTGTCCCGAGTTCGAATCCCGGGAGGACCATATGCTTTCATTAGTTTATTCAAGTACATTGGGGTTTGTAGTTGATGATTAATGTTACTTATAACTATATTGGTGGTATGATGGTTAAAGCGTGTAAGTTCCGTATGTGGTGTCCTGGGTTCGAATCCCCGGAGAATCATATGCTTTCATTAATTTATTTGGGAGTAATTGATGTTAAGAACAATATTAGTTGATATCTAAAAAAGAACTAAAGCCGGTATCACACGAGAGCTTTTTTAGTCAACATTCGATAATCAACATTTTTCTGGCAACATTTCTGGATTAGTTTGCAATGGTATCGGAAAGTAGACTCTTGGTAGATGAATTTAGGTGACCGAAATATTTAAAATGTTGACCTCATAAGCTGCTAGACCAGTGTTGAGGATAAATGTTGAGTGAAAAAGCGCTCGTGTGATACCGGTTTAAGAAGAATGCTTTCTGTGTATATTTATCAAGTGTGAATGATAGCAACTTTATGGCTGCTACATATAGCTATTAAGGGGAGATGGGCCGTTTTGCTGGTCACCTTTCTTCCTCATGCTTATCCCCATTAGTTTTGAGATTTTAAGACGTTTGCCCCATGAGTTTGTCGATTCTAATACCTTTCACCCCATTTCTTTGTAAATATTAAGACCTTTCGTGACCTTTTGGTGTCGATTTTTTTCCTGGCGAGCGATAGCGAGCCTGTAATTGTGGAAGAACCGAAGAATCGAAAAATGTACAAATTAATCTCGAAGGGGGATCTAATGGATTTTTTTTTTTAAAGTATGATGGAGGTCTACGGAGAAAACTAAAAACTAAATGAATATAACTACTGTCCCCTTACTCCAGGCGCTATACGTGCACCAAGGCATATCACCACAATGAACGCTCCATGACTGAGATGATAATTGACAGTGTGAGTGATGTGTGGGTTAGTTGGTTCATCGCCACCAATACCTTAAGGGGACAGTGGCCGTTTGTTTGGTCTATTAATTCATATATTCATATATTTTTTTAGTTTCCTCCCTAGACCTCCATCAAGCTTAGAAAAACACCCCCTAGACCCCCCTTCAAGATAAATTTGTACATTTTTCGTAGAAAAAAGTCCCGGCCGAAGGCCGATTCCTCTTAAAATTGCAGGCTCGCTATCGCTCGCCAGGAAGAAATCAACACCTAAATGGCACGAAAGGTCTTAAAATTGACAACGAAATGGGGCGAAAGGTGTTAAAATCGCCAAACTAATGGGCCGAACGTCTTATAATCTAAACAAAAATGGGTCTAAATATGAGGGAAAAGGAGATCCAGAAAAGCGGTCTTCCTCCCCTTAACCCACACATCACTCACACTGTCAATTATGCCTCAGCCATTATATATAGTCACTTACCGGTCCCCTCTCTCCTCACTATATGGTTTATGTATTGTACAGTCGCGCTAATAAGTGATGTCTCGGTACCAAGTATGTTTTGATCAATAATTGGTTCTTACACAATTACAGGCTCGCTATCGCTCGCCAGGAAATAAAATCGACACCAAAAGGGCACGAAAGGTCTTAATGTTGACAAAGAAATGGGGCGAAAGGTCTGGAAATCGACAAACTAATGGGGAAAACGTCTTAAAATCTCAAAACATATAATCGTATAAACATAATTTCGTCATAGCGAGTGAAATATACAAGCATGTTCCTACACTTATCCATCCTATTCAACATCTGACAGACATTAATACAGCACAGAGCAAGCCAAACGTAATGACAGCTGGGACATGACTTATTAGCACGATCGTAATAATAATAATAATAATAATAATAATAATAAGCATGTTACTTATTTCTCACAAGCGCTAATTTTTCCGCAGAATTCACTGGCGCTCGAAAAAAAAACCCCAAAAAACAAAAAACAAAACACAAATCGCTTAAATTAATGCAACACAAAACCTATGCGCATCACCCAGCCACAATCCATATCCATGGTGTTGGCTGTTTGTCTGGATATCTATGTCTGTGTGGTTGTATCTGCATCTGTGTATTTATCTATGTATATACAATAAATCTAAATAAAGTGTATAGTGCAGAAGGATATAAATAACCAGACGAAGGGGAATATAAGATATTGAAGAGACCAGCTGATATATAATAGTTGGAAATATATACGGGTGTTTTAAAACAACACTGCCAGAGTATGACGACCACATTGATATAAATATATAATACACATATTTCTATTCTATTTTTACCAAAAATATATTGTAACGGAGATAAATGGTTATTTAGAAATGTAGCAAAACAGGGTTCTGAGCTCAGCACAAAACATATGATACATAATATGAATGATTACTAAGTAAAAAAGGTAAAGAGGAGATATCTAATGACCTAATCACATATGAATAATTACAAAATCAAAGTAACATAAAATTGGTAATGATATTTTGCAATTAGAAGAAAACTGCTAAGTATTATAATCCAAGTAGCGTAACACGATATGCACCATTTGTAACGATGACCAAGAGGTAAAATAATGAATCTCAAGTCTGGGTCAGGTATCCGAACACTGCTATAGGTAATTTAATCGTTCGTGAAACTGTTTGAATGGGAAAAAATTGTTCCTGCGCAATTTACTGTTTCAATACAAATACCTCATTACGTTACTATTATCACAGAGTACTAACGAAATATGTCTATCAGTTTTATGGTTGAAGTTTGACGATTTTACGTAGCTGTAGACATACAAGTATACGGTGTTCACTAATGAATATTTAAAATCATCTAATGGTACCCAAAACAAACAATTTACGTCACTTGGACTTAACGAGTATAAAATAACAAAGGCAGAGACACACCTAAATAACGACAATCCATATTTATGTGATATTAAAAGGTAAATCAAATCACTATGACAGAAGAAGATAACACCATGGCCGAGCAGATGATTAAACACATGAGAAGATTCGTTATGACTCCAAAGCTTCGAAGAAAAATTCGAACTGGGATGGGAGGCAAGAGGTAGGCTATTTGGGGGGGAGGGGGGACACTAGCCCGTGTTCAGATTATAGCTCATACCTGGGTGTCACTAATTATTTTACTCTATGCGGTTTAAATCATTAATGGTATATTATTTTGCATTTTGTCCTTAGATAATCTTCTTCGTTATTGTATTTACTAATTAGCAGATGAGGTCTGGCAGTGTTGTTTTAAAACACCCTGTATAGTATTATTAGTAGTAGTATTATAATTGTTTATTTATATTTATATTCTGTTATTATTATTTCATTTTTTTTCTAGACGCCATAATTCCCGAGAAGGGTGGACAATAACATTAGGAGTATGTCACGAATTGCCAGGACAAGTTGCCCGGGCTTGACATCTACCAATAACATTTTAACAGTGTGGGCTCGATCTGCTGACCCTTTGATCAGCAGCCGACACTCTACTGACTATGCCATGGCTTGCCAAGCAATTATCAATTTGTAGATTTATGTAAAAGAAAGTTTATTCATAAATTAACTACAAACGCTTTAACTACATAATGTAGACCATCAGGTTGTTGTTGTTGTTGTTGTTACCCAGGCTGTCTGATCGAACAGCCCCAAGGTCCCGAGCAAGGCCAAGGCCATTACCGAGCGCCCTCACAGAACCCCCCCTGCTCTAGCACTAATAATGCCCAGGTGACCGAAGCCACTCCCAGGCGACGAGCTGAGGAGGGTGTGGAAAACGCCCGGGACAAACCAAAGCCCACCCAAGGCCCTGTGCCCCTCAACAATTATGAAGGGAAAGTTGAGGGGCAAACGAAAAATGTGACGCTTTGGCTCCCCAGTCTGTCAACCTCTAAGTTGACAGTAGAGAGGTCAATCCACGGAAGAGACACCACCACTCGGGATCTAGAAAATATATAAGTAAAAGGAACATTCAGAGTAAGCTATGGTATATAGAACGCTCAACTCTCACTCTGATAGACCAGCCCATCATCAGTTGGTTAAGAACATAAGAGCAGTTATCTGCTCAACAGGTGGCATTGTGTGTGTAAGTGTGAGAGTCCGAGTGTAGGGGTTGAGACAGTGAAGCACGGGAATGAGGTGGCTTCAGAGATGGGGTCGTTTCGGGCCATGAGTGAGCAGCCGTGCCTCATGTGAAGGCAAGATGGCAGGTGCTCGTTGGACTCTACGTGCTTCACATTTCCTCACTCCCTAGACTGGAACAAGACCTCACGGGCTTCACTGTTCATTGTAAAGCGGTGAATGTTAAGGCTCTCAGCCTATGCCTGAGAGGAAGTAGTAAGTTGGACTATAGAAAAAAAAAAAAAAAAAAAAAAAAAAATGTCGACAACTATACGTAAGTCTAAGAATAGTTAAATAAATATATATAATCAAATAATAAACGAAAGAGAAAGATGGAGAGATATAGAGTGGGCATTAAGGGGAGACAGACCGTTTTCTGGACTCCCTTCTCCCTAATGTTTAGTCCCCGCTAGTTTTGAGATTTTAAGACGTTGGTTCCATTAGTTTAGGGATTTATAACCTTTCACCCCATTTCTGTATCAATTATTATGGTCTCTCCACTAACCAACTTTACTCCTAAACTCGATTAATGAAATTAACAAACACATGTGGCAGTCCGGGGATTCGAAACCAGGACGCTCACACCGAAAAATCCACACACTTAAACCCTTCGTGCCATTTAGATATTGATTTTTTTCCTGGCGAGCGATAGCGAGCCTGTAATTTTAGGAGTAATCGGCCTTTGGCCGGGAAATTTTTCTTCCGAAAATTGTACACATCTATCTTGAAGGGGGGGCCTAGGGGTGTTTTTCTAAGCTTGATGGAGGTCTAGGGAGGAGAATAAAACACATATATTAATACATTACTTAATAGACCAAACAAACGGTCACTGTCCCCTTAAGCTCACAACCTTCCCAATAACTAACTTCCTGACTCTACCTCCACTTCCTGACTCTCTACCCTACCTACTCCACTTCCTGACTCTCTACCTCCACTGCCTGACTCTCTCTACCTCCACTTCCTGACTCTCTACCTCCACCTTCCTGACTCTCTACCTCCACTGACTCTCTACCTCCACTTCCTGACTCTCTACCTCCACTTCCTGACTCTCTACCTCCACTTCCTGACTCTCTACCTCCACTTCCTGACTCTCTACCTCCACTTCCTGACTCTCTACCCTCCCCTTCCTGACTCTCTGCCTCCACTTCCTGACTCTCTACCTCTACTTCCTGACTCTCTACCTCCACTTCCTGACTCTCTACCTCCACTTCCTGACTCTCTAACCTCCACTTCCTGACTCTCTACCTCCACTTCCTGACTCTCTACCTCCACTTCCTGACTCTCTACCTCCACTTCCTGACTCTCTACCTCTACTTCCTGACTCTCTACCTCTACTTTCTTTCTCTTGTGTTATTTGTATCTCTTTTGTATACTTTGCTTAGACATACATAGTACATAAACACATAGACAGATTGATTCAGGCATACATATTAACAAAACACATATAAATACAGATGTACAAACCTCCACCCCCACACACACACATACATATCAACACAAACACATACACATATACACACACATGTGAAAAGAGTTGAATTTAATATAGCTATATGAAAAATATAGAGAGACAGTCAAACACCCACCCCAAGGCAAAATAGAGAGGCGGATGGACTTCATCAGACCTTAGCCATCCGCCGTAATCGGTTTTCTGTTATAACTGTGGCAAACCGGCTATCTCTATAATACCTGGTGTAGAGTGTTTGCCCTAAAAGAAAAAGTAGTATAGTACTAATGAAATAGTCAAAATCAGGAGTTGATAAATTCGGGAAGTCAATTTTGTAGTCAGAAGTAGAGTAGACAAAATCAGTTAGTTTAAATTGGGGAAGTCACATTTTGTTGTCGGATATCGAAGAAGAAATCCATTAACTACGTCAATAAGTACTGAAACATATTTAGCATGAGATAAAGTGAGGTTGAGGTCTGGGATTGCAGGGGGACGCTCATCCCCCCACTCTGACAGGATCAGCCCATACCACACACCGTACACACACGAATAGTCCTAGAGTGAAGTGAGAGACCAATTAACAACCATACCTGAGGGTAATGGACAGTGTGAGTGATGTGTGGATTAAGGTAGCCCATCTCGATGTTTTCTCTCTCTCCCTCTCTCTTTGACTTGTATCCATTTGGCCTCATTCAGCCTACTGTTTTGAGACCTTTACCCCCGTCCAGGTATCATTATAACCTGGCGAGCGGTAGCGAGCCAGCATATTTGTATTTTTGTTTTGACAGCAAGCTAAATGTGTACATTTTTCGATAGAAAAATTTCTCCGGCGTAGCCGGATTTCTCCATACAATGCTGGCTCGCTATCGTTCGCCAGGAAGAAATCGACACCTGCATGGGGATAAACGTCTTAAAACAGTTGGCTGAATGGGGCCGAAGGGATACAAGCCAGAGAAGGAAAGAAAAGGAGAGAAAGAGACAAAAGCAGGTGACCTCCCCTTAATCTGATCAACCGGTCACAATAACTAACTATAGGTAGTGCCAGCGAACTTGACAATAATCTTGACCCCTTAACGTCTTATACCTCGAAATGAATGAAAGCAATCGGGCTGACGTTTCTAATAATTTGGGAAGAGTCCACCAGGAAATAAGTGTGGGAATTTACAGCCAGTTTGCTCTGATGTTTCTATCATTTGAGAAGAGTCCACCAGGAAATAGGTGATGGTATTTACAGCCATTTTGCTCTAGCCCCTTTTTGAGTTACAGAGAGGTCAGGGATCAAGGCTCGTTGGCGCTACCTTTGACCTTCCCTTGGTCATTATCTTCCGTTAAGTATTCTGTATCTGTCTTCCCTGTTCTCCAAATTGCTTAGTGTTATATACGTAACCACATACAATTAAGGGGAGGTTTTTAGTGTGTTTCTCAGACTTCCATCAAGCTTGAAATTACACCCTCTTGACTCCCTTTCAAGATAAATTTGTACATTTTTCGGTAGAAAAATGTCCCGGCTGAATGCCGGTTCCTCTTAAATTACAGGCTCGCTATCGCTCGCCAGGATAAAATCGACACCTAAATGGCATGAAAGGTCTTAAAATTGACAGAAATGGGTTGAAAGCCCTTAAAATCGTCAAAATAATGGGGCAAACGTCTTAAAATTAGAAAAAAACAATGGGGCTAAGCATGAGGGAGAAAGGGGTCAAGAAAAAAATCCCTCAAGTGGATATCTCCCCTTAAGACACTGATAGATATACAGATAGACACAAAGCTAGATAGATAATTAATACACATACGACCATAGCTGAGGTAATAAATAGTGGGAGTGATGTGTGGGTTAGTGTTTTTGTTTTCCCTATGTGGATGAGGGATACAAAAGACAGAAGTGACTGTGACGAGTGCCTCCCCCAGACCAACAGTCAACACTAACTAACTGATGTGTGGGTTATTTTTTATTTTTTTTCCTATGTGAATGAGGGATACAAAAGGCAGAACTGACTGTGACGAGTGCCTCCCCCAGACCAACAGTCAACACCACCGAACTAACTTCCTGACTCCTAACAAACCGCTACACTGAATATTAACCCCTTCTGTAACCGGCGACGTCCCCTTTTCAAAACGTTACTCTGGCTACTATTAGACGATTTTATTCGGTTTAAGAAGGGCCGCCAGCATCACCAGGCTTCGAACTATCTCACTTAACGTTCATTACTAACCCACATGACGCATCTTAATAAGCTGCACACCTAGTCTAATTAACTTTAAGGGGGGGATGGTTAACTTTTTGGTCGGTTTTTTTTGTGTTCATATAATTATTATGTTTTCCTAGTTTTCCGGTCTCCTAGACCTCCGTCCCTATATCACAGGCTCGCTAAAAAAAATTCGGCTCACACAGGAAAAAATCGCCCCCTAAAATTAACACGACCAAGTGTCTTAATATTTGGTCCAAAGAACAAGGGTGGCGAAAGGTGTTTACAAATCGGTCACCACCTAATGGGGCTGAATGTCTTAAAATTCTGAACAACTTAAAGGGGGTAAGCATGGATGGAGAATGGGTGCCAGAAAAACCGGCCCATCCCCCCCTTTTCAAAGAATTCGCCGGTACAGAAGGGTTAATATACTGAACACTGCCCTTATGCATTATCACTATTGATCAACTTGCGTGGGGTTCACCGGATTTGTTTTAAGTCTTTCTCTCTTGTTCTCTCTTTTTCCGGCTTGTATCCATTCGGCCCCATTCAGCCCAACTGTTTTAAAGACGTTTATCCCCATCCATGTGGGTCGATTTCTTCCTGGCGAGCGATATCGAGCCAGCATTGTATGGAGGAATCCGCCTTCGCCGGAGACATTTTGCTATCGAAAAATGTACACATTTAGCTTGCTGTCAAAATAAAATAATATATATGACTGCTTCGCTAACCGCTCGCCCAGGAAAATATTGACACCTGGATGGGGTTAAACGTCTTGAAACATTAGGCTGAATGGATACTAGCCAGAGAAAGAGAGAAAGGAAGCGAGAAAGATAAAACAATCCCTGTGGTTCCCCCCTTAAACCGGTATCACACGAGCGCTTTTTCACTCAACATTTATCCTCAACACTGATATGGCAGCTTATGTGAGGCAACGTATAAAGGTGGTTTCGGTTGCCTTAAGTTAAGGGGAGATTTCCACTTGAGGGATTTTTTTCTTGACCCCTTTCTCCCTCATGTTTAGCCCCATTGCTTTTGATATTATAAAATGTTTGCCCCATTAGCTTAGCGATTTTAAGAACTTTCATCCCATATTAAGACCTTTCGTGCCATTTAGGTGTCGATTTTATCCTGGCGAGCGATAGCGAGCCTGTAATTTAAGAGGAACCGGCCTTCGGCCGGGACATTTTTCTACCGAAAAATTTACAAATTTATCTTGAAAGGGACTCAAGGGGGTGTAATTTTAAGGTTGATGGAAGTCTAGGGAACAAACTAAATACCTCCCCTTAAGAAGAAGGTTTATTATAATTTCAAAATATTATTAACTTGTGACGTAGGGGTTTGTGGGTTACTGTTGTGGTTCTAACAGCTGTGTCTACGCTTCTTGGGAAGGTTAGTTAAAGGATGTGATCAGATAAGGTAATGGACTAATTAACACCCAATTTCTGTCAATTCTAAGAACTTTCGTGCCATTTAGGTGTCGATTTTTTCCTGGCGATAATTTCCATAATTGACAGATATGGGGAGAAAGTTCTTAAATTCGCCAAACTAATGGGGCGAACGTCTTATAATATCAAAAGCAATGGAGCTAAACATGAGGGAGAGAGGGGTCAAGAAAAAAAAATCCCCGAAGTGGAAATCTCCCCTTAAAGAGATTATAAGCCTAAGAATTTACCTTTGAGAATTATATAATGTAATTTTTTTTATAAGAAGCATAGTTATTATCGGGGTTGCGTATTTAACAAACAGTTTTCTATATTAATTACTGGACTTATTAACCCTTGCCTTGCGGTGAGTTGCATAGCTAAGAATACCCACATTATCCCGCTATTTCCGATCAATACACGTCGCCCAAGTGCAATATCTGTAGCCCTGATCGAATTCAAACAAGTCCCAATAAAAAGGTTTCTGCCCAACGGACTATAGTACTCACCGCTGAATGGATCACTTCACATTTTGTCTACCAGGTCGAAACTCGGGGGTTCTCCAGCGATAGCCTGAAAATACACAATATAACTGTAAATAAAGGAAACTCGGTTGTGAGGTTAAGGGGAGGTTTTTAGTGTGTTCCCTAGACTTCCATCAAGCTTGAAATTACACCCCCATGACCCCCTTTCAAGATAATTTTGTACATTTTTCGGTAGAAAAATGTCCCGGCCAAAGGCCGATTTCTCTTAAATTGCAGGCTCGCTATCGCTCGCCAGGAAAAAAATCGACACCTAAATGGGACGAAAGGTCTTAAAAGTGACATAAATTGGGTGAAAGTTCTTAAAATCGCCAAACTAATGGGGCGAACGTCTTAAAATCTCAAAAGCAATGGGGCTAAACATGAGGGAGAAGGGGGTAAAGAAAAAAATCCCTTAAGTGGAAATCTCCCCTTAACCCCTCCTCCCCGGTTGTCATTTTAAAATTACACCGCGGCAGATGGGCAGGAGCCCGGGTGTCATTTTAAAATCCGTAAGCTTGAAAGCCTATTAAGCTTGGTTTGAAAGCCGTGCGCCGAACCGTATGTAAACACAGCCGGTCGGAGCGACACGCACCTTCAAACACAAGAAGGAGAAGTCGGACTCTTGTTGTTATTGTTTTGGAAAACAAGAATTAGTGTTATTATTGTGAAGATATTGCTAAAATCGCGGCAAAATGCGCTCCACGGAAATCGTCATCACAACTGAACCAGTACACCTAGAGAGCTCTACTTAACCCCTTCAGACTCATATGACGCAGAGGTTGCCACCAGATTAGCAATAAGAAATAGAGTTCTCTCACTCTTATAAATACCTCTCCAAAATTAGTTTTCTGCCCACAGCTAACTCAAAGACAACTGCAGAGGTTGAAGTAACTAAACTAAAGGTTTCTAAATACCCCTGATGGTAACAAAGGTTTTAAAGTATCCCCAATAGGCTCAACACAGGTAACTCAAAGACAACTGCAGAGGTTGAAGTAACTAAACTAAAGGTTTCTAAATACCGGTACCCCTGATGGTAACAAAGGTTTTAAAGTATCCCCAATAGGCTCAACACAGCTAACTCAAAGACAACTGCAGAGGTTGAAGTAACTAAACCTCCCCAATAGGCTCAACACAGCTAACTCAAAGACAACTGCAGAGTTGAAGTAACTAAACTAAAGGTTTCTAAATACCCCTGATGGTAACAAAGGCTTTAAAGTATCCCCAATAGGCTCAACACAGCTAACTCAAAGACAACTGCAGAGGTTGAAGTAACTAAACTAAAGGTTTCTAAATACCCCTGATGGTAACAAAGGCTTTAAAGTATCCCTAATAGGCTCAAAATCGCGTCATATGTCGGAGAGGGTTAACATCAGTCTACAGATACGAAATAGGGCTACGTTTTGAGATGATGTGGATTCTCTATCAGTTAAAATAACAAAGATAGGGCTAGGCCTATTACAACGTTTTTCGGTCGGATCGCCCGCCCGGGTCTCAATAATATCCTTAGGATGGCGAGCCCGGGCAAGAAGGGTTAAAATGATGTTATCTATTTTTATTAAGGGGGGTCACCGGCTTTTTTTTTTTTTTATCTTTCTCGCCTTTTCTCTCTTTCTCTGGCTTGTATCCATTCGGCCACATTCAGCCTACTGTTCCCGCTTATTCCCGTCCAGGTGTCGATTTCTTCCTGGCGAGCGATAGCGAGCCAGCATTGTATGGAGAAATCCAGCTTCACCGGAGACATTTTTCTATCGAAAAATTTACAAATTTAGCTTGCTGTCAAAACAAAAATATATGCTGGCTCGCTACCGCTCGCCAGGAAAATATTGACACCTGGATGGGGGTAAACGTCTTAAAACAGTAGGCTGAAAGGGGTCGAATGGATACAAGCCAAAGAGAGAGGGAGAGAAAGATAAAAAAAAAAGCGAGGTGGGCTCCCTTAGGTTCACTCCAACACCAAACACCTCCCAAAGAAATGAATGAAAGCAAACATGTGATCCTACCGGGATTCGAACCTGGGTCACCACATAGCCTACAGATTTTAAACACCCTAACCATTACACCACCAAGGCAGTTATATTTTTAGGTATAGCACATGACTACCATTTATTGAATACTGGACATTAATCTAATCATGTACAGTCGCGCTAATAAGTCATGTCCCAGCTGTCGTTACATTTGGCTCTCTCTGTGCTGTATTAATGTCTGTCAGATGTTGAATAGGGTGGTTAAGTGTAGGAACATGTTTGTATATTTCACTCAATATGAAGAAATGAAGTTAAGATATTGCTGATACCAATTATGGATCAATATATACTTGGTGCCGAGACATCACTTATGAGCGCGACTGTACCTATACAAATATTAATATACGATTTCATTGAATGTATAAAATTATATTCACACACTAAGAATAATTTGTAAGATTATTTCAATTATTGATTGATATGCTTACTACTGTACTATTAATACATTATTAATTATCTATCTATCTATCTATCTATCTATCTATCTACTGGTATATACTTAGGCCCAATCCCCACTTTTCTTCCCTTTTTTTTTTTGGGGGGGGGGGGATGGCCGACTCAAGACAGAGCCCGAATAGGGACAACACAACAGGAAAGAATGAACGCACACAAACAAAATACAAATTAATTATAATGTCGCAAGTCAACCTTCGAGACTGATAAATTGCTGTACGGTAGGTATTAAAACCTAGCAAAGTATGCATGATTTATCATCGATGATGTAAAACAAACAATTCATTAATCACCCACCAAGGTAAATTAACTACCGGTATATAGTATTTCTCTCTCTCTCTCTCTCTCTCTCTCTCTATATATATATATATATATATATATATATATATATATATACCGGTATATATATATATATATATATATATATATATATATATATATATACAGTATATATATATATATATATACAGTATATATATATATATATATATATATATATATATATATATAAAACTCCTACTTTATTAATAGATGACTGCTATGATGACTATCATGAATGCTATGATGACTATGATTGCTATGATGACTATGATTACTATGATGACTGCTATGATGACTATGATGACTATGATGACTGCTATGATGACTGCTATGATGACTGCTATGATGACTATGATGACTGCTATGATGACTATGATGACTGCTATGATGACTATGATGACTGCTATGATGACTATGATGACTGCTATGATGACTATGATGACTATAATGATTCCTATGATGACTGCTATGATAACTATAATAACTGCTATGATGACTGCTATGCCTACTATAATAACTCCCATTCTATCAACAGATGTGTGGGATTATAGCCAACCGTAGATCAACCACATGTCTGTTCCTGAGTGCTATAATGCTACTGCTACTAGGGGCTGCCTGTATACAACTATGGAACACCTCAGACTGCTATGACGACTATGACTGGGGCGACTACCGGTGCTCCCAGTACAATGCCAGGCTCGTAGGGGCGGCTGGGTTCTTTATGGGGCTAGGGGGTGAGTCTTATAGTAGGCAAACACTACTATGGGTTTCAGAGGCCGTGTGGCATCGTTTTTCGGGAATAACTTATTAACACACAGTTGGATCAGTATGACATTTTGACACAGCATTTTTCACACCTTCCCTAATTTTTGTCAATATAATGCATTACCAAAAGTGTAGAAATAAGCCACTTGTCCCTGTGTCGTGAGGTTAAAGTCGCACATTAATGACTAAGAAACGGACAAGGCTACCGTGGCTTACCTGTGAGAACCACCAAACCATTATTGCTCCTCCATCAAACACTGTAGTTATCAGCCACCACCCAACCCTACTATCCCTTTAAATTCAAGTAATCTGTCAATATCAAGTATAAGGAACTCTTTTTCATTACATTGAGCGTATTTATCAATACCAAATATCAGTGTGGAATGTTTTCATAGAAATTTAAATTTGTTTGTGTTTTTTTGTTTGTACCAAAGGCCTTAACCTCAACTTTCTCTTCATAATTGCTGAGGGACACAGGGCCCTGGGTGGGGCTTTGGTTTCCCGGGCGTTTCCGCGCCCTCCTCAGCTCCCCGTCATGGAGTGGCTTCGGTCACCCAGGCTTTATTGTGGTCGGCAGGGAGGGTACTGTGAGGGCGCTCGCTTATGGCCTTGGCCTTGCTCGGGGCCTTGGGGCTGTTCGGCCAGGCAGCTTGGGGAACGACAACAACATGATAGGAACCCAAAACTACCATTAGCAATGAAATCCCACCAGTCCGGGTTGTCTTCAATTTTTACCTAAACTTTTGATGTTGTACGAGATGATATGACAACCACTCCCTATTAACTTCGGTGTACGATTAATTGCTCATGTCTAATAGAAGTGTTTCCTTACAGTGTTGTTGTTGGGAGTGTCAGCCATATTGGTCTACAAGCTACAGACTAACAGAACACTCTACCAACACTTAGACACTCCTTCCATTAGTGTAGTCAAGGATTCCTATTCCTAACGACAAGTGGAACGCTGGACTTTCTTAGATTAATTTTACAATAAATGATAAAATTCTAATCGAGTCTTTTATTTAGTGAGGGTCTGCCTGTGGTGGAGGCCCATACCATACATGATATGTGATTCATTAAGGGGAGGTATTTAGTTTGTTCCCTACGTTTTCATCAAGCTTAAAATTACACCCCCTAGACCCCCTTTCAAGATAAATTTGTACATTTTTCGGTAGAAAACTGTCCCGGCCGGAGGCCGGTTGCTCTTAAATTACAGGCTCGCTATCGCTCGCCAGGAAAAAATTGACACCTATATTGCACGAAAGGTCTTAAAATTGACAGAAATGGGGAAAAATGTCTTAAAATGTCCAAACTAATGGGGCGAACGTCTTAAAATCTCAAAAGCAATGGGGCTAAACCTGAGAGAGAAAGGGGTCCAGAAAAAAATCCCTTAAGTGGAAATCTCCCCTTAATTACATAGAAATAACTGATGTCGTTTTACGCCACTCCTGCAGAAGTGCGACAGTAGCGAGGCGCCCTGGGCGAAAGTTGGAGATTGGCTTCCGTTATGGTCAAGAAATAGATCAGAGAATATTGTTGGGTATGAAATTAGCAAAGCAAAACTCCCAATGGACAGCTGATTTAACCCCTTCTGTACCGGCGACGTCTTTTAATCTTACTGTAGCTCTTTTAAGACGATTTTGTGCGGTTTAAGAAGGATGTGTGGTAGTAAAAAGAGTTAAGGGGAGGTATTTAGTTTGTTCCCTAGACCTCCATCAAGCTTAAAATTACACCCCCTTGAGTCCCTTTCAAGATAAATTTGTACATTTTTCGGTAGAAAAAATCCCGGCCGAAGGCCGGTTCCTCTTAAATTACAGGCTGGCTATCGCTCGCCAGGATAAAATTGACACCTGAATGGCACGAAAGGTCTTAATATGGGGTGAAAGTTCTTAAAGTCGCTAAACTAATGGGGCAAACGTTTTATAATATCAAAAGCAATGGGGCTAAACATGAGGGAGAAAGGGGTCAAGAAAAAACTCCCTGAAGTGGAGATCTCCCCTTAAGTGAGATAGTTGGAAGCCTGTTAATTGCTGGAGGCCCCTTTGATAAACTGAATACAATCGTCTAATAGTAGCCAGAATAAAGTTGAAGGGACGTCTCCGGTAGGGACGGGGTTAATTGTACAAAGGAGTACAAAGGAAATCAAGCAACAACAGATCTAGTGACCCTTCTAGGCTGCTTGTCCTCCAAAACACTGAGGATCAAGTGTCCAAACAGTGGTTTATAGTAGGTAAGGGAACATTGGAAAGGGAACTACTGCCCTGGAACTAATGTCCGTGGCAGGATTAGGAAGTTAGTAGGGGACAGATGGGTTAGTAACTGAGGGGGGGATAAAATATAGTTATTCATTTACAAACGCAGTCAGTTGCGGGTTTGATGCAAGATATTTGTCTAGGCGAAGTTTAAAAGAATCAACGGTGCTGCAGTCTATAACGTCTCGGGGAAGCCCATTCCACAAGTTGACAATTCGATTGAAGAAGAAATTCTTAGATTAGTGAGAGTTAAAAGATTGTCTATCAACTCCTGCAGAAGGGGCCCTATGGTCAACCGCTAAGGGTGAAGTAGTTTATAAGCACCATCTTACAGCCTGAACAATAAGCAAGACGGTATGATCCTGTGTAGCGGGTACAACGGGTGCATCTCTCTCGCTATTCTATCGCTACTATAATAATCAGTGTTCCTCAGAGCTATCCCAGTGCATACCACCTCCTTTACGTAGGGCACGTGGTACCCGTCTTGCAACTCAATCCCACCCCTACTCTGTGCAACTCTCCAACCCAAGAGTGAAACGTTACTCTCAAACTTTCTTCTAAAGCTGAGCTCTGGAACTCTCTCCCAGAATCAGTCTTTCCCTCTTCCTATGACTTAAATTGCTTCAAACTCCGTGTGTCCAGGCATTTTGGCTCGAACGTCCCTTGATTTTGGCCCTGTCACTCTTTCAACTATGGGGGAGGCACTCGCTATAGGCAGTTATGCCTTTTGCCTCCCTCAATCACATAGAAAAAAAAAAAAAAAATGTTTTCAGATGCCTATTTACTAAGAAACATTGAACAATATCTTTACCCTATCCTAACCTAACCTAGTATATTAGTGGACTATTTATGAATGTAAAATGTAAACATATATTGTAACATTACCAAAATATTGTGATATAAATACATGTCCACCCGCTACACAGGATTATACTCAATTTCCCAAGAGGTCACCTATACCTCATTTTTCACCACTACTGCAGAAGGCGCCGATTAGCAGGGCGCCCAGAACGAAATGGAAGAGAAGGGTTCGGTTACGACCTAGAGAATAAATCAGAGTATATGCCTGTGTAAGTTCATGACATTTGGTTCAGTAATAACCGAGAATTAACATATTTTTAATAAGCTTGTTCTAACAACAAAGACAACAACAACAACAACGACACGAGTTAACTCAAGAGGTCCTCACTTCACACGGACCTAAAAGTGTCACATTTGTTGTATTATTAATTATTATTATTATTATTATTATTATTATTATTATTTAAACGCTAATAATGTTACCTTTTGCTTCCATGCGTTTCTGCTGGTTGATTCTTCACCTCCACCCTCCACACTCACAGAGGCTACCAAACTGCCTCACATGTTCACTTTGGCATGTCGAACTCCATATTGCACAGGCCAGTTTGATCGGTGTCCCTGATCCGACTGCGTGATTTACACCAACGCCAAACGATCAAACATTTCTCACACGAACAAAATAATCTGCGTAGTAATGTCAACAAAGCTATGTTCTATAACCTGGGATCGTGTTATCGAGGTTGACTTCTGGCGAACCACTACTATTCTAGTGATAGTTTAAAACACATAGTACAAGTAGAAAACACACTTAGGCACTGTAGTAAAATGGTAAGATAGTCTCTTGCATATAAACTGTATATCACTCAGGTTCACAAGCTTCTCACAAAGAGTCAGTTAAACACACTTCAGTTAAACACACTTCAGTTAAACACACTTCAGTTCGTTAGTTACAATATGACTTCCTACCACACATTTACACCCAGTCGGGGGACACCTCGACACCTCGACAGACTATTAAGGGGAGATATCTACTTGAGGGATTTTTTTCTTGACCCCTTTCTCCCTCATGTTTAGCCCCATTGCTTTTGATATTATACAATGTTTGCCCCATTAGTTTAGCGATTTTAAGAACTTTCACCCCATATTAAGACCTTTCGTGCCATTTAGGTGTCGATTTTATCCTGGCGAGCGATAGCGAGCCTGTAATTTAAGAGGAACCGGCCTTCGGCCGGGAAATTTTTCTACCGAAAAATTTACAAATTTATCTTGAAAGGGACTCAAGGGGGTGTAATTTTAAGGTTGATGGAGGTCTACGGAACAAACTAAATACCTCCCCTTAACACACATACCAAAGCCATTCCAACAGCTTCCTCTATCTACAACACCCCTTCTCTGCTATCTAGGCTACGCTCTCCCACCAGTATGGTCCTAGTGTACCGTCCTGATGGCGTAATGGGTTTCCAAATGTAACACACACTTCACACGCCGGCTCGTGAATCGCTACTAAAGACGAGCTGCAAAACACACTGTGGCTAGGGATGGTTTGGGGGGGATAACCAAGTGTGGGTATTATCACAAGGGTCATCTCTGCTTGCTTTACTATAGGTCCATCGCCTCTACAAGCAATTATCTACTTCCGGTTCAAGCGGTTAATCAATTAGTCTCACTCGCTATGGTCATGGTCCAGATATCTTCAATTTGACAAGTTTTCATTAACATTGATCACTTGTATAACTTATCCAGACTAGCTATGATATACTGAATTGCTAAATATTGAAGAAAATATCCGTATACGAGGATTTATACAAGGTTATTAATCAAGTATTGGATTTAGCTACCATGACGAGTCAAATATTATTGAAGAGAGAAGTCATAATATTTGTGGCTTCCCTTGTTACCAACTGGACTCCGACACGGACAGGAGTTACCATGTCATCATTAAGGGCAGGTATTTAGTTTGTTCCCTCGACTTCCATCAAACTTAATACCTCCTTGATCCCCTTTCGGTATTTAGTTTGTTCCCTAGACCTCCATCAAACTTAATACCTCCTTGATCCCCTTTCGGGTTTTAGTTTGTTCCCTAGACTTCCATCAAGCTTAAAATAACACCCCCTAGACCCCCTTTCAAGATAAATTTGTACATTTTTCGGTAGAAAAATGTCCCGCCCGAAGGCCGAATTCTCTTTAACTACGGGCTCGCTATCGCTCGCTAAGGAAAAAATCGACACCTAAATGTCACGAAACGTCTTAAAATTGACAGAAATGGGGCGAAAGTTCTTAAAATCGTCGAACTAAAGGGGCGAACATCCTAGAATCTGGAAAGCAATGGGGCTAAACATGTGGGAGACAGGGGACTCCGTCACGGGAATAGGTAACCATGTCATCATTAATACTAGCTCCACCGACGCTCCTGGGGATTTGTGGGTATTATTTAAGGGGTTTGACTGTTATTACACGTTACGATAAGAACCCCTCCAGAACCCCCTTCAAGCTAAAACATAATACTCCTCCCAAGACTCTCCTCCAAGCTATAAAAAGGCCTCCCCAGATTTTCCTTCAAGTTGGCCCATTTCAGACGCATCGCCTTTCCGACGGCTGCTGGGTACCTCACCAGTGTTGCCAATTTAGCTACCTTCCCGCTAGATTTAGAGGTATGTACTTCGATCCAGAGGCCATTTTTTGTACCTAGTGGCATGAATTTCAGCGACGTTCTGTAATATGATAAATTTTAGAGCGATATTGTAGAGATTGTACCATTATTCTAGCGATACTCTGGAGATTTTGAGCCATTTACGAGCGATATTGTAGAAATTGTACCATTATTCTAGCGATTATCAGCCTTTGTTTACTATCTAGCAGACTTTAATTGGTAACCCTGCTCACGGCACCAACCACCCCAGAAAGTAGAGCCGTGGCGGTCGAGTGGTGAGCACGCTCACGTGTGAATCTGCAAGACCCGGGATCGAATCCCTGCCACGGCGTATTTAGTGGGTGTGGTAGTACGTCCTTCAGGGAACATCCTGACGACGTATACAGACTAAACACACATAACAAAGCCACTCCAACAGCTTCCTCTCTCTCCAACACCCCTTCTCCCCTTCTTCAGAAACATAGAAGACAAAGTAGAATGTAGATACGAGGTGCCGTTGTAAAGGCTTATATACCTTCATCTTCATCTGAACACGCTGTTGTGCAGACGACTTACGTCATCAATGACACGGCGTGACTGTCAGCCGTCACTGATCGCGGCGGCTGAATGGATAGCACGCTCACATGTGAATCTTTTTGACCTGAGTTCGATCCCATCCAAGGCGGACATATTTAGTGGGTGTGGTAGTATGTTTGACCTTGTTTCACATGCTCGCACCCAGTCGGGGGACACCTGGGAGATACAGTCTAATAACTCACACAATAAAGCCACTACAACAGCTTCCTCTCTCTCCAACACCCCTTCTCCCTCTCAACACGCACACACACACACATAACAAAGCCACTCCAACACCCTTTCTCCCCTCTCAACACACACACACAATAAAGCCACTACAACAGCTTCCTCTCTCTCCAACACCCTTTCTCCTCTCTCAACACATACACACAATAAAGCCACTCCAACAGCTTCTTCTCTCTCTAACACCCTTTCTCCCCTCTCAACACACACACAATAAAGCCACTCCAACAGCTTCTTCTCTCTCCAACACCCTTTCTCCCCTCTTAACACACACAATAAAGCCACTCCAACAGCTTCCTCTCTCTCCAACACCCTTTCTCCCCTCTCAACACACAATAAAGCCACTCCAACAGCTTCCTCTCTCTCCAACACCCCATCTCCCCTCTCAACACACACACAATAAAGCCACTCCAACAGCTTCTTCTCTCTCCAACACCCTTTCTCCTCTCTCAACACACACACAATAAAGCCACTCCAACAGTTTCCTCAAATCTCCAACACCCTTTCTCCCCTCTCAACACACACACAATAAAGCCACTCCAACAGCTTCCTCTCTCCAACAACCCCTTCTCCCCTCTCAACACACACACAATAAAGCCACTCCACCAGCTTCCTTCCTCTCTCTCCAACACCCCTTCTCCCTCTCAACACACACACACACACACACACACATAATAAAGCAACCCCAACAGCTTCCTCTCTCCAACACCCCTTCTCCCCTCTCAACACTCTCCGAAGAAGTAGCTACGAGGTGCCGTTGTACCTTCCCCTGACCACTGACTGACCGTCGATGCATTAAGGGGGTGACCTGCCTTTTGTTATTTCTGTCCTATTCTCTCTTTCTCTGGCTTGTATCCATTCGGCCCCATTTAGCCAACTATTTTAAGACGTTTATCCCCATCTAGGTGTCGATTTCTTCCTGGCGAGCGATAGCGAGCCAGCATTATATGAAGAAATCCGGCTTCGCCGGAGAAATTTTTCTATCGAAAAATGTACAAATTTAGCCTGCTGTCTAACAAAAATACAAAATATGCTGGCTCGCTACCGCTCACCAGTAAAAAATTGAAACCTGGATGGGGATAAAAGTCTTAAAACAGTAGGCTGAATGGTGCCAAATGGATACAAGCCAGAGAAAGATAGAAAAGGACAGAACAAAAACAGGTCACCCCCCTTAAGGGGAGATCGGTCGCTTTGCTAGGGCCCCTTCTCCCTCATGTTTAGCCCCATTAGTTTTCAGATTTTAAGACGTTCGCCCCATTAGTCAGGCATTTTTTCAGACATTTTGCCTCATTTCTTTGTCAACACTTAAAACCCCTTGTGCCATTAAGGTGTCGATTTTTTCCTAGCGAGCGAAAACACACCTGTAATTTAGCGTGAATCGACCTTTGGCTACCGAAAAATGTATAATTTATGTTGAGGAGGTGTCTTGGGGCTGTTTTATTTTGTTGTTTAAAGCTTGATAAAGGTCTAGGGAGCAATCAAAACACATATGTAGGATCATACAAGAAAATAAATATATACAGTATATTATATATTGTTACGTATCTTGATCCTCAAGTGGTTAACTTGATGAATCTAGATAGCACAGAGATATATATTAAGGTATCAGTCAGCTGAAGGCAAAACAAAAGTAAAATCTAATAAAATAATTTCCTGTTGTTGCTTCCTTTCCTTTTGGATCTTAGGACTTGGTATCCTTTATTGACTGATACTCTTTACTTATGAAAAATACTGAAACTAATTAAAGTCATGTAGTATTTATAAAGAATTATTATTTAACCGAAGCTTAGTAGGCTATGGTTATGAACCGAAGAAGTTATATCTAAAGAAGGACTATTAATTCTATAAAAAGTCTTGAAGGATAAATATTAAAGTAAGAATATTTCTGTCTCTTACCCTTTTTGAAATAAGTAGATAGTTTTCTTCTATGTCCTTTTATTTATATTTAATGTAATTATTCTTGGTTCTTGTCTTACGTTAATAGTATTATTATTATTATCATCAGGAGTAATATCAAAGTCACATAAAAAGTTAGATATATATTTAATAATTAGTTAAATTTATTTCTTAACCACGTAACATTGAGGTTTGATTATGAGTAAATAAAGTTACAGGATCGTTTCATAGATTCGATTCAAGTCTCACTCAAATAATATGAAAAGCAAAATATAATATTTTGAAGCAAATAAATTTTCTTCAGCTTAGGAAATCACTATAAGTAATATTAACACAGCCATGTTAGTCTAAGGCGATATTACTAATACGAGACAATAGCATCACCGTACTAAGTACCATTAAGCAATGTAAGCTTAATTCAAAGAAAATGAAAGAACTCGTAAGTATTAATATAAAACAATAGTATTACTTTCATCATAACCCAATTACTTAAAGAGTTGCTTTAGTCCACAAGTTAGTCAACTAAAATAGTTAAGTACATAATAATAGCGTTAACGTTAATTCCCAATCAAATAGTTAAGTACATAAATAGTAGCGTTAACGTTAATTCGCAATCAAATAGTTAAACACATAATAGTAGCGTTCACGTTAATTCCCAATTAAATCGTTAAACACATAGTAGTGTTCACGTTAATTCCCAATTAAATAGTTAAACACATTACACACATTAAACACATCACGTTAATTCCCAATCACATATCTCACTAACCAACATAACATAAGTGTTTACACCGAACACACTTAACACACATTTATATAATCTGACTGACAGTCACAATCCCATTATAATACTTCACCCCGTCTTCCTCCAGCTGCAAGTTCACCTTCCCCAACTCCAAATGAGACTGATTTGAATGCCCACAACTCTGGTCTTATATACCAAACAATGATGGTGTAGGAACGAATCAGGAGGCGAGTGATGGTGCGCGCTCCAATCATAGCTCCTCGAATCACATAACAGGTGTGTCGTCCACTCACAGCTCCTGGCGTCGATCATACGTCATAGCATCGGTCATCGAGGTGTGAAGGCTAGCATGCTGGTATGGGGCGAGATGGTTTGCCCACTCGCTCGTTCGCTAGTCTGCTTCACCACTTGGGTAGTTTGGCTCCTTGAACTCTAATTCTAACTCTTAAATTAACATACAGGGCTCCGTATGTCAGACCTTCCCCCTAGAAAAGAGTTTAAGGAGTATAATACATAATATTAAACATAATACATAAATAGATTCACCACCAGATTGGCAACAGCAAGATTATAATGAGGATATAATAAGGATATCACCCAAAGTAGGCAACGTCTCCAGGTACCACATCAGAACATAGCCGGAACGTAGCTGGAGCGTTATTCGAACTGCAAGGCATCTCACAGCTGAAGGCTTAAAAGCGCACTACAAAAGCATGATATTTACCTCGCTACAAGGGAGAGCTAATTGCCAAAATCCTCTCATTAAATTATACTTACTGCTGCATGAGGCCAAACTGGTAAATGCAATCTTTGATCCGTGGCAGTGGGTAGGTATCGTTCTTTGCGACAGCATTGACTTGCCTATAGTCCCTACAAAACCCATGGCTCCCGTCTGGCTTCGGCACAAGTATGACCGGACTACTCCACTGGCTGAAGGCCCTTGTGATCAGCTGGTTTGAAAAAATTAAGTCAAGCTCGACCTGCAGTATACTCCTGCGTTGTGGCGAGACACGGTAGGGGGATAGTTTAATGGGAGTTGCATCCCCTACGTCGATGTCGTGCATGGCCAAAGAAGTGAGCCCTGGAGTATCACGGAACACATTGGGAGACTGAGATAAAACAGAGATTAGTTGGTTCGCTTGATCAGAGGGAAGATGACATAGTTTAGATGGTAGTTCCCTCAAAGCCACTGAATTATACTGAAAGTTGGATAGGCTACATGACAAGTCAAAGTCTGCATGGATACCTTCAGGCTCTGGAACAGTCTGTTGCGGATCAGTAAGAGAACTGAAGACTTTGTCCGCACCAGGCTGCTCACAGGTCCTGACATTCACTGCCACAGTGGGAGAATCTGGAAGAGAGGAATCAGGGGACCTATGGTAGGGCTTCAACATTTTTATATGGAATACTTGCGTGGGCTTTCTCCTGTCTGGGGTAGTTACTAGATAATCGGTAATGCTCACCCTCCGAATGATCTTATATGGGCCCCTGAACTTGGCAGATAAAGGTTGGCCAAAAAGGGGGAGCAGGACCAAAACCTCATCACCGGGCTTAAACTCCCTCTCACGGGCTTTTCTGTCATACCATTTCTTCATGGAGCTTTTAGCCACTGTCAAGTTTTGAGCGGCAAACTCACATGAGGATCTCAGCCGGGTTTTGAAATCTGAAACATACTTGAGGTTTTGGTTCCCCTCCTGGCCAACTAGGCTATCCTGCAATAGTTGCAAAGGACCTCTTACCTGGTGACCGAAAACTAGCTCATTAGGGGAAAAACCCAGGGATTCAGTTGGAACCTCACGAGTAGCAAATAAAAGAAAAGGTACCCCCTTATCCCACTCAACTCCGGTCTCTGTACAATACTTACGTAACATTCCCTTTAATGTCTGATGATATCGTTCGAGAACCCCTGGACTCTCTGGGTGGTAGGTGCTAGACTTTACATGCTCGATACCCAAGTCCTTCAGGGACTGCTGGAAAATGTTAGAGGTAAAATTAGTTCCTTGATCACTTTGCACCTCATGGGGGAAACCCATTCTGGTGAAAAATTTGAGCAGTTCCTTGATTACAGTTGGAGCAGAGGTAGTCCTTAAGGGTATAGCCTCTGGGTAGCGAGTTGCCATGTCCATGATAGTTAATAAATAAATGTTACCTTGGGAAGTCTTAGGCAATGGGCCTACAATGTCCACTACCACCCGAGTAAAAGGATTCTCGAAAACGGGCAAGGGCACCAGAGGATGTACAGGCACCTTCTGATTGGGTTTTTCTGTCATCTGGCAAGTGTGACACTCTACAACACTCCACTACATCTGCACGCATTCCTGGCCAGTAAAAGTGGGATCTGATTCTGTCTAGAGTTTTTCTCACACCTAGGTGTCCTGCCAATGGTATACAATGTGCCATTTCCATTATATCTTTACGACAAGGTTTGGGGACTACTACTTGATGGACGTCCCAAGCCCCGTCATCGATTGGTCTGTGTGGCGGTCTCCATCTTCGCCACAATACTCCTCCTTTGAGGTAGAAACATTCACCACCCTCCTTCTCACATTCCTCTTCACTCACGGACCTGGCAGCTAACTCCTTGCATTCACTATCATCTCTCTGTAGCTCTACCAGGCCACTAGGACAATTTGGAGGAGTTTCATGGTCATCGTTAGGGTCAAGATGAGCCATAAAGGTGTTCGATAAATCCACCTCAGTCACATCATCAGGCACAGTTGGAGCATCATTCACACTCTCATCATCCCTTTCATCAACTCTTACATTCGGTACATTTCTGTCTGAGGGAACTGCTACTTGAGACATTGAACGTTTGTCAGCACACACAGGGAAAACAGTTGGCAACTCCTTGTCGAGCTCACCGGTTAGTGGCTCGTTAACAGGGGAAAGTGACAAGATGGAGTCTGGTCGGACCTTCTCACCTGCTACATCATTCCCCAAAAGGAGTGTTACCCCAGGCACAGGGATATCTTGGGACCTACACAAAGCTATGGTGGCCTCACCCTGTAGTAACTCACATTCAATTTCGCCTTTTACCAAGTATGCATAAAACTGGCCTCCAGCACCTCTCATTACAACTGGTTCGCCAGGTGGGCACTCAGTGTAAGGATTCACCATGAGGGTGCTAGTAGAACCTGTGTCTCTCAGAATTTTTACCTCATGCATGCAACCATTTAATCTCACGTTGCCAGATGAAATAAAGGGACGGTAACTGTCCTGCACTGATGGTGAAATTATTATTGGCTTAACCCTAGTGGGTTGCACCACACATGCTACTACACCCCTGTCTAGATGGTTTACGTTAGCTGCTAGGTACTCCTTCTGTCGAGAGTCTTGCATTAAAGGAACTTTTGGTGCTAGGTACTCCTGTCGGGAGTCCTGCATTAAAGGAACATTTGGTGCTAGGTACTCCTGTCGGGAGCCCTGCATTAAAGGCACACATGGAATTTGAGATACGGCGGCAACTGTCTGCCCCGATCTCTGTTTTTTCCTTGGCCCAGCACTGATAAGCTAGGTGGCCTCTCATGCCACAAAAAGTACATACTTTAGGGGATACGGGAAAGTTCCCTCTTTGAGCATTACTATTAGTTTGGGGCCCACCTCTGTTACCATTGCCCTGAGTCGCATTTTTAGTTGGGGGAACATTTCTATTTTGGCTAACTGGAGAAGACGTTATAGGCTTGTGACTGGGTCGGTCAGATTTGTGATTGGGATACTTAAAATTAGAACTAGAATTATCGTAGGGCTTCTTTCCACGAAATTTGTTGTTGAGCACGTATGTGTCAGCCATGTCAGCGGCGTCGGCAAGACAATCTACCTTTTTCCCCTTTAAGTGATAGGATACAGAAGAATCAATTTTCCATAGGAAATTTTCTAACAGGACCAACTCCTTCAGATCGTTGTAGCTTGTGACTTACTCTTGACCCAATGATTGAAAGTTTTAGTCATGGTCCTGGCAAATACCTTATGGGTTTCTTCTACTTTCTTCTGGTTTTTTCGGAAAGATTGCCTGTAAGCCTCAGGCTGCAATTGATAGGTTTTTAGGATAGCTTCTTTGAGATTGTCATAATCCTGCCTAACTTCTGCTACTTCTGACAAATACGTGGCTCGAGCCTGCCCTGTCAAAACAGTTTGTAACATAAAAGGCCATTGATCTCTTGTCCACTTCATACCTCCAGCAACTTCCTCAAACAAAACAAAGAAATCCTGCACATTATCCTCAGTGAAAGGTGGAATGACACTAGTCATAGTCAATCCCAGAGGGGGAGAAATTTCGGGAGCATTTGTATTGACATTTAGTTGAGCCGTAAGATATTGATATTCACATTGTTCGGTCGTTGCACTGGCATTTATTCTGGCTAGTTCTATACTTGCGTTGGCTTGTTCGGTATTTGCTTTTATTCTGGCTAGTTCTAGTTCAACATTTAGTCTGGCTTGTTCTAGTTCGAATATTTGATCACCGGTCAAACCAGGTGGCAATTGTATATCAAGTTGGCTAGGTTTACTAGGGATCCCACCAACTGCTCCGTCACCCTCCTCGCCTTCTACAGGGAACAAATGGGTTTTTATGGTCTGAGCCACCTCTACTTTGGACATGTTTGAGACAGTTAATTGGAGATGTGAGGCAAGCACTTTCAGTTCGGATTTTGACAGACAGTCAATATCAGGGGCTGTGGGTTCTGATTCCATGAAAACTCGAGCATCTTCGTTATTAATTAGTTGAGGCATGATTAATATTTGATTTTTAAGTAGTGAAACTTTAATGAAACTGAGTGAAACTGTATGAAACGAATCCTGGCAAGGTCGCCACTCTTCTGTTACGTATCTTGATCCTCAAGTGGTTAACTTGATGAATCTAGATAGCACAGAGATATATATTAAGGTATCAGTCAGCTGAAGGCAAAACAAAAGTAAAATCTAATAAAATAATTTCCTGTTGTTGCTTCCTTTCCTTTTGGATCTTAGGACTTGGTATCCTTTATTGACTGATACTCTTTACTTATGAAAAATACTGAAACTAATTAAAGTCATGTAGTATTTATAAAGAATTATTATTTAACCGAAGCTTAGTAGGCTATGGTTATGAACCGAAGAAGTTATATCTAAAGAAGGACTATTAATTCTATAAAAAGTCTTGAAGGATAAATATTAAAGTAAGAATATTTCTGTCTCTTACCCTTTTTGAAATAAGTAGATAGTTTTCTTCTATGTCCTTTTATTTATATTTAATGTAATTATTCTTGGTTCTTGTCTTACGTTAATAGTATTATATTATTATTATCATCAGGAGTAATATCAAAGTCACATAAAAAGTTAGATATATATTTAATAATTAGTTAAATTTATTTCTTAACCACGTAACATTGAAGTTTGATTATGAGTAAATAAAGTTACAGGATCGTTTCATAGATTCGATTCAAGTCTCACTCAAATAATATGAAAAGCAAAATATAATATTTTGAAGCAAAAGAATTTTCTTCAGCTTAGGAAATCACTATAAGTAATATTAACACAGCCATGTTAGTCTAAGGCGATATTACTAATACGAGACAATAGCATCACCGTACTAAGCACCATTAAGCAATGTAAGCTTAATTCAAAGAAAATGAAAGAACTCGTAAGTATTAATATAAAACAATAGTATTACTTTCATCATAACCCAATTACTTAAAGAGTTGCTTTAGTCCACAAGTTAGTCAACTAAAATAGTTAAGTACATAATAATAGCGTTAACGTTAATTCCCAATCAAATAGTTAAGTACATAAATAGTAGCGTTAACGTTAATTCGCAATCAAATAGTTAAACACATAATAGTAGCGTTCACGTTAATTCCCAATTAAATCGTTAAACACATAGTAGTGTTCACGTTAATTCCCAATTAAATAGTTAAACACATTACACACATTAAAACATCACGTTAATTCCCAATCACATATCTCACTAACCAACATAGCATAAGTGTTTACACCGAACACACTTAACACACATTTATATAATCTGACTGACAGTCACAATCCCATTATAATACTTCACCCCGTCTTCCTCCAGCTGCAAGTTCACCTTCCCCAACTCCAAATGAGACTGATTTGAATGCCCACAACTCGGGTCTTATATACCAAACAATGATGGTGTAGGAACGAATCAGGAGGCGAGTGATGGTGCGCGCTCCAATCATAGCTCCTCGAATCACATAACAGGTGTGTCGTCCACTCACAGCTCCTGGCGTCGATCATACGTCATAGCATCGGTCATCGAGGTGTGAAGGCTAGCATGCTGGTATGGGGCGAGATGGTTTGCCCACTCGCTCGTTCGCTCGCTAGTCTGCTTCACCACTTGGGTAGTTTGGCTCCTTGAACTCTAATTCTAACTCTTAAATTAACATACAGGGCTCCGTATGTCAGAATATATATATATATATATATATATATATATATATATATATATATATATATATACAGTATATACAGTATATATACAGTATATATATAAATTAAATAACCTCCGCTTAAGGGGAGATTTCCACTTGAGGGACTTATTTCTGGAACCCTTTCTCCCTCATGTTTAGCCCCATTGCTTTTGAGATAATAAGACTTTCGCCCCATTAGTTTGGCGATTTTAAGAACCCTCGCCCCATTTCTGTCAATTTTAAGACCATTTGTGCCATTTAGGTGTCTGTTTTTTCCTAACGAGCGATAGCGAGCCTGTAATTTAAGGGGAACCGGCCTTCGGCCGGGACATTTTTCTACCGAAAAATGTACAAATTTATCTTGCAAGGGGGTCATGAGGGTGTAATTTCAAGCTTGATGGAAGTCTAGGGAACACACTAAAAACCTTCCCTTAACCATCTCACACTTACATTCTTACCCCTGTATCTTAAGGGGAGATCTCCACTTGAGGGATTTTTTTTTTTACCCCTTTCTCCCTCATGTTTAGCCCCATTGCTTTTGATATTATTAAACGTTTGCCCCATTAGTTTAGCGATTTTAAGAACTTTCACCCCATATTAAGACCTTTCGTGCAATTCAGGTGTCGATTTTATCTTGGCGAGCGATAGCGAGCCTGTAATTTAAGAGGAACCGGCCTTCGGCCGGGACATTTTTCTACCGAAAAATTTACAAATTTATCTTGAAAGGGACTCAAGGGGGTGTCATTTTAAGCTTGACGGAGGTCTAGGGAACACACTAAATACCTTCCCTTAAACAAATATGAATGAGGAAGATGGTGGACCAGAAAAACGCCCCGTCTTCCCTTAAACTTAGTCTTTATTAATAGACACACAACATTATAAAGTTATGCTATATAAGTCGCCTTTAACCCCTTCACACCATGACGTAATTATAAAGTTATGCTCTATTGTCTTCAGCACCATGACGTAACTTCCATCCTATTCTGGTTACCATTAGACGACATTCTTTAGTTTATAATCAACCTCTAGGACTCCAATGGGTAAATGCGATCTCAATAAACCCTCTTAATAACACAGGTCCTTTTTAAACTACATAATATCAACTAATGTTATCCAGAATCAAAGGTAAAAAGGCGTCATTTTCTCTTAATCTCATAAACACCTCTCCAAAATTAGTTTTCTGCCCACAGCTAACTCAAAGACAACTGCAGAGGTTGAAGTAACTAAAGTAAAGGTTTATAAATACCCCTGATAGTAACAAAGGCTTTAAAGTATCCCCAATAGGCTCAACACAGTTAACTCAAAGACAACTGCAGAGGTTGAAGTAACTAAACTAAAGGTTTCTAAATACCCCTGATGGTAACAAAGGCTTTAAAGTATCCCCAATAGGCTCAACACAGCTAACTCAAAGACAACTGAAGAGGTTGAAGTAACTAAGCTAAAGGTTTATAAATACCCCTGATGGTAACAAAGGCTTTAAAGTATCCCCAATAGGCTCAACACAGCTAACTCAAAGACAACTGCAGAGGTTGAAGTAACTAAAGTAAAGGTTTATAAATACCCCTGATGGTAACAAAGGCTTTAAAGTATCCCCAATAGGCTCAACACAGTTAACTCAAAGACAACTGCAGAGGTTGAAGTAACTAAACTAAAGGTTTCTAAATACCCCTGATGGTAACAAAGGCTTTAAAGTATCCCCAATAGGCTCAACACAGCTAACTCAAAGACAACTGCAGAGGTTGAAGTAACTAAACTAAAGGTTTATAAATACCCCTGATGGTAACAAAGGCTTTAAAGTATCCCCAATAGGCTCAACACAGCTAACTCAAAGACAACTGCAGAGGTTGAAGTAACTAAACTAAAGGTTTATAAATACCCCTGATGGTAACAAAGGCTTTAAAGTATCCCCAATAGGCTCAACACAGCTAACTCAAAGACAACTGCAGAGGTTGAAGTAACTAAACTAAAGGTTTATAAATACCCCTGATGGTAACCAAGGCTTTAAAGTATCCCCAATAGGCTCAACACAGCTAACTCAAAGACAACTGCAGAGGTTGAAGTAACTAAACTAAAGGTTTATAATACCCCTGATGGTAACAAAGGCTTTAAAGTATCCCCAATAGGCTCAACGCAGCTAACTCAAAGACAACTGCAGAGGTTGAAGTAACTAAACTAAAGGTTTATAAATACCCATGATGGTCACAAAGGCTTTTAAGTATTATAGAAAGGGCGCAAATCGCGTCCTGTGCGTGAAAGGGTTAAGGGGGCCCAATTCGTTTGTTTACTCTCTCTCCCTCTTTCCCTGGTTTGTATCCATTCGGCCCCATTCAGCTAATTACTGTTTTAAGGCGTTTATCCCCATCCAAGTGTTGATTTTTTCCTGGCGAGCGGTAGCGAGCCAATATATTAAAAACAAATATTTCTGACAACAGGCTAAACTTGCACATTTTTCGATAGAAAAATTTCTCCGGCGAAGCCGGATTTCTCCATACAATACTGGCTCGCTATCGCTCGCCAGGAAAAAATCGACACCTGGATGGGGATAAAGGTCTTGAAACAGTAGGCTGAATGGGGCCGAATGGATATAACCCAGAGAAAGTGGGAGACAGGAAAAGAGAGAAAAAAAAGCAGGTGACCCCCTTAATAAATGGGCAACACATAATTCAATAACTTTGGGGATCACACAAGACCTACATAGAAAACAAAAAAAACAAAAAAAAAACACGCTACTGAAAAAGTCTATGGCCTGTTTTTTTTTTTTTTATTGTATCTATTTATTTATTTATTTTTTTTTTCCAGCTGACGGTAAATCACTGTCATAATATCAGCCGGTGAAGTTCTAATAGTGCTGTTGGTTAGGGTAAGGCTGTTGGCTAGGGTACGGGGGTAGTGGTGCAGGGTACGTGGTGCTAGTGGTGGTTCTAATAGTGTTGTTGGTTAGGGTACGGCTGTTGGTTAGGGTACGGGGGTAGTGGTGCAGGGTACGTGGTGCTAGTGGTGGTTCTAATAGTGTTGTTGGCTAGGGTACGGCTGTTGGTTAGGGTACGGCTGTTGGCTAGGGTACGGGGGTAGTGGTGCAGGGTACGTGGTGCTAGTGGTGGTTCTAATAGTGTTGTTGGCTAGGGTACGGCTGCTGGTTAGGGTACGGCTGTTGGTTAGGGTACGGCTGTTGGCTAGGGTACGGGGGTAGTGGTGCAGGGTACGTGGTGTTAGTGGTGGTTCTAATAGTGTTGTTGGCTAGGGTACGGCTGTTGCTGGGGATACTGTTGTTGTTGGTTAGGGTACGGCTGTTGGCTAGGGTACGGCTGTTGGTTAGGGTACGGCTGTTGGTTAGGGTACGGCTGTTGGCTAGGGTACGGCTGTTGGTTAGGGTACGGCTGTTGGCTAGGGTACGGGGGTAGTGGTGCAGGGTACGTGATGTTAGTGGTGGTTCTAATAGTGTTGTTGGCTAGGGTACGGCTGTTGGTTAGGGTACGGCTGTTGGCTAGGGTACGGGGGTAGTGGTGCAGGGTACGTGGTGTTAGTGGTGGTTCTAATAGTGTTGTTGGCTAGGGTACGGCTGTTGCTGGGGATACTGTTGTTGTTGGTTAGGGTACGGCTGTTGGCTAGGGTACGGCTGTTGGTTAGGGTACGGCTGTTGGTTAGGGTACGGCTGTTGGCTAGGGTACGGCTGTTGGTTAGGGTACGGCTGTTGGCTAGGGTACGGGGGTAGTGGTGCAGGGTACGTGGTGTTAGTGGTGGTTCTAATAGTGTTGTTGGCTAGGGTACGGCTGTTGGTTAGGGTACGGCTGTTGGCTAGGGTACGGGGGTAGTGGTGCAGGGTATGTGGTGTTAGTGGTGGTTCTAATAGTGTTGTTGGCTAGGGTACGGCTGTTGGTTAGGGTACGGCTGCTGACTAGGGTACGGCTACTAGTTCTGGTGGTACGTGCAGTGTTAGTGGTGGTTCTAATGTTGCTGCTGACTAGGGTACGGCTGCTGACTAGGGTACGGCTGCTAGTTCTGGTGGTACGTGCAGTGTTAGTGGTGGTTCTAATGTTGCTGCTGACTAGGGTACGGCTGCTAGTTCTGGTGGTACGTGCAGTGTTAGTGGTGCTTCTAATGTTGCTGCTGACTAGGGTACGGCTGCTAGTTCTGGTGGTACGTGCAGTGTTAGTGGTGGTTCTAATGTTGCTGCTGACTAGGGTACGGCTGCTAGTTCTGGTGGTACGTGCAGTGTTAGTGGTGGTTCTAATGTTGCTGCTGACTAGGGTACGGCTGTTGCTGGGGATACTGTTGTTGTTGATTAGGGTACGGCTGTTGCTGGGGATACTGTTGTTGTTGGTTAGGGTACGGCTGCTGGTGGTACTGGGGTGGTGGTGGTGAGTACATGGTGTTAGTGGTGGTAGTAACGACAGAAGGGGGGGAAGCCATGTAGCCCACAGGGTAGGATGCGGGCTGGAGTATCACAGGGGTTGGTCGGTGCGTGCCATTCTTGATCCGAATGTAAGTCACCACACTCCATACCATACACAGAACTGGACGAAAATTTAAAAATAAATGAGTAAATCAATGGATAAACTAGAGAAAATACATGGATAAATAAATAGATAACTAATGGGTAAATACATGAGGAAATGGATTAACAAATGGATAAATAAATGGGGACATGGATTAATAAATGGGGAAATGGATAAATAAATGGGAAATGAATCAATACATTGAGAAATGGATAAATAAATGGTTAAATAAATGGGTAAGTAAATGGATAAACAAATGGATAAGTAAATGGGTATATAAATGGATAAATTAGAGAAAATAGGTGGATAAATATATGGTTAAATAAATGGGGAAATGGATACATAAATTGATAAATATATGTAAAATGGATAAATAAATGTATAAATAAATGGATAAATGCATGGGCAAATTGGTCAATAAATGGGGAAATGTATGAATATATACCCCTGGGGGTAAGGGATTAGAATATGCCCCACGTGCCTTCTGCGTGTGTCGTAAGAGGCGACTAAGGAGGTTGGGTCGGTGGGCTTGCGACCCCCACCTGTGAAAAATACGTAGCAACGAAAAACGAGCGAACAGCCTCGGATGCGGACGGACCCTGTGTTGATGAACCCCGACCGACTATGGACAATCTTACGGACAATCTTAGAATAGGAACGTGGAATGTGAGAGGCATGAATGATGACACAAAAGAGAGAGAGAGGTCTTGGAAGTGTTAGTGAATACCTGGCTGGATGTATGTGGAATGACGGAGACCAAATTGAGGGGTACAGATGTAAGAGAGTGGGAGTGTGGAATGGGTGTGTGTGCTGGAGTGAGTGAGGGAGCAGCGAGAGAAGGTGCGTGTTTGTTTGTAAGTAACAAATGGAAGGAGCGTGTAAGAGACTATGGGTCTGTGGGTTCAAGGATTGTGTGGGTGAGATTGAAAGTAGGAATACAAACGTGGGTGATTGTGTGTGTGTATGCTCCGACAGAGGATAAACTTGTGAGAAAGAAAGAGGAGTTCTGGGTGAATGTGGAGGCGTGCCTGGATAAGTTTGGCAAGAACGAAAGAAAATTTCTGATTGGGGATATGAATGGGAAGGTGGGTGATAGGAACATTGATGGAGTGGTGGGAGGGTGGGGTGTACCGTCAGAGGTGAATGGGAATGGTAGTGCACTTGTGGACGTATGTGTGGGAAGGAGGCTGTGGATAGCCAACACCTTCTTCGGACACAGAATGATACACAGGTACACATGGAAAGTGGTGTGAACGATGAAGGATAAGGATAAGACAGTGGTGGAACGAAAGGCATTGATTGATTACATATGTGTGGATGAACGAATGAAGACATCTGTGCTGGATGCTAGGGTGTATAGGGGTATTGGAGGGGGTCTGTCTGACCATTGTGTAGTAGTAGCTAAAATTAGGATACAAAAGAAGTGGGTGAGTAAAGCTGGAGGGAGGCGAGAGGAGGGTGGAATGGCGATGAGGGTGGAGAGGCTACAGGAGGAGGAAATCAGGGAAGAGTACAGGAGAGCAGTAGGAAGACGACTAGGTGGGTTCGACCTGCAAGATATGGAGGAAGTGGAGGAGATGAGCAAGGTGCTTAAGGAAGACATCTGTGCAGCATGTGAGGAGGTGTGTGGAGTAAGGAAAAGAGGGAGGGGAGTGAAAGGTACAGCATGGTGGACAGAGGAGGTAAAAATAGCTGTGGAAGACAAAAAGAAAGCGTATAGAGAGTGGTTGGGTAGTAGAGGGAATGAAGATTTGGAGAGTCAGAAACGAGCGAGGTACGTGGAGAGTAAGAGAGTGGTGAAGAGAGTAGTGAAGGAAAGTAAGAGAAGAGTAGATGAGGAATTTGGAAGGAATCTGAGTGTAAAATGGAGGGAGAGTAAGAAACTGTTCTGGAAAGAAGTCAAGAAAGTTAGGGAAGGTAGCAAGGGAAACAGTAAGGGTGTAAAAGATAAGAATGGGAGAATGCTAGTCGAGAAGCAAGAGAGTCGAAAGATGGAGGGAGTACTTCAACGAGCTGCTAAATGTAAGGAATGAAGCGCCAGCAAACATAGTTGGATGGGGTATGGAAGAGAGAAGAAGAGAAGTAGTGGAGGAGGAGGTGGGGATCAGGAGGTCAGAAGTGTGGGAAACCATGAAAAGAGTGAAGTTGGGGAAAGCACCAGGAACAGATGGAGTGTGTGGGGAAATGTTGAGGTATGGTGGTGAGATAGTGATCGAATGGGTATGGAAAATGTGCAAACTAGCATGGGAGAAGGGGAGTGCACCTGATGACTGGAAGACAGGCATAATAGTCCCCCTATATAAGGGTAAAGGGGAAAGAGGAGTGTGTGATAACCACCGAGGAATATGTCTTCTAAGCGTAGTAGGGAAGGTGTACAGTAGGGTAGTGGTTGAGAGAGTGAGAGTGAGAACGGAGAAATGGATAGGTGACGAGCAGGGAGGTTTTAGGAAGGGAAGAGGATGTGTAGATAAGATTTTTACCCTGAATAGTGTTGTGGAGAAATATCTGGAGAAGCAACAAAAGGTGTATGTTGCCTTTATGGACTTGGAGAAGGCCTATGCTAGAGTGGATACAGAAGGTATGTGGAAAGTACTTAAAATATACCGAGTAGATGGCAAGTTGCTGAAAGCAGTGAAGAGCATGTATGAGGGTGCAAAGGCGGCAGTACGTGTGGAGAATGAGCAGCGCGAGTGCTTTGACCTGAATGTTGGGTTGAAACAGGGATGTGTGATGTGGTTGTTTACTGTATATATGGATGGAGTCATGAAAGAAATACTAGGAAGAGCAGTGGATGTTGGTGTATCGCTGATAAGGGAGGGAAATGCGTGGAAGCTGCCTATACTGCTGTTTGCTGATCATACAGTTCTGATGAGCGATAATTAATGGGAGTTGCAGGGTCTGGTAAATATGTTTGGAACAGTGTGCGAAAAACGGAATTTGAAGGTAAATGTGGGGAAGAGCAAGGTTATGGTCTTTGAAAGGGGTGAAGCCACAGAGTGTGAGGTGAAGTTGAATGGTCAGGCTATGGAGATTGTCAGCTCATTTAAGTATCTGGGCAGTGTGTTGAGTAAAGATGGGACTATGGATGAAGAAGTGCGGGAGAGGGTGCAACCGGGCAAGAGGGTTGTAGGAACGCTGAAAGCAGTAACAAGAACTAGGGTGGTCAGTATGGAAGTAAAGAAGTCTTGCATGACAGTGTGGTAATCCCGACACTGACTTACGTGTATCTTTCAAGAAGTGCGGTATGCGTGGAACTTTTTAACACATGTGAACAATACTCGATACATGGGCGCACTGTGCCCCTGTACAAAGCAAGAGGCTGTGTGGCGGTTAAGGAACACATGGAGATTTATTTTTATTTTTTTTCTATATTCCATCTACTCCCTCTCGGGCATAGGCTGATAGCCTTTACACTCTACCGCTGAACACGGTGAGGCCCGTGAGGTCTTGTTCCAGTCTTGGGAGTGAGACATGCGAAGCTTCACGGCTCGAAGCAACTCCATATCTGAAGCTGATCCGCCTCTGTGCTTCACAGTCTCATCCCCCAGGCTCGGACCCTCACTCTCAGAATGCCACCTATTGAGCAATTAACTCACTATGCATTGCCCCCCTGTAGCATATTTTTGAATATGGGAATATTCATACTATGCTATTTAATCAGGGAACAATGAGGGTATTTATTTGGCATTTCGGTGTGCTGTGGTAATGCACTGATACTAGGTACAGCACAAATTCCATCCCAATAATATATTCCCATTGACATATTGGGATTCGAACCCGGGTCCATTGGATTACCAGTCCAGTGGCAAGACCACTCCGCCACACCTTCCCTGAGCACACCTAACTTCTGGCAAGCTGTTTTAGCAATAGTGGAGATATGGTGTTTCCGAGAGAGATCAGAAAGAGACACCATGAATATTGATAGAGGACGAAGGGTTGATTTGTGTTTTGTTGAAGAGTATGTGATGGTCGTGTGGAAGATTGTGATGAGTAAATAGATGGGGAAATAGGGGTTTGGAAGCATTGAAAGTAACAAGATTATCTCTGCCCCAATCGGAAATAGTTGATAGATCAGAAGATAGTCATGCTATCGCCTCCTCACATAAGTTTTGGAGTGATTGCATGGTGTGGTGTGTAGGAAACTACAGGTAGTGATTGCATGGTGTGGTGTGTAGGAAACTACAGGTAGTGATTGCATGGTGTGGTGTGTAGGAAACTACAGGTAGTGATTGCATGGTGTGATGTGTAGGAAACTACAGGTAGTGATTGCATGGTGTGATGTGTAGGAAACTACAGGTAGTGATTGCATGGTGTGGTGTGTAGGAAACTACAGGTAGTGATTGCATGGTGTGGTGTGTAGGAAACTACAGGTAGTGATTGCATGGTGTGGTGTGTAGCAACTACAGGTAGTGATTGCATGGTGTGGTGTGTAGGAAACTACAGGTAGTGATTGCATGGTGTGGTGTGTAGGAAACTACAGGTAGTGATTGCATGGTGTGGTGTGTAGGAAACTACAGGTAGTGATTGCATGGTGTGGTGTGTAGGAAACTACAGGTAGTGATTGCATGGTGTGGTGTGTGTAGGAACTACAGGTAGTGATTGCATGGTGTGGTGTGTAGGAAACTACAGGTAGTGATTGCATGGTGTGGTGTGTGTAGGAAACTACAGGTAGTGATTGCATGGTGTGGTGTGTAGGAAACTACAGGTAGTGATTGCATGGTGTGGTGTGTAGGAAACTACAGGTAGTGATTGCATGGTGTGGTGTGTAGGAAACTACAGGTAGTGATTGCATGGTGTGGTGTGTAGGAAACTACAGGTAGTGATTGCATGGTGTGGTGTGTAGGAAACTACAGGTAGTGATTGCATGGTGTGGTGTAGGAAACTACAGGTAGTGATTGCATGGTGTGGTGTGTAGGAAACTACAGGTAGTGATTGCATGGTGTGGTGTGTAGGAAACTACAGGTAGTGATTGCATGGTGTGGTGTGTAGGAAACTACAGGTAGTGATTGCATGGTGTGGTGTGTAGGAAACTACAGGTAGTGATTGCATGGTGTGGTGTGTAGGAAACTACAGGTAGTGATTGCATGGTGTGGTGTGTAGGAAACTACAGGTAGTGATTGCATGGTGTGGTGTGTAGGAAACTACAGGTAGTGATTGCATGGTGTGGTGTGTAGGAAACTACAGGTAGTGATTGCATGGTGTGGTGTGTAGGAAACTACAGGTAGTGATTGCATGGTGTGGTGTGTAGGAAACTACAGGTAGTGATTGCATGGTGTGGTGTGTAGGAAACTACAGGTAGTGATTGCATGGTGTGGTGTGTAGGAAACTACAGGTAGTGATTGCATGGTGTGGTGTGTAGGAAACTACAGGTAGTGATTGCATGGTGTGGTGTGTAGGAAACTACAGGTAGTGATTGCATGGTGTGGTGTGTAGGAAACTACAGGTAGTGATTGCATGGTGTGGTGTGTAGGAAACTACAGGTAGTGATTGCATGGTGTGGGTGTAGGAAACTACAGGTAGTGATTGCATGGTGTGGTGTGTAGGAAACTACAGGTAGTGATTGCATGGTGTGGTGTGTAGGAAAACTACAGGTAGTGATTGCATGGTGTGGTGTGTAGGAAACTACAGGTAGTGATTGCATGGTGTGGTGTGTAGGAAACTACAGGTAGTGATTGCATGGTGTGGTGTGTAGGAAACTACAGGTAGTGATTGCATGGTGTGGTGTGTAGGAAACTACAGGTAGTGATTGCATGGTGTGGTGTGTAGGAAACTACAGGTAGTGATTGCATGGTGTGGTGTGTAGGAAACTACAGGTAGTGATTGCATGGTGTGATGTGTAGGAAACTACAGGTAGTGATTGCATGGTGTGGTGTGTAGGAAACTACAGGTAGCGCCAATAAACATGACAACAATCTTGATCCCTGACCTCTTTGTAACTCGAAAAGGCCTAGAACAAATTGGCTGTAAATATCCACACTCATTTCCTGGTAGACTCTTACCAAATGTTAGAAATGTCAGTCCGATTGCTTTCATTTATTTTGAGTTATAAGAAATTAAAGGGTCAAGATTATTGTCAAGTTCGCTGGCGCTACCTATAGTAGAAAAGTATAAGGTAGCATCATCAGCATGTTAGTGGATAGGACTATAGGTACAGTTGAGAACATCATTAATTAATATTAGAAAAAGAACTGGAAATGGAACAGAACCCTGAGGAACACCGGAGCTGCTAGGCTGAGGAAGTGAACGATGGCCATCTACAACCGCAGCTATAGCATTGCCCGAAAGGAAATTAGAGATAAAGGCACAGATAGAGGGATAAAAGCTGAAGGAGGGTAGTTTAGAAATAAGATATTTGTGCCAGACTCTATCGAAGGCTTTCGATATATCTACCGTAATAGAAAAGGTCTCACCGAAGTCTCAAAAGAAGGATGACCTAGCAGTGGACTCCTTATGGCTGGCGATGATGATGACATCCTACTTGACATCTCTTTCTCTCACACACACATACACTTACCTCCCAGAATGATACACACAATCCCTGAGTACAATGTAAGATCTCTATTATATTTCAATCATGTACGATTAAGTACGACAGGTTGGGTAAGAGGTATCTTCACCAGGATTCGAACCCACTCACTCCAGGTATATTTGGGAGAGTCGGGCACCGTAACCACTCGGCCATGAGCGGATGGCCGAGTGGTTACGGTGCCCGACTCTCCCAAATATACCTGGAGTGAGTGGGTTCGAATCCTGGTGAGGATACCTCTTACCCAATCTATTATAGTAACAGTAGGTCCAGTCGTAGGGGTCGTACTCGTGGCAGATCCTATTAACCCTCTCACGCACATATGACGTAGAGGTTGCCAGATTAGCAATAAGAAATAGAGTTCTCTCACTCTTATAATTACCTCTCCAAAATCAGTTTTCTGCCCACAGCTAACTCAAAGACAACTGCAGAGGTTGAAGTAACTAAACTAAAGGTTTCTAAATACCTCTGATGGTAACAAAGGCTTTAAAGTATCCCTAATAGGCTCAAAATAGCGTCATATGTCGGAGAGGGTTAACAGCGATACCTCTAGCCACGGCGCCGCTGAAGAGGGTCATGAATCACAGCACACCCACCATCACTGGCACCTTCAGGGTCACGAAGGTCCCACAGGTCTGGCACCAGAAATATGGATCTGTAATAATTATTCTCTCTCTCTCTCTATCTCTCTCTAGCACTTACCTCCAAGACCAATGCACACGATCCCGCTATACAACATGATATTCTTGTGATATTGACAGTAGTATTCGTCGTATTAGTAGCGGTGGCACTGCCCGTTGTCAGCGATACCTGTGGTTACGGCGCCACTGATAGGGTTATCAGGCCCAGCACGCCCACGATCACTGCCACCTTCAGGGTCACGAAGGTCCCACACGTCTGGCGCCAAATATATGTATCTGTAATTCACACTCTCTCTCTCTCTCTCTCTCTCTAGCACTTACCTCCAAAAACGATGCACACGATCCCGCTATACAACATGACATCCCTTTGATAACAGTAGTCGTCGTTGTAACCGTAGCAGCCCCTGTTGTCAGCGATACCTGTGGTTATGGCGCCACTGATTAGGGTCATCAGGCCCAGCACGCCCACGACCACTGCCACATTCATGGTCACAAAGGTCCCGCATGTCTGGCGCCAAATATAAGTAACTATACTATGGTGCAAAATATACGTAACTATACTATGGCGCCAAATATTTGTAACTTACTTATCCATCTCTCTCTTGCCCTTTGTCTTTCTCTGTCTCGGTGGTGTAATGGTTAGAGTGTTTAAGATCTGCATGTCCTATCCCTTATCTATCTATCTCTTTCCCTTCATCTTTTTCTGTCTTGGTGGTGTCATAATAGTTAGAGTGTTTAACCCTCGGCGAGAGGCTATTTAAACCGTTTGCTGGAACTGGTTGTTTCGTCGAATTCTCAGCATTTTGGCGTGCTTATGAATAGCCTAACGTAGGCTATATGTATATATATATCCAGCGGCAGTACTCGTTGTTATCTTGCGATGGGTAAAGACTAGACGTCTCTAGACCAAGTGGTTAAATTTTTATGGGAAAAATAAGTAGGTCAGTTATGGCCACCGGGAGCCTAGAAACCGTGTACACTCCCGATTTTTGTCATTTACCAATGCCCATATATCTGCAAATATATGGCCTAACCTAGTTTATATACATACCAGAGGCAGTAATAGGGGTTATCTTGCGATTGGTTTAAACTAGAACAATGTACATTGATCGGTTATTGTGTGAGGTGGGAAATAAGACCGGCTGTTTTGTTGTGATACTGAGAACTGTTCGAATGCAGCGACGCAGTAGTTGCGGCTACGGCTACGGTCTATTTACATTTGTTCAACAATTGATTATGGATTATGGATTATTTATTATGTAATAATATTGATCATATATATTATTGATTATTGATTATTGATTACTGATTTATTTCACCATTGTAACCATTCCTAAGCCACTGTCGACTGCTTTCGTGCATCGTTTGGTACTCAGGAAAAGCATTACAAGCTTTCGTTAGGCGTGCATGCAAGCAGGAATCACATGACTGACTGGCTATGTGTTCTTGTTCTTGTTGGTTATACGGACCATCCGCTAAGACAACAAAACTTTTTCTCGTGTGGTTTTTAGTGGTTTTAAGCCATGAAATAAGGCTAGGAAGTTATGTAGGCCACCCGTGTGTTGTGGAGAGAGCTTGCCACCCGGGCGAGGAGGGTTAAGAAATGTATGTGGTATCCCTTATCCGTCTCTTTCTCTGTCTTGGTGGTGTAATGGTTAGAGTGTTTAAGATCTGTATGTGGCATCCCAGGTTCGAATCCCTCTTTCCCTCTGTCTTTCTCTGTTTAGGTTGGGTCATAATGGTTAGAGCAAGGGTTCCCAACCTGGGGGTACATGTACCCCCAGGGGTACATTTGCACTCCTCAGGGGGTACATAGGGGTCTGAGAGAATAACCATAGTGTACAAAACATGGTGTTCTAAGGGTGGACCGCCCGCCTTACACTACGCGGACCCTCGCAATCATGTTCCCGTCTATTTTGACTGCCGTGGGATACAATAATAGGGCGCCCCTCATCCCACATGACTTATTGTCATCATCATAATCTTATATATTGCCAGCAGGGTTCAAATAACAGAAAAAATATACGGGAACTTAACCACTTAACCGCGAGCGATCGACCTATGTAAACATGACGACCATCGGACCATACACCTGGATACTACATCCTTCCCTTAAAATTATATCAGTGAGGTGACTATTCAATTTTGTTCACTATTATGTGACTTCCTGCGGCCCATAATCTGTATTGGACGTGATACAATCAGGTATGTATACCAACTCGAGACAGCGGCAGTACCGCCCGATAATGTATAATGTCCGAGTATGTCACAGATCAAAATATTTTATAAAGTCACTGAGTTCAGTTTATTGATAATATCAATACTAAGATCCCTATGCAGTCTACACATGCATATTTCATAATAAAATAATATAAAATTAACATAATTTTATCCATGTTAATCCTAAATTGTTAGGGGTACATGGGTACCTATCAGAATGCCCAAGTGGTACAGAGGAACAAAAAGGTTGGGAACCCCTGGGTTAGAGGGTTTAAGATCTCTATGTGGTGTCTCTATCTCTCTCTCTCTCTCTCTGCTATCCTATCCTTCCACTTTCTCTTAGGGTTGCTATCTTTACTAGGATTAAGTTCTGGCCACCTCGCAAGGATCGTAGGATCTGTGTGGCCAGTGTATTTGCGTAAATCTATGCAAATATATGCAAATCTCTCTCTTTCTGAATCAAAGTACATGAATGAATCAATAGGTTGCGTAAAGCCGGTATCACACGAGCGCTGTATCCTCAACACTGGTCTGGCAGCTTATGAGGTCAACATTTGAATTAATATTTCGGTTACCTAATTGTCATCTACCGTCAGTCTATTGTAGCTTCCCCTGCCGGTGCAAAATATGCCAGAAATGTTACCAGAAAATTGTTGATCATCGAATGTTGACTATAAAAGCTCTCGTGTGATACCGGCTTTATATAAGGGGAGGTTTCTAGTTTGTTTCCTACTCCTCCAGCAATCTTAAAATTTCACCCCCTTGACCCCCTTTCAAGATCAATTTGTACATTTTTCGGTAGAAAAATGTCCCGGCCGAAGGCCGATTACTCTTAAATTACAGGCTCGCTATCGCTCGCCTGGATCAAATCGACACCTGAATGGCACTAAAGGTCTTAAAATTGACAGAATGGGGCGGAAATTCTTAAACATCACCAAACTAATGGGGCAAACGTCTTAAAATATCAAAAGCAATTGGGCTAAACATGAGGTCAAGAAAAAACTCCCTCAAGTGGAAATCTCCCCTTAACCCTTTCTGTACCGGTGACGTCTTTTTCATTTTATTCTGATTATCTTTAAACGATTCTGTGCCGTTGACAGAGAGTTTGTGGTAGTAAAAACGGTTAAGGGGAGATCTCCACTTGAGGGACTTTTTTCTTGACCCCTTTCTCCCTCATGTTTAGCCCCATTGCTTTTGATGTTATAAAACGTTTGCCCCATTAGTTTAGCGATTTTGAGAACTTTCACCCCATATTAAGACCTTTCGTGCAATTCAGGTGTCGATTTTATCCTGGCGAGCGATAGCGAGCCTGTAATTTAAGAGGAACCGGCCTTTGGCCGGGACATTTTTCTACCGAAAAATGTACAAATTTATCTTGAAAGGGACTCAAGGGAGTGTAATTTTAAGCTTGATGGAGGTCTAGGGAACAAACTAAATACCTCCCCTTAAGTGAGATCCTTCAAAGCCTGGTAATAATTGTTGGAGGTCCTTTTTAAGCTGAATAACATCCGTTTAATTAATACCAGCCAGAATAAATTAAAAAGACGTCACCGGTACAGAAGGGGTTAAGGGGAGGTGGGTCGGTTTTCTGGACACCTTTCTCCCTCATGTTTAGCCCCATTACTTTTCAGATTTTAAGACGTTCGGCCCATTAGTTTGGCGATTTTGAGACCTTTCACCCCATTTCTTTGTCAATATTAGGACCTTTCGTGCCATTTAGGTGTCGATTTTTTCCAGGCGAGCGATAGCGAGCCTGCAAATTTTAAGAGGAACCGGCCTTCGGGCGGGACATTTTTCTACCGAAAAATGACACAAATTTATCTTGAAGTGGGGCCTAGGTTTTTTTTTCTAAGCTTGATGGAGGTCTAGGGAGGAAACTAAGAAAATATATGGATAAATGAATTAACAGATCAAACAAACGGCCAGCCTCCCCTTAAGGGGGAGTATTTAGTTTCTTCCCTAGACTTCCATCAAGCTTAAAATTACACCCCCTTGAGTCCCTTTCAAGATAAATTTGTACATTTTTCGGTAGAAAAATGTCCCGGCCGAAGGCCGGTTCCTCTCAAATTACAGGCTCGCTATCGCTCGCCAGGAAAAAAATCGACACCTAAATGGCACGAAAGTTCTTAAAATTGACAGAAATGGGGCGAAAGTTCTTAAAATCGCCAAACTAATGGGGCGAGCGTCTTAAAATCTAAAAAGCGATGGGGCTAAACATGAGAGAGAAAGGGGTCCAGAAAAAAATCCCTCAAGTGGCAATCTCTCTCCCCATAAACGACCCTCACACCGGCCGACGTACAGTACAAGACAGTGGCCGACCTTCTCTGGACCAATGTACAGTGGCCCACATAAGGCATATTCCTCGTCGTGATCTTAGGTGTGAAAGTTTTATGTTATGAATTAATTGCGAGAGTTGGTTTCTTTGTATTTATCACTCGACCAATCAGATGAATTAAAGGGGAGGTATCCACTTGAGGGATTTTTTTTCTTTCTGGACCCCTTTCTCTCTCATGTTTAACTCTACTGCTATTGAGATTTTAAGACGTTCGCCCCATTAATTTGGCGATTTTAAGAACTTTCGCCCCGTTTCTGTCAAGTTTTAGAAATTTCGTGCCTTTTAGGTGTCGATTTTTTCCTGGCGAGCGATAGCGAGCCTGCAATGTAAGAGGAAACGGCCTTCGGCCGGGACATTTTTCTACCGAAAAATGTACAAATTTATCTTGAAGGGGGTCTATGGAGTGTAATTTTTAAGCTTGATGAAGGTGTAGGGTACAAACTAAATACCTCCCCTTAACCGCTGCATAACAACCTACACACTCGTAATTCAATCATGGGCATTATATTTCCATGTATGAGATCACGGAGAGGACCAGAACTTATGTGGGTAACTGTACGGTACACTCCAGGAGGACAAAAACAATCTTTAACCCTTTGAGTCCCAGCGACGTGTGTTATATTATATTCTGGCTATATTTAGACGATAGTGTGCAGCTTAGGAAGGATCTGTGGTAGTTAAAAGGGTGGGTTGAGATAGTTTGAAGCCTTATTATGGCTAGAGGTCCTTCCTAAGCTGAATACAATCGTCTAATAGTTGGCAGAATATGCTGAAAAGGACGTCCCCGGTACTGAACGGGTTAAGGGGAGGTATTTAGTTTGTTCCCTAGACCTCCATCAAGCTTAAAATTACACCCCCTTGAGTCCCTTTCAAGATAAATTTGCACATTTTTCGGTAGAAAAATGTCCCGGCCGAAGGCCGGTTCCTCTTAAATTACAGGCTCGCTATCGCTCGCCAGGATAAAATCGACACCTGAATTGCACAAAACGTCTTAATATGGGATGAAAGTTCTTAAAATCGCTAAACTAATGGGGCAAACATTTTATAATATCAAAAGCAATAGGGCTAAACATGAGGGAGAAAGGGGTCAAGAAAAAAGTCCCTCAAGTGGAAATCTCCCCTTAAGCCAACGCTCTAAGCATTCTGGAAGTGGGTTAAATCCTTGTGATAATACCGTAGAGGCGTATGTTTATCCCGGTTCATTCCGTTCACATGAATATATATTCGGCTCACCAGTGTAAAGATATATATATATATATATATATATACAGTATATATATATTTTTTTTTTTTTTTTTTTTTTTTTTTTTTTGCCCGAGTGTACAGCTTATTATAACCACTCATCCAGGAAATGGCCCCTGTGTTGATAGTAACCTACCACAACTCCTCGTGTCATGGTTGTTCGCGTTGATGGTGATCCAGACCAAGAAGAAGAAGAAGAAGATTCGGTGATGTAGTCTAGATGACCTCAGCTCTCTGTAAACAATAGATAACTATAGTCTATATACTATTAATAAACAACCTAACAAACAATAGATAACTATAGTCTATATACTATTAATAAACAACCTAACAAACACAATCTACAACACAAACATGCACAACAATAACAGATGGGTGGAATGGACTACCAAGTGCTATAGTGGGATTAAAAACGGTAGGGAGCTTTTAGATAAAATTGGATAAGCATATGGACGAGAAGGGTTGGGTGTGAAGGGGGATCAGCCGGGTTGGGCCAATCAGCGCTCTGCAGACCCCCGTAATCCTGCGTTAATCTCTAACCGTTTTGGTAAGATGATCCTCAGGGTATTAGAGTGTTGAGCCTATAATTGGGCTTTGTAATTGGGGTTGTGTGGGACAGGGATCTGCCTTGCTTAGGCCAATCGGCTTTCTGCAGACTCCCATTTTCTTATGTTCTTCTTATGTTCTTATGTTAATACAAAAAGGTGGCTGGCCAACTACCTAGCAGGCTGATGTGTACATGTATCATATGAAGGTCAGTCATCTAACATCAGAAACTTCACAAACGGTGTCCCACAAGGAACCGTCCTGTCGCCCGCACTCTTCAATCTATACATGCATAGACCCCTTTACATATGTAGAGGAGTCTATGATACATGCATGATATACCGACACCCCAAGCACCCCAAATAAATATAGCTTCTTAGGCAGACGACATAACACTCACATGCACACACCAAGACCCAGACACAGCAATACTTCTCCTTCAACCCCTATCTCAACACACTACATGACTGGTGCATTACAAACAGACTCAAATTAGCCCCAGCCAAATCCACCGCAACCCTCCTCACAAGCTGGACAGCCTAATACAAATACACCCGCAACTCACCATAAACAACATCCCTCTAACATACACACATGCACCCATAACCCTAGGAGTAACATATGAGACTCTAATGACATTCAAACAACATATCACAAACATGAAAAATATAAACTGACACCAAGGCTTAACACCCTCAGGTCACTTGCCCACACAAAATTTGGACACAACAAAGAAACTACCACCACAGTATACCAACAATACATAAGATCAGTGATGGAATATGCAAGCCCTGCCTGGGCTTCTAACCAAGCTGAAACACATCACAAGACCTTGCAAACTATTGAAAACAAAGCCCTAACAATCATCACAGGTTGCACAGCTACTACACCTACAGATCACCTACATCAAGAAACCAAAGTCCTCAAAGTCAAAGACCACCTGGACATGAGAGGCACTCAATTCCTGGCAGCAGCTTCCACGAACCAACACCACCCACTACACTACATGGCAACACACCGACAGACACCAAGAAATATCAAAACAACACCCAGCACCCGGTATCACACACAAATACTGTCCTCTCTCCCTCCCTGTCCACCCCAAACCTGCTTCCAGATGCACATCCATACTCATATCTCTCGCTGCTCAGCTGCAGGCACGACCTCCCGAAATCCATCCTCACCATTTGTCCTTAAAAGTATTGTAAGGAAGTTTGAGAGAATGTTTGTAGGATACTGTACATACACACACACATAATAATATGCACAATACTGTATATATGGAGTACTTTTTTTTTTTTTTTTTTTTTCTATATTCCAACTTACTTCCTCTCGGGCATAGGCTGAGAGCCTTAACATTCACCGCTTTACAATGAACAGTGAAGCCTGTGAGGTCTTGTTCCAGTCTAGGGAGTGAGACATGTGAAGCACGTAGAGTACAACGAGCACCTGCCATCTTGCCTTCACATGAGGCACGGTGCTCACTCATGGCCCGAAACGACCCCATCTCTGAAGCCACCTCGTTCCCGTGCTTCACTGTCTCACCCCCTACACTCGGACTCTCACACTTACACACACACAACGCCACCTGTTGAGCAGATAACTCACCAGGCATTGCACCCCTATAGCATATTTTGAATATGGGAATATTCATACTGTGCTATTTAATCAGGGAACAATGAGGGTATTTTATTGACGTTTCGGTGGGCTTGTGGTAATGCACTGATACCAGGTACAGCACAAATTCCATCCCGATAATATCTTCCCATTGATACATCGGGATTTGAACCCGGGACCTTTGGATTACCAGTCCCGTGGCAAGACCACTCCACCACACCTCCCCTGTCACATGTCCAACGTCCAACAGCATCAGCCGACGTCCAAAGCCGCCAAGGTCGGTAAAGACGCAACTTAATTAGGGGGAGGCAGACCATTTTTTTGGTCTATTAATTCATGTATTCATATATTTTTTTAGTTTCCTCCCTAGACCTCCATCAAGCTTAGAAAAACACCCCCTAGACCCTCTATTGTGTGTGTAAGTAAAACAGGTATCACACGAGAGCTTTTATAGTCAACATTCGATGATCAACATTTTTCTGGCAATATTTCTGGAATATTTTGCACTGGTATCGGAAACTAGACTGATGGTAGATGAATTTAAGGGGAGATTTCCACTTGAGGGATTTTGTTCTGGACCCGTTTCTCCCTCATGTTTAGCCCCGTTGCTTTTGAGATTTTCAGACGTTCGCCCTAGTAGTTTTGACATTTTAAGACATTTTGCCCCATTTCTGTCAATTTTAAGACCTTTCGTGCCATTAAGGTGTCGATTTTTTTCCTGGCGAGCGATAGCGAGCCTGTAATTTAAGAGCAATCGGCCTCCGGCCGGGAAATTTTTCTACCGAAAAATGTACAAATTTATCTTGAAAGGGAATCTAGGGGGTGTAATTTTAAGCTTGATGAAAACGTAGGGAACAAACTAAATACCTCCCCTTAAGTGACATGTGTTATAATTTAAGTGACATGTGTTATAATTTAAGTGACATGTGTTATAATTTAAGTGACATGTGTTATAATTTAAGTGACGTGTTATAATTTAAGTGACATGTGTTATAATTTAAGTGACATGTGTTATAATTTAAGTGACGTGTGTTATAATTTAAGTGACATGTGTTATAATTTAAGTGACGTGTGTTATAATTTAAGTGACGTGTGTTATAATTTAAGTGACATGTGTTATAATTTAAGTGACGTGTGTTATAATTTAAGTGACATGTGTTATAATTTAAGTGACATGTGTTATAATTTAAGTGACACGTGTTATAATTTAAGTGACACGTGTTATAATTTAAGTGACACGTGTTATAATTTAAGTGACACGTGTTATAATTTAAGTGACACGTGTTATAATTTAAGTGACACGTGTTATAATTTAAGCGACGTGTGTTATAATTTAGTCAAGCTGTATTTAGACGATATTATGCAGCTGAGGAAGGATCTGTGGTAGTTAAAAAGAGTTGGTTGAGATAGTTTGAAGCCTCATTATTACTAGCGGTCCTTCCTAAGCTGAATTAAATTGTCTAATAGGGGCCAGAATAGGGTGAAAAGGACGCCCCCGGTACTGAACGGGTTAAATGCTCACATATTATCGGCCTTGCAGTGGTAATGCAAGGGGGAGGGGGGGAGGGGGGGGGGGTAGATAAGATAATATTAGATAACATTTAAGGAGGGATCAGCTTAATTTATTTGCGCATTCGTCTATCTTTATATTATTTGTTTAGTTTCCTCCCTAGACCTCCATCAAGCTTATAAAAACACCCGCCCAAGACCCTCCTTCAAGATAAATTTGTACATTTTTCGATAGAAAAATGTCCCGGCCGAAGGCCGATTTCTCTTAAATTCCAGGCTCGCTATCGCTCGCCAAGAACATTCGACACCTAAATGACGCGAAAAGTTATATTATTGACACAGAAATGGAGAGAGAGAGAGAGAGAGAGAGAGAGAGAGAGAGAGAGAGAGAGTATAGTCTTATCAGTGTAGCGATAGTGAGGGAAGGGACGTGATGGAACAATGAGTGTGTAACAGAGAGAGAGAGAGAGAGAGAGAGAGAGAGAGAGAGAGAGAGAGAGAGAGAGGGGGAGGGGGAGAGGGAGAGGGAGAGGGAGAGAGGGGGAGGGAGAGAGAGGGGAGAGGGAGAGAGGAGGGGGGGAGGAGAGAGAGGGGGGAGAGAAGGGAGAGAGAGGGAGGAGGGGGGGGAGAGAGAGAAGAGAGGGAGAGAGAGAGACAGGAGAGAGAGGAGAGAGAGGGGGGGGGGAGAGAGAGAGAGGGGGGGGGAGAGAGAGAGAGAGGGGGGGAGAGAGAGAGGAGAGGAGGGGGGGGGGAGAGGGAGAGAGAGAGAGAGGGGGGAGTACCAAAGGAGTACAAAGGAAATCAAGCAGCAACAGGTCTAGTGACCCTTCTAGGCTGCTTGTCCTCCAAAACACTGAGGATCAAGTGTCCAAACAGTGGTTTAGAGTGGGTAAGGGAACATTGGAAAGGGAACTACTGCCCTAGAACTAATGTCCGTGGCAGGATTAGGAAGTTAGTAGGGGACATATGGGTTAGTAACTGAGGGGGGGATAAAATAAAGTTATTAATTTACAAACGCAGTCAGTCGCGGGTTTGATGTGAGATATTTGTCTAAGAGAAGTTTAAATGAATCAACGGTAATGCAGTCTATAACGTTTCGGGGAAGCCCATTCCACAAGTTGACAACTCGATTGAAGAAGAAATTCTTAGATTCGTGTGAGTTAAAAGATTTACCAATAATTTTGCAACCGTTTCCCCGCGTGTAATTAGATTGGTCGATAGTGAAGTACTTACTACAGGGGAGAGAGAGAGAGAGAGAGAGAGAGAGAGAGAGAGAGAGAGAGAGAGAGAGACTATTATGGTGAGCTAGTTCATGGAGCATTATAATAATATTCAAGTCATGAGGTACTATCTATATATATATATATATATATATATATATATATATATATATCTAAGAAACAATACTGGTAGCAAAGATAAATAACACATATATTCATATTTAGAAATGTTGTTAGAATGCTTAAGGGGAGATTTCCACTCGAGGGATTTTTTTCTCGACTCCTTTTTCCCTCATGTTTAGCCCCATTGTTTTTCTAATTTTAAGACGTTTGCCCCATTATTTTGACGATTTTAAGAACTTTCAACCCATTTCTGTCAATTTTAAGACCTTTCGTGCCATTTAGGTGTCGATTTTATCCTGGCGAGCGAAAGCGAGCCTGTAATTTAAGAGGCACCGGCTTTCAGCCGGAACATTTTTCTACCGAAAAATGTACAAATTTATCTTGAAAGGGGCTCGAGGGGGTGTAATCTTAAGCTTGAAGGATATCTAGGGACCAAACTAAAAACCTCCCCTTAAATTAAAACATTCCAAGTTTATTCGGATAAAATGCTTATAAATAAAATGATTCACCAAAAGGGGACGTCTGCAGGGAGAGTCAAAGAAAAAAAGAGCGAAGATCTCAGTGGTTTAAGAGGAGATTTCCACTTGCGGGACTTTTTTCTTGACCCCTTTCTCCCTCATGTCTAGCCCCATTGCTTTTGAGATTTTAAGACGTTTGCCCCATTAGTTTGGTGATTTTTTAAGAATTTCCGCCCCATTCTGTCAATTTTAAGACCTTTCGTGCCATTTAGGTGTCGATTTTATCCTGGCGAGCGATAGCGAGCCTGTAATTTAAGAGTAATCGGCCAGGACATTTTTCTACCGAAAAATGTACAGATTTATCTTGAAAGGGGGTCAAGGGGGTGACATTTTAAGATTGCTGGAGGAGTAGGAAACAAACTAGAAACCTCCCCTTAACCCTATTTGTTCCGAGGGGGGGGGGGGTGAAATTTTAAGATTGCTGGAGAATATTGTTACTATACCGTGGCTTCACTTACTAGTTCCTCCCCACCCAGGCTCTCTCTCTCTCTCTCTCTCTCTCTCTCTCTCTCTCTCTCTCTCTCTCTCTCTCTCTCTCTCTCTCTATCCATATTGTTTCACCTACTTGTTCTTCTCCACCCAGGCGTACTTCTCTCAGCAGCAATGGCCGTTTCTTCACTGATAACACTAGTAGCTTGTCAGTTGTTGGTGGTCGGGATAGGGAAGAGATAGGAGAGAGATAGTGGAGAGATAGGACAGAGAGATAGGAAATACCACTCGCCTTATCTCCTCTCGCTATCTCTCGCTCATATCATAAACCTTGCAATACAACAGCGGCCTCTTATTATAGTCTATTCGCTGTAAATAGGCGATAGATCATGACCTCTATCCTCTGTAACTCAAACAGGGCTGGAGCAAATGGGTTCCACATCTATTCCTCGACGGACTCTTCCCAAATGGTAGAACTATTAGCCTCCCCCAGATTTCAGAGAGTGACGGGGCCGAAATCGAGGGACGTTCGAGCTATAATGCCTGGACACACGGAGTTTGAAGCAATTTAAGTCATAGGAAGAGGGAAAGACTGATTCTGGGAGAGAGTTCCAGAGCTCAGCAGTTGAATAGAGAAAAGACTGAGAATAGCGTTTCACTCTTGGGTTGGAGAGTTGCATGTTTTTATGTATTTATTATCCATATTTTCGTTTCCTCCCCAGACCTCCAGCAATCTTAAATCAACACTCCTTAGACCCCCCTGCGAGATAAATGTGTACATTTTTCGGTAGAAAAATGTCCCGGCCGAAGGCCGATTCCTTCTTAAATTATAGGCTCGCTTTCGCTCGCAAGAACAAAATCTACATCAAAATGCCACGAAAAGTCTTAATATGCTTTCCTTAATTGCATTAGAGGTGTTTGGTGTTGTGGTGAAATTAATACAAAATAGATAATGACAAATTAATGGGGTGAAAGGTCTTAAAATCGCTAAACTAAACCTTGCAGAACAACATCGGCGTCCTAGTTTGAAGGCATGAGTGTTATTAACGCTATTTAATCCGACGGCTGGGGGAGTTTATTAAGGGGGGAGGGGGGGGGTCACCGGATTTGTTTTTATCTTTCTCTCCTTTTCTCTCTTTCCCTGGCTTGTATCCATTCGGCCCCATTCAGCCAACCGTTTTAAGACGTTTATCCCCATCCAGGTGTCGATTCCTTCCTGGTGAGCGATAGCGAGCCTTCGTAAGCTTCGTAAAATTATCTAAATCATCTAAAATCATCTAAATCATCTAAAATCATCTAAATCATCTAAATTATCTAAAATCATCTAAATCATCTAAAATCATCTAAATCATCTAAAATCATCTAAATCATATAAAATCATCTAAATCATCTAAAATCATCTAAAATAATCTAAATCATCTAAAATCATCTAAATCATCTAAAATCATCTAAATCATCTAAAATCATCTAAATCATCTAAAATCATCTAAATTATCTAAATATAGCTAAGATAAAATAAAAAAGACGTCGCCAGTACTGAAGGGGTTAAGCAGATGAGACGAAGGACCGCGGCGGGTCAATAAAAGGGTTGAAGAACAGAGAAGGGGGTCAGAGGTCACGAGAGGCCACCTTTCTCCCTCGGGTTAAGCCCCATTTTTTTGTTTTAGATTATACGACGTTCGGCCTATTAGTTTGGCGATTTAAACACCTTTCGCCCCATTTCGTTGTTTATTTTAAAACCTTTCGTTCCATTTAGGTGTCGATTTTTTCTGGCGGGCCATAGCGAGCCTGAAATTTTAAGAGGAGCCGGCCTGCAGCCTGGATATTTTTCTTCCGAAAAAATGTACAAATTTATCTTGAAGGGGGGTCTAGGGGGTGTTTTTCTAATTTTGATGGAGGTCTAGGGAGGAAACAAGAAATACATTACAAAGATACATTCAAGAGCAAATAAATAACTCCCCCCCCCCCTGGCTTGTATCCATTCGGCCCCATTCAGCCAACTATTTTAAGACGTTTATCCCCATCTAGGTGTCGATTTCTTCTTGGCGAGCGATAGCGAGCCAGCATTATATGAAGAAATCCGGCTTCGCCGGAGAAATTTTTCTATCGAAAAATGTACAAATTTAGCCTTTTGTCAAACGAAAATAAAAAAATTCTGGCTCGCTACCGCTCACCAGTAACAAATTGACACCTGGATGGGGATAAACGTCTTAAAACAGTAGGCTGAATGGGGCCAAATGGATACAAGCCAGAGAAAGAGAGAAAAGGACAGAAATAACAAAAACAGGTCACCCCCCTTAAGCGTACGAGACGGAGGACCGCGGCGGGTGAACAAATGGGTTGAAGAACAGAGAAGGAGGTCACGAGAGGTCACGAGAGGTCACGAGAGGTCAGGTACGGCGACCCAGGGCATCGCCGCCGCCGCTAATTCAGGTCAAGAGAAGGGGAAGAGTGTGGTGTGACCTGGTTATAAAGGGGTGGGGGGGAGTGAGGAGGGGGGGTTTATAGGGTACTGTGACCTTCATAGCTCCTAGGGGGTCAATGATGAAGGGGATGGCGAAAATTATGATGCCTACGATACGATGGAGGGGCGGGAGAGGGTGGGGGGGGGGGAGGGGGGGGGGCGGGAGAGGGGGGTCAGATTTGCCTTGATCTTCTTCTTCCTTACAACACACACACACACACACACACACAGCCCGTAGCCTAGTAGGTAGAGCTCTCGTCTCACACACACGAGGGGTCGGGGGTTCAATCCCCGGCCGGGCAGAGACAAATTGGGCTTGTCTCCTTTCATGTGTTAGCCTCAGTTCACCTAGCTGTAAATAGGTACCTGGAATAAGTGGACGACGTTGTGACGTCCCATCTGGGGTTGGCAAAAATGGTACAAGGCGAGATGGGTATCATATGGTTCACCTAAGCTGATGGATAGTGAGAATGGTACCATACAGATCCACCCTAATCCTTCGTTTCCGATGTCGCCAATTGGCTAAAATACAGACTACACACACATCCACAGCCATTCCAACAGTACATAAAACACTTAACATGCATTTCACGCAATACATTCCCAGTTAAGGAGGCGCGATAATAATGAGCTTAGCTCGCATTGCGTGGATTCCCCTTGACGAACAAGTAACTGAGTAACTGAGTAACATACACACACACACACACACACCCATACACACACCCATACACACACCCACACACTTCCCCTGTGGCCTAAGGTGCTGACTGCGGGCGCAAGGGGTTCGAATCCACCAGAATCCTAAAGTTTTTTTCGGCCATAGCGACGGAGAGAATTGTATCGTGGTTCCTCCCTAACCAAGCTGCTATGTGTTAGCCTACACATCTTCTCACCAATACAAAGTGCATCTGTGTATGTACTTGGTGGGAAGCCAGGCACCTCACGGTCGCCAAAGGTCGCATGTGATCACGTAGTTAAGGTAGAATTAGTACTGTACTGAACCTAGGTTTAACAAAAACTCTGTAGATTTTTAGCCTCAGGGCTGCAATTAACAATAAACCGACAATTATTATTATTATAATCTATATAATATTTACGGTTGTCTGTCTGTCTGTCTGTCTGTCTGTCTGTCTGTTCTTTATAGGCGGCCGCAGTTTTGGACCTGGGGAGCTGAAACTTTGCATGTGGGTGTCAATTGACCTCGGTCAGGTCATAGAGGGGTCCCCAGGGTGAAAGGGATGGAGAAAAATGGGCGCGAAATCGGAAAAAGGGTCGTTTGGGGCAGAAGGAGGCCTCCGATCGAAAAGGTGTATGGAACGAAAGTTGTTCGCAGCCCCCCAAAATGGGGGTACGGATGAGGTCAGATCCAAAATCGGAGGTCATTTAGCGGCCGAAATCGAGGTCGCCGTTTAATAAAGCACAGGGAGGTCGAGGCCGGTGATTATGGTAGTATTGATGATGGTGATTATGGTAGTAGTAGTGGTGGTGATTATGGTGATTACCCGGGCAACGCCGGGTACCCCTGCTAGTTATTAATAAATTAATTATAATTTTTATTAATATTACACATACACACACACACACTCACAAACACACACACACACACACTCACAAACATACACACACACACACACACTGCTACCACCAGACGCTGCAGACGTTTCCAGGATATTCGATCATAATTTGAGTATTAACTACTCATCCTCTTCATTCTTGTGCATGGAAGGTGGTTAAGGGGAGGTTTTTAGTTTGGTGCGTAGATATCCTTCAAGCTTAAGATTACACCCCCTTGAACCCCTTTCAAGATAAATTTGTACATTTTTCGGTAGAAAAATGTCCCGGCTGAAAGCCGGTTCCTCTTAAATTACAGGCTCGCTATCGCTCGCCAGGATAAAATCAACACCTAAATTGCACGAAAGGTCTTAAAATTGACAGAAATGGGTTGAAAGTTCGTAAAATCGTCAAAATAATGGGGCGAACGTCTTAACATTAGGAAAACGATGGGGCTAAACATGAGGGAGAAAGGAGTCAAGAAAAAAATCCCTCAAGTGGATATCTCCCCTTAAGAGCACGTTTAACCATCCTGTAGCTTAGTAAGTAACACTGCACGATATTTGGCTGTGTATTGACTGATGCACTTTGTGTTTATCACAAGACTCCTCCTCCTGCTGCTCGGACAGGGCGCCACGAACGCCATCTATTGTTTTGTATTGTTTTGTAAACAAACTCTTTTTTTATTTGATATAAAATCGTAGCCCCTATTTTTACCCATTACCTACTGTAGTAAGTATCTATTTAACCCTTTCACGCATTTATGACGCAGAGGTTGCCAGATTAGCAATAAGAAATAGAGTTCGCTCACTCTTATAATTACCTCTCCATAAATTAATTTTCTGCCCACAGCTAACTCAAAGACAACTGCAGAGGTTGAAGTAACTAAACTAAAGGTTTCTAAATACCCCTGATGGTAACAAAGGCTTTTAAAGTATCCCCAATAGGCTCAACACAGCTAACTCAAAGACAACTGCAGAGGTTGAAGTAACTAAACTAAAGGTTTCTAAATACCCCTGATGGTAACAAAGGCTTTAAAGTATCCCCAATAGGCTCAACACAGCTAACTCAAAGACAACTGCAGAGGTTGAAGTAACTAAACTAAAGGTTTCTAAATACCCCTGATGGTAACAAAGGCTTTAAAGTATCCCCAATAGGGCTCAACACAGCTAACTCAAAGACAACTGCAGAGGTTGAAGTAACTACTAAACTAAAGGTTTATAATTACCCCTGATGTTAACAAAGGCTTTAAAGTATCCCCAATAGGCTCAACACAGCTAACTCAAAGACAACTGCAGAGGTTGAAGTAACTAAACTAAAGGTTTCTAATTACCCCTGATGGTAACAAAGGCTTTAAAGTATCCCCAATAGGCTCAACACAGCTAACTCAAAGACAACTGCAGAGGTTGAAGTAACTAAACTAAAGGTTTCTAAATACCCCTGATGGTAACAAAGGCTTTAAAGTATCCCCAATAAGCTCAAAATTGCGTCATATGTCGGAGAGGGTTAACTGCCTTGTATGTAAGTAAAGCTTTGCATATTAATTTCCTAATAAACAATATTGTTTACTAACTAACCTGCCTACAGGGACGAACGCCGACGCCATTTTGCAAACAAACTTTTTATGGAGTTATACATATTAAATTCCAGCCAATTTTGTGTGAATTCCTTTAACTTTTCCCCTAGATATAATTATGCTTGACTCTTTCTCCTCAGACTGACTACTTTAAGTTTAAGGGGAGATCTCCACTCGAGGGATTTTTTTCTTGACCCCTTCCTCCCTCATGTCTAGCCCCATTGCTTTTGAGATTTTAAGACGTTTGCCCCATTAGTTTAGCGATTTTAAGAACTTTCACCCCATATTAAGACCTTTCGTGCCATTCAGGTGTCGATTTTATCCTGGCGAGCGATAGAGAGCCTGTAATTTTAAAAGAACCGGCCTTCGGCCGGGACATTTTTCTACCGAAAAATGTACAAATTTATCTTGAAAGGGACTCAAGGGGGTGTAATGTTAAGCTTGATGGAGGTCTAGGGAACAAACTAAATACCTCCCCTTAAGGATGGTATTTGTACAAACTAACCTAGCCTAACCCAACCTGCCAAACATTTAAGGGGAGATTTCCACTTGAGGGATTTTTTTCTTTACCCATTTCTCCCTCACGTTTAGCCCCATTGCTTTTGAGATTTTAAGACGTTCGCCCCATTAGTTTGGTGATTTTAAGAACTTTCACCCCATTTATGTCACTTTTAAGACGTTTCGTCCCATTTAGGTGTCTATCTTTTCCTGGCGAGCGATAGCGAGCCTGTAATTTAAGAGGAACCGGCCTTTGGCCGGGACATTTTTCTACCGAAAAATGTACAAATTTATCTTGAAAGAGGGTCATGGGGGTGTAATTTCAAGCTTGATGGAGGTCTAGGAAACACACTAAAAACCTCCCCTTAACCTAACCCAAACCTAGCCTAGCCTACAGCCAGCGTATTTAGTATCCTACTGTAGCTATATATATCTGTAATTATAGTTGTTGCTTGCATGATCTTGTAGTAACCTTTGGCTGATACACTTTGGTTATCTAAATATAATCCCGCTTGGCTAGGCTTCAGTGACACCAGCGCCATCTGTTGATACAGTATATTAACCCCTTGTGTGCGGCTACACTTTATTCATACATAATCTCTATTTGGTGTATTGTATATTTAGTTACATATTCTGTTATAGATATATATATATATATATATATATATATATTTTTTTTTTTTAGGTAGGTTATCACCCCTGGTAGCCTATTTTTGCGTATTTCATTTTTTTTTTCTTTTTTCAGTTAGGGTATCATCTCTGGTAGCCTATTTCTGCGTATTTAATTTTTTAAATTTCCGGTTAGGCTATCATCGCTGGTGGCCTATTTCTGCGTGTTTCATAATTTTTGTTTTCGGTTAGGCTAGGCCATTGCCCCTGGTGGCCTATTTCTGTTTAATAAAAACAAATTTGTTTTCGGTTAGGCTATCACTGCATATTTATATATTTACATTTTTTGGTTAGGCTATCACCGCTGATAACCTATTGTTGCGTATTTCAATATTTTTGTTTTCGGTTAGGCCTATTTCAGTAAGTGAAGCGACCTGAAGTGAGTGAAGTGTTTTTAAAGTGAGTGAAGTGTTTTTAAAGTGAGTTAAGTGTTTTTAAGTGAGTGAAGTGTTTTTAAAATGAGTGAAGTGTTTTTAAAGTGAGTGAAGTGTTTTTAAAGTGAGATAAGTGTTTTTAAGTGAGTGAAGTGTTTTTAAAGTGAGTGAAGTGTTTTTAAGTGAGTGAAGTGTTTTTAAAGTGAGTGAAGTGTTTTTAAAGTGAGTGAAGTGTTTTTAAGTGAGTGAAGTGATCTGAAGAGAGTGACCGCCACCATGCCTGGTGCCTGTAAGAACTGCGCCGGTAGGTTTGGTGCTACAAGTCTGCCGGCGACTCTGCCAGCAACGAGAGGATTTGACAGCGAAATTGGATGAAGCCCACAACAAGATCAACGCCCTAGGGCCACCATGAGCTGAAATCACTCCAAGAGTTTGTAACATCAATTGCCGACTTGCGAGTTTCGTTCTATATGGAAGTTGGAGCCGAGAACATCGATATTAAACAAAAATTAAATTATAATATACGTTTCTGATGAATAAATGAAATGGTGAATTGGGTTTTATGTATTTATTTATGTACTACGACCGTATTTTAGCTGTACATGCTGTTAAATATCGTTGTCTACAGCTCCAACTTCCTTATAGAACGAAAGTCGCAAGTCGGCAATTGTCACCGCTTCAACTCCAGCTGCCACCACGTCAACTGCCAACAATCCAACACCTGTCGTAGATGCTTCCGATGAACCTGAGCCGATATCGAACCAGGACAGCCGCCTTGTTCACCTTAGTCCCTCCCCCACTCCTCGTGCAAGAAGCCTGTTAACACGAACATCAATGGTCTTGACGAACAGTGCCAACCCCTCGAGCGAGGAGATGGCGAGGAGAGATGCGGAGAGTGGTATTTTCTAAAGTTCTCCTATCTCTGTCCTATCTCTTCACTATCTCTCCTCTGTATCTTCCCTATCACCACCACCAGCATCAACATGCAAGCTACTATATAGTGTGTTATCAGTGAGGAAACAGCCATTGCTACTGAGAGAAGGCCTGAGGAACAAGTAGGTGAAACAATGTGGACAGTTTTAGTTAAGGGAGCCCACCTCGCTTTTGTTCTCTAGTTCCCTCTTCCCCTTTCTTCATCCTCCCCTCTCCTTTGGCTTGCATGCAGTCCGGGGCCCCATCGGGCCCATGCATCCTAATCCTACGGTTTTGTTTAAGACGTTTACCCCTCCATCCATGCATGTCAGTATTTTCCGGTCGAAGCCCAGTATATATAATAGTTTTGTTTTGACAGCAAAGCTTAAATTTGATAAATTTTTCGATAGAAAAAGTTCTCTCTCCGGCGAAGCCGGATTTTTTTTCCATCTAAATGCTCTTGCGCGTCGCTAGTATCCCGGCTCGGCAGAAAACTTCGAAACCTGGATGGGGATAAACGTCTTAAAACAGATTTGTTCCTGAATGCGGGGCCAATGGCATGCAAGATAAGCCAGGGAAAGAGAGAAAAGGAGAGAAAAAAAAAACGGTGACCCCCCTTAAGTGTACAGTACTGAGAGAGAGAGAGAGAGAGAGCGCCAGTCACAGGGAGTTCCAAGGAATACTTAGTATCTCAGAGACCTTGCGGTCCATTCCGGGGAGATACTGGAAGTGGAAGGAGAGAGACTGTTTAGTGCACTACACTAAACCTACACTCACTATGAAGCGTCCCCAAATACGTATCTACTCGCTCCTTCTTGAACTGGAGAGAGCGAGAGGTGGAGAGAGAGAGCGGTAGATAGTTAGTTGATAGATAGAGGAGAGAGAGAGAGAGAGAGAGAGAGAGAGATAGATAGATAGAGAGAGAGAGAGATTAGACCACAAATGTTTACCTAGGACCATACCTATTGAGCGGATTCAAATGCTATTCTAACTAATTCTGCTCGATCAGTTTATCATTAGCGAGACCAAGCCAGTGATATTATAAACAGGATTAATATTCGTTTTGATATTTTAAGACGTTCGTTCCGTTAGTTTGGCGATTTTGAGACCTTTCGCCTCATTTGTTTGTCAATATTAACCCTTTCACATCAAATTTTTCCAAAAAAGCGCCCAATCCAATGCTGCCGAATTCATTTTAGTTCCTTTTTCCTTTCTTCTCTGGTCTCTGTCTTACTATTAAAAACGATTTCTGGCTACTATTAGACGATTCTATTCAGATCAGTAACGGTATGAGGGGGAATGTCAAAAGGGTTGATGGCGATAGTATTCACCCCCCTTATAAATACACCACAGCTCACTTCCTAAGCTGCAATAAAAACCCGTCTAACATAATGCCTAGCCAAAATAAACTGCTAAAACGCGTCTCAGAGCTTGAAAGGGTTAAATTATCGGGTGAACAATGGATAACAAACAATAATATATAAATGGATAGAAAATAATATTCCATGAAATAATTCGTGTCCAGAAGGAAACACGGTCCATAATTAAGGGGAGGTGATCTGTTTTGGTGTTTCTGTGGCCCCCTTTTTCCTATCTATTCTCTGGCTTGTATCCATATTGGCCCCATTCAGTTTCCAGTCAGGCCTACTGTTTTTTAAGACGTTTTATATCCCTCATACAGGTGTCAATTTTATTTTACTGGTGAGCGTTAAGCGAGACCAGCATATTGTTTTATTTTTGTTTGACAGCAGGCAAAATTTATAAAATTGTTTCGGGATAGAAACAATTTCTACCCGTTCTCTTTCTTCTCCTGCCGAAACCGGATTCGTTCTTCACTATAAATGCTGGCCTCGCTAGCTAATCCGCTCGCCAGGAAGAATCCCACATCTAGATTGGGGAGATAAAACGTACTTAAAAAAATTAGTTGCTGAATGGGGCCGAATGGATACTAAGCCAGAGAAAGAGAGGAATAAGGACAGAAATAACAAAAAGCAGGTCACCCCCCTTAAGGGGAGGTATTTAGTTAGTTCCCTAGACGTCCATCAAGCTTAAGATTAACAACCCCCTGGACCCCCTTTCAAGATAAATTTGTACATTTTTCGGTAGGAAAAATGTCCGGCCCGAAGGCCGGTTCCTCTTAAAATTAAAGGCTCGCTATCGCCTCGCCAGGATAAAAACGACACCTGAATTGCACGAACGTTCTTAATATGGGGTGAAAGTTCTTAAAATCGCTAAACTAATGGGGCAAACGTTTTATTAATATCAACAGCAATGGGGGCTAAACATGAGGGAGAAAGGGGTCAAGAAAAAAATCCCTCAAGTGGAGATCTCCCCTTAAGTCGGAGTCACACGAGCGCTTTTATAGTTCAACATGCGACAATCTACAACATTTCGGCAACAGTTGGGTTACATTTGCACTGCGTATCGGAAACTAGACTGATGGTAGAGGAATTATAGGTGACCGACAATAGAAATGTGACCTCATAAGCTGCCAGACCAGTGTTGAGGATAAATGTTGAGGGAAAAAGCGCTCGTGTGATACCGGCCTTAGCAACAGGTAATGGGGTCCTCGGAATTTAAGGAGTGACTGCACTGGTCTTAAGGGGAGGCAGACCGTTTGTTTGGTCATAAATAATTATTTATCATAATTTTTTTTAGTTTCCTCCCTAGACCTCCATCAAGCTTAGAAAACACCCCTTTAGACCCCCTTCAAGATAAATTTGCTACATTTTTCTGTAGAGAAATGTCAGGAGAAGGGACATCCGAAGGGTCCTTTAAAATTGCAGGCTCGCTATCGCTCGGCCGGAAATAAATCGACACCTAACTGGCACGAAAAGTGCTAAAATTGACAACGAACTGGGGGCGAAAACTCATAAAAATCACCAAAACTAATGGGCGAAAGTATTATAATCTCAAAACTCGTGGGGCTCAACAATAGGAGAAGGGGGTCCAGGAAAACGGTCGCCTCCCATTAGTGCTTGGTGTTTGGTTGGCTTAGCAAGGACATTTACTAATTAACCCCTTTCAGGGACTCATATGACGCAGAGGGATGCCAGATTAGCATAAGAAATAGAGTTCTCTCACTCTTATAATTACCTCTCAAAATTAGTTTTCTGCCCACAGCTAACGCAAAGACAACTGCAGAGGGTGAAGCAACTAAACTAAAGGTTTATAAATACCTCTGATTGGTAACAAAGGCTTTAAAGTATCCCCAATAGGATCAACACAGCGAAATCAAAGACAAATGCAGAGGTTGAAGTAACTAAACATATAAGGTTCTAAATACCACCGGATGGTAAGCAAAGGCTTTAAAGTATCCCCAAAAGGGCTCAACACCAAGCTAACTCAAAAGACCAACTGCAAGAGGTTGAAGTAACTAAAACTAAAGTTTCCTACATACCCCTGATGGGTAACAAAGGCTTTAAAGTATCCCCAATAGGCAACAAAAAAAAAATCAAAGCTAACTCAAAGACAACCTGAAGAGGTTGAAGTAACTAAATAAAGGTTTCTAAATAC